>JBAFXK010000061.1:0-176766 GCA_037113605.1 Calophaca sinica | reverse complement strand
CATTTTTAATAATCAAAATACAAATAAGGAAGAATCAATAAGGGCTCAATGGCTTCACCAACACAATCATAAATAAGCAAAATAAATAAAAAATATAAAAATATGTGTAAATACAAGTGTTATAAATGTTAAGACAAATATAAACACGTCAGTGAAGTTTTGTCAATCTTACAACACAAATAAAAACCAAATCTAATCCTCATGCTCCTCTTCCATCCGCCCTCCTCTCCCTTAGAGTCTTTGATGATGACTTCGGCAGATCGATGTTGGCAATGCCGCTTGCCAACTTCTCTCACTGCCTTTCGAAGTTTCAGAGTTCGCCTCTCGTGAAAGGCTCCGCTTAATTCTCAGACAGATCCTCAATCACCTCGACGTGTCCGATTTAGCCTCCCCCGCCATGGTCTTTTCGTTGCCTCGATCTACGCCAATCAAAACAGCCATCTCGTGAGCAATCGATTGAGGACATAAGAAAACCGGCAGGTGCACCAGATTCCCCGAGTCGGTATTTGCACACTGCTTCATAACACGCAGGACATATTTCTCTCGCACCGCCTCTCCCCGCCAGCATCTAATCCAATGGTCACCATAATTCCAGCCCTAGTATCAGCCTTTCCCCCGCGGACACTACCAGATGCCTCCACTGATCGGGAGAGGCTTCACGCCATGCCTCCCGAAATGACTCTGCCAAAAGAAAATAGAAGTTAAAGCTAGGGGATACATTACTTTTTTACAATTGAAAGATCAAACATCAACAATAAATAGCCAAACACAATGTTAAATCTTACATATATCTCACACAGCTCATTTATTCACCCCAGGCTTGGTCCTTCTTCCCCTAGTAGAGTCTCTAACAAGAATCTAACCATCGGCACTTCTCTCATCCCCAACTCTCTCGCTTTAAACAAACAAATAATACTAAACAAACATTAACAATATTTAACAATGAAAATATGTGTTGCGATTATCAAATGTTTAATCGAACAACATACCATCCAGTATGGCATGCTCGGTGTGGGAATGGATCCACCTATGTGGATAGATCCACCATGGCAGAGCCACGGTTTTCCTTTGCTGTCTTGATTGCTCGCTTGTAGGAAGGAGAATTCCATTTACGTTGGAGGGTTTCCCATGCACTCTTGCTTATCCAAATAAGGGCGTTGGCGCTTGTTCTCACCTCCATCGGCATCTCGTAAAGGCGGCTTGAGCCCTTACTATCAAAAAATTTTCCGAAGGCGATTACTTCGTGCTCGAGCCGCCAGGCAACTCTCGTGCGATGTTGCATAGTGCGAATAAGTTGGAGTACATTCACTAACAGAAACATAATAATTGAATTAGCTATTCAGAAAAGTAACATAAACTTACCCCAAATTTCTCGAACCAATGATCGGCCACCTTCTCAGGAATCTCTCCCCAGGTAGGGTATGGATCCCGAAACTGTGACTGAATTGTAGATGTGAGGGCCTTAGAGGCCACCTTACATGGTAACCATCTATAAACAAGTTACAAACAAAATATTAAATACATTATACAATCATGAACACACACACACACACATATATATATATATATATATATATATATATATAAAACAGTGTTAAACATATAGTAGTGATAAATTACGTACCATTGCCCCAATGGATAAATGTATGGCCTCCCATCTGGTGCCATCTCAGGGTTGTGATGGGAGTGACGTGATCCCTGCACCGTCGGACCCTTGAGGTCTGAGGCTATGAATGTCCTGCCTCATCCTGAGTATGCCTCGATGAAATTGATGTTGAGGGTCGTGATGCTGTAGGAGTAGTCGGAGATGGCAAACCCTCCTCCTATCCAGGAGGAGGGACTGTACCTAACGCACTAAAACCCGGAGTCGGGATCATGCGTATAGGTGCCTCAGGCGGACGTGGATGCGTCGTCGTCTAATGGTGATTGGACATGGCTAGCCTGTGTATGCTGAGCCGCCTGTGTCACCATATGTGGTAAAATCATCTGATTCCTCCTCATAGGAATCTTGGCCGCTTTACCTTCGTCTTTTGAAGGCATCTATCAACATTAAAATATACAAATAACATAAGACGTTGGAAATGATAAATTAACAAGTTAAAATATGAACGATGAAATCATCAATATCCAACTCAAACTCTAAAATAATAAACTATAAAATACACTAAAATAACTAACACAATTATTTTTTGATCATATAAAATTATTGGTCATTGTAGTATTCTCTTACCTCCCATTTCAAACATCATCAATATCATCCTCATCATCCACATCCATATCCGAATTAGTCTCAAACTACGTCACGATTAACTATCCTCACTATATTCCTCCTCTACTTCACAATCCATGTCAATATCTAAAACAAACGAAATATCGACATCTTCGTTCTCACCATGTACTTCGTCATGCAAACCGAACATCTCTTCAATTTCGATTATTTGTTCAATGTGGGCCATCTCTTCATCTTGATAGGGTGTGTCTTCCTCAATGTCATCCACCTCTGCATGACCCATGGGCTTTGTCTTTATTACTTCACACCAACCACGTTTATCCGTTCGTATTTATGGATAGGGTACATAATACACTTGTCTGGCCTTTTGTGCAATTATGAATGGATCATATTGCCTACTCATCTTGATATCTACAATATCATACTGCGGATGAACTTTTGTTCCTCTATTCCATCTGGGATCAAACCATTGACAATAAAACAAGGCTACCTTGTGAGGCAATCTATGATACTCGACTTCGAATATATGTTGGATTACTCCGTAGAAATCATCTTCTCCTCCTTCTGTAACCCCTTTCACATAGACTCTGCTGTTTATGGTTTTTTTACCCACAGTCCAAGCGTGTGTGTGAAATTTGTACCCATTGATGAAATACTTGTGCCAACTTATGACCATGACTACGGATCCCGAGCTAATGATATCAGTTGGGATCACTCATCATTGCGGTTTGTAACCTATTCAAACACTTCGATAAGTCACTTACATAGGCCCAAAACCATTCTTGAACTTCCCCATGTATACGAGTTTGAGCTGATGGATCTTTCTCATTAATGGAGTGATATTGCAAAAAACCACTGTCAATAAAAGATTAGAATCCTTCAAAGATATATTTGGTAAATATAGAGTATGTATTTAGTTTCATATTACTTACTCAATATATGGCTTAATCTCATTGCAATTGATGAGGACGTGCACATGAGCAGACCTCCATTCAGCATCACTCAACTAGTGTATTTCATGTTGCCAGGGCGCCCAAGTTGGTTGCCAATCGGCGGTGTTGATGTCCGCGACATCATCCAACCATATAAGCTTCATTACATTGACTTGTGGCGTGCAATGATACCGTTTGAAATAGTGGGAACAAAAATATGTCGTCTCCCTGTGTAAGTAGGCCATGCATATTGAGCCTTCACTCTGGCCTTATTTTTTACTGACCGCTTAAAATCACCCATCATTCTGAAAAAAACAATATCATACATGGGAGTACCAATATCGAAAAATTTTAAGTAGGAGAAGGAAACAAAAGAGAATGGTAATCTACCTTTCAAATGGATACATCCATCGATATTGAGCTGGACCACGAAGCCTTGCCTCATGTGGGAGATGGACTGGTAGATGTTCCATCGAATCAAATACTGCTGGTAGGAAGATTCTTTCTAGTTTGCATATGATCAATGGAATGTTTTCATTCAATTTGATCAATTCATCAAGTCTCAAGGTATTATTGCATAGAGCCTTAAAGAATTGATTTAATTCTGTAAATGATTTCCACACAAGGTCAGGCAGCGAACTAAATGCAAATTAGAGTAAACACTCCATAAAGACGTGACAGTCATGACTTTTCATCCCATACATTCTGCCGGTATTAACATTCGCACACCTAGCCAAGTTTGAAGCATACCCATCTGGCATCTTAAGCTCCTTAATCCATTTACATGCTTTCTTTGCCTCATCAGAAGATAGGCAGTAAGTTGCCTTAGGTTTTGTCATTTTTTTCATTGTTATTTGGGACCAATTCCAAGTCATTACGCGCAAAAATGAGGGGCAAGTCCAATCTCGGTTTTTCGTTGTCCTTTGTTTTGTCTTTATCATTCATGACTGTGTTGAACACATTATCGAAGACATTTTTCTCTATGTGCATCACATCTAGGTTGTGCCTTAACTAATTATCATTTTAGTACAGAAGATCCCAAAAGATACTCTGTTTCACCCAATTGTGAATAACTCCATAGCCAGATATCTTAGGAATTCCATCCTCTAGCACATATAGCAGTTTATGCACCGAATTCCGCATTTCATCCCCCGTCAATACATTAGGTGGCCCATCCTTTTCAACCCTCTTTTTTGTGAACCCCTTTCTACTTCTTCTGAAGATGTGATCGGTGGTAAGCAACCGGTGTGATCGAACCATGAGTTTTTCCCTCCATATTTTAGCCTAAAAGACTTTGTATCGTTCATACATATGGGACATGCCAATTTACCTTGAGTGCCCAACCTAGACAACATACCATAGGCTGGAAAATCATTAATTATCCATATCTAGGTTGCCCTCATTATAAAGTTTTGCTTCGTGGATATATTATAAGTCAAAGCACCATCACTCCACAATTGCTGAATCTCATCTATTGAAAGTTGTAAGAACACATCTATTTTTGCTTTAGGATTATGTGGTCCAGGTATGAGGCACGTCAAAAACATAAATAGTTTAGTCATGCACATTTTAGGAGGGAAATTATACGGGGTCACAACAACAAGCCAACAGGAATATGCGGTTGAAGAAGCTTGCACATAAGGTGTGAAGCCATCAGAGCGTAAACCAAGCCTTACATTTCATGGTTCATTTGCAAAGTCCGGATATATTAAATCAAAATGCTTCCAAGCTTCCCTATCAGATGGATGACGTAAAACACCTGAACTAGATTTATTTTGATGATGCCATCTCATTTGGGCTCTGATCTCTACATTAGCCTTGTCTGATCTTTTAAACCAAGGAGTGATTAGCAAGTAGAACATTCTCTTTACTGGAACGTCTTTATGCTTATCCATCCTGATCTTACGAGGAAGATATCGTGGTTCATTATAAAACCTACACTCTCGATCATTCTCATTGTCTTTCCAGTACAACATGCACCCCTTTTGACAAAAATCAATTTGTTCAGACTTCAAACCTATCATGCTCACCAATCTTTGTGCTTGGTAATAATTTTTCGGCAATGCATCTTTTGAAGGAAACACGACTACAAGCATGCTTGCAAAGAAATCAATACACTTTTGAGGAACATTCCAATTTGATTTTCAAGCCAAAAGTTTGACACAAATCAGAAGTTTGGATTTTGAAGCCCCTCGTATAACGACTGGTTTGCAGCAATTAGCAAATCATAAAAGTCTTGTGTGTCCTTATTTGGGGGCTCCTCAAAAATCTATTCCTCGTCTTCCTCATTGCCCTCGTCACCCATACCTTCGAAGTCATAGTTAGGTCCGAAGACATCGTCCACCATATGTTGCACTTTAGGCTTTGTTTGGATTAATGGAACAAAGTGGAATGGAGTGGTACAGAGTCAGATTCCATTGTTTTGTTTTATAAAAAATGAATAGAATGGCATGGAACATGATGGGATCCATTCCATCGCATACCACCATCTCCTCCAATTTTCGTCACCCACGATTCAGGAGGTAAGCGATGGAATGAAGCTCTTAATTATCTAATTACCTTTTTACCCCTCTCACACGTGTTTCTTCTTCATCATCGTGCTTAACTTCCTCCATATCATCGTTTCGAGCTTGATTGGAACCCTAACATCATAGTCACCTTCGACTACTATGGATGGAGTGAGATGACTTTTACGAAAGATCATGGATTTTCGGAAGAAAAAAAACCAGGTATCGGCAGCAGCGAAGAAGAAAATCGATTATCATGGATTTTTCGATGATTGGAGTCTTTTGTTTTTTTAATAGCCTTTCTTTTTTGTTGACAAAGCCTTTCTTCTTTTGATAGCGAAAACCCAGGTGGAGTCTTTTTTCTTTTTTGCTCCCTACCTAGGTGGAGTCTTTGATCGCGTGGTTATTTCATTTTTATTAATTTTTTCTTTCATTTTATAATATTATAATTTAGTATATGATTTAAATATACATGATAGTGTTTTTTTTGACATAAGGGTAAAATGGGAATAAAAAGTTATAACTTGTTCCATTCCATTCCGTTCCATTATAATATAACCAAACAATGGAATGGTAAATGTATTCCGTTCCGCTCCACTCCATTCCATTTTGTTCCATTCCGCTCCACTCTATTCCATCAATCCGAACAAAGTCTTAATGAAGGGATCATCATTAACAACATCTCCACCACCAGTTGGCACATTACTCGGATCGATATGCGGCACTTCTTCACCATGTTCAGTCCAATACCAATAATTTGGCTGGAATCCAACCATACCCAAGTGGACTTTGATTTGAGAAGCAGGTAGTATGCTTCTGCACATGCACTTGAGACAGGGACATCTAATTCCACCCTCACTTACAAACTGAGGTTGTGAACCAGCCTGCTTTATGAACTCCTTAATCCCTTTTACGAACCTTGGTTTCAACCCCCTCTACCAGGATTAAGCCTGTCGTATACCCAACTACGATCTAGGGGATAACCACGATTGTCCATTTTTTGGAGAATGGGAACACAAGTTATTAATTTGTGAATGTCTTAAAGATATCACAATAGCAGACAATAATAAAATAAGACCTAGTAGCAGACCCCAGTAACGCCTTTAAGGGAACGGCAATAGGAGAATATCATCATTTCTCCTATCACTTCCTCAAGACATTACTTTGAAAACAAATCCTTTGATATGTGAAACCCTAGGAGCTGGTTTTGATGGAGATTGTGACCACACACTTAGTTATACACAGTCGCCTGCGGCAAGACCTGAGGTTGTAGAGTTATTCTCTGTGGAGAAACAACTTATGTTCTCACCAGAGGTAATCTGAGAGCCTATAAGTTGTTTTTCCACTGAGAATAACTCTGACCTCAGTGCTTGCCGCGGCCTTGTGGATAACTAAGTATGTGGTCACACTCTCCATCAAAATCATTGTCGAGGATCCTCACATCAGCAGATTTGTTTTCAAGCGTCAGTCAAAATAAACTGACTATATTTTTGTACAAAAATCAATTAACTAATAAATTCTAAAATACACTAAATGATCCACCAAGTTTGGGCATAATGATCATTATGTGTAACAAGGTTACTGTATATTGCCTCTACATCGGGCAAGAACACAATTGCTAATAAAAACTACAGTGTTCTTGTTAGATATAATGACTACGACAATAACCAGCTACACAACAATCAAATACAACACCAAGCAATAACCTAACACATAATTAATATAATATTACCGAAACTATATTAAATCAAAATACAAAATAGCCAACAGATATCTCCTTGTACTCATCTTACAAGAGAGGTAATTCAACAGTATACTATATTAAATCATATTTAACACTAATTCAATAGAATATACAAGTAATTCAATAGTATGCTATATTAAATCATATTCAACATTAATTCAACAGCATAAACAGTAAACAACCAACACTAATTCAACAACATAAACAAGAATAATTAATTAATTGCAATAAAAGCCACGAAGATCCAAAACAGGACAACAAAACCACCCCAATATCAAAATAAAGTTACAATTAAGCAGGATTTTTAACATGTCTATTCTCACATGTTTGCATATCAAAACCATCCCAATATCAAAACAAAATTACAATTATGCATTCCTTTCCAGAAAATTAATCAAAATAACTAATTCTATTTCAACCCTTAATAACAAATGCAGACATGGATAACAACAAAAGCCAAAAAATATCAATAGCCAAAAAATCACAAGAACAGAGAATGCATAAATAAAAATTGGAAAGGAAAAAAAAGAACCCATACTGGTACTCTTTACGGTGGTGGTGGTGGTTTGCTTGAGGGAGAGGCAGAGAGAAATGGTGGTCGTGCGCACAGAGGCAACAGTGATGGCGTGCGACTAGTGCTGCGACCAGAGACGGTGGAGAAGGGCAGTGCTGCGATAGGAGAAGGGCAGCACGACAAAGACAGAGGAGAAGGGCACGACTAGTGCTGCGAATGGAGAAGGGAAGCATGGCGGGGACGACAGAGAAGGGCACGGTTCGTGATAGAGAAGAGGGGAGGCCTCATGGGAGAGAGAAAATAGAAAGGAAAAGTGAGGGAAAGGGAAAGGGAAAGAGGAACTTAGTCTATCAGATTTATGTTTACCGAAGGCTTGGCCGTCGGTAAATTCTGTCGCAATTTAAAAAATTAAATGCACTTTACCATTCCCCCGCGCACCGGCCAGCTAACCATTCAGGTTGCCGACGGTCAAGCCGTCAATATTCCTGCCAGTGTTTAAAAAAATTTAATTGCCCCAAAAAAAGGTGCACCGTCCAACTCACCATCCAGATTATCGACAGTTAGGCCGTCGGTAATATCCTCGCCAATTCAAAATTTAATTATAAACTAAATTGTCAATGTTTCGAATTACCGACGACCAACGAAGCCATCGGTAAAGGGCGCGATATTAGAATTTTTTTAGTCCTTTTAGTGGAGACCTAGCGATGACCTGGCCGTCGGTAACAAATTGATTATCGACGGCCACGAGGCCGTCTGTAACATTCTGCGGGTAATATCCATCTTTCTTGTAGCGTATGAGCTATATTTCTTGACTGAAAGCCAATCTCCCACTCTAATGCTATTAATACCCAATGATCATGTAATATTAACAGTCTTCTCCCATACTAATATCCCCAATGATCATACAAGATAAATAGAAGGAAGAGAATTAAGCAACAGTGGAATTGTTAATTTAATAACCGATTAGAAACAATCGATTATCCTTGATCCGGCATAATACGCAAGTTCAATTATTCCTAGAGTTTCGTTAACTAATCGTGATACGATCACCTCCAATTAGATTAACTTGTTAAAGGGCAATCAAGCCTTATAGGATTAAGCATACCAAGAATAACACAATCAACAGGATAATAGGATACTCATAGAATTAACTAGATAAAAGGTGAAGTACAGCCGCACATAAGGTCTCTCTATGCCCTAATTTAAATAGTAAGTACGGCATGACTTAGGCATTATGTACAGCCGTATAGCACAACAAAATGCCTTGCACTTTGTGTTTGTCGCGTATCCACAACAGCCAATCTGACTGTTCTTGATAGAATATGCAGTCAAATCTTGTACTCTGGTTTTGCTAAAAATCCACCCTATGATCATAATTTCTCAGTTTTAGCCTAAGATTTAAGTCTCTAATCATCTCTAGGATCTCTAAGCATGCAAAACCTAGCCTATTCTACTCTTAAATTGCTAGAATTCAAATTAAACTAATTGAAAAACCTAAAAAACTTAAAACTTAAAACAAACAGTAAATTGAACCTCCAACTATTTTTTATGTACTCTCCCAAACTAATATCCCCGATGTGTGCTTGGATCTCGTAACGAAAATGATGTTGGACTCGTCACCTATCAGAGATGGTTTGCCAAAAAGTTATTACGAGGCTAAAAGCTTTGTGTCCAAGTTGGGGTTGGAAGCTACAAGGATTGATTTTTGTGTGAAATGGTGTATGTTATATTACGACAATGAATTCGGTAAAAATGATGGTGCACTGATTGAATGCAAATTTTGTAGTGAGCCAAGGTATATTTCACACACTGATAATAGGAAGAGTACACAAAAACTAGTTCCAGTGAAGGCAATGTTTTATTTGCCAATTATTCCAAGGCTACAAAAAATGTTTGCATCAACACAGACTACATGCAAAATAACGTGGCACTATGAGTATAGAAGCACTTCGGGTTTGTTGCGCCACCCATCTGATGGTAAAGCTTGGAAGCACTTTGATCATGTGCATCCTGAATTTGCAGCGGATCCACGTAATGTAGACTTGGCTTATGCTCTGATGGTTTTACCCCATATGTTCAATCTATGGCGAAACCTTATTCTTGCTAGCCAGTTATTGTTACCCCATACAATCTTCTCCCGAAATGTGCATGTCTAAACCTTATATGTTCTTGAATTGTATTATACCAGCTCCAGATAATCCAAAAGATGGTATTGACATCTATTTACAGCCTCTCATTGACGATCTCAAAAGGTTGTGGAATGGTGTTCTGACATATGATATTGCATGAAAGAAGAATTTTATAATGAGGGCAGCTCTGATGTGGACCATTAATGACTTCCATGCATATGACATGTTGTCTGGTTAGGGTACTCATGGTAAAATGGCATGTCTGCATTGCATGGAGCATACAAAGGCCATTACCTTGAAATTTGGGGGAGAGGTGGGCAAGAGTTATTGGTTTGACTCACATCGCAGTTTTTACCAGGTGATCGTCTATTTAGATGGAATAAGAACACCTTCAAGAAGGGAAAAGTTGAATTAAGTGGCCTGCCCCCAAGGTTGACATCAGAATAGATCTGGAGCAGAGTTATGGAACTGCCAAAAATCACAGGTTATGGTGAATTGGATCCATTTGAAAGATATGGACAATGGCATAATTGGACAAAAAGAAGTATTTTTTGGAATCTGACATATTGGAAAGATATTTTATTGAGACACAATCTTGACGTTATGTATATTGAGAAATTTTTTTTTGATATTATTTTTAATACAGTGATGAACGTCAGAGGCAAAACAAAAAACAATGATAAGGCCAGACTAGACTTACCACTTTACTGTAGGCGAAAGGACTTACAGTTGATGACTTGATCGGATGGGAAAACCCTGAAACCCAAAGCCTATTACTCTTTAACTGCTGAGGAAGCTAAGTCAGTTTATCAGTGGATAAAAGAACTTCGAATGTCAGGCGGTTATTTTTCTAATTTGGCAATATGTGCTGATGTGAACAAAGGAACCATAATTGGGATAAAAAGCCATAATTGTCATGTGTTTATAGAATGTTTACTTCCTATTGGATTTGGTTCGTTGCCATCAAATGTTTTAAATCTACTTACTGAACTCAGCCAATTTTTCAAAGGTTTGTGTTCTGCAACATTGAGAGAGGAAGATCTTATAAAGATGGAGCAGAACATACCAGTCATTCTTTATAAGTTGGAGAGAATATTTCCCCCTGCTTTATTTGATTCTACAGAGCATCTCCCAGTGCATCTTGCACATGAAACTAGGCTTTGTCGACCAGTTCAATATAGATGGATGTATCCATTTGAAAGTTAATATAATAAGGTATTCTTTAATATAAATATTCATTTGAATGGCTAAATATATCAATTTTGATCAACCTTGTTATTTTATAGATTTATGGGTGACTCAAAACGATCGGTGAAAAATAAGGTCAGGGTTGAAAGATTTATTTGTGCAACTTACTTACACCGTGAAACAATCCATTTCTATTCCCATTATTTTACGAACTTTATATTGACACCAACAAATAATAGGTATGAAATAGAAATTGAAAGTGAAAGACACCCGCTAGCCTTATCAGTCTTTGGCCTTCCCGGTCGTCATGCTGGGAAGGAGTTGACTCACTGGCTAACGGGAGAAGAGTTCAAGTCAGCCCACGTTCACGTATTGATCAACTGTACCGAAGTATCATCATATCTTACATATGTATCATTTTGACCACTTTCAATTTCTTTTATTCATAACTAATCATGATCATTTGTTTGATAATAACTTGATAAGGGTATTCTTGTTAACTAAGCCTACAAGCGAACAAGATTCTTCTGCCTATATTCATGAATATTTCCCAACATGGTTTATGAACTAGGTATGTATTTTTAGTCCTATTTGAACTATTTATTGATTTAAAATACAAAAGATTGTTGGAAAAAAGGAACCATAATTTGTTTGTATATCGTGTATACGTAGGTGTATAGTGAGGCAGAATCCCCTAAAATCCAACACTTGAGAAATTTATCTCATGGTCCTCATTCACGTGTAAAAGAATGACACATGTTTTTTGTAAATGGATACAAGTTTCAAAATCAGTCAAAAATAGTGGGGAAACAATTAACAGCGGAGTTTATGTAAAAAGTGTCATAGATGGAGGTGAAGACGACTTCTACGGCATGATTCAACATATATATGAACTGGTGTACAATACTTTAGATTATACTAAAAGAATAGTGCTATTTTATTGCAATAGGTTTTATCCGTCAAATAGAGGCACAAAAGTGGATCGAAAATATAATATTTTGGAGATTTGCATGAGCAGAAGATACCAAATGTTTGATCCATTTATCATGGCACAAAATGTAAGATGAGTGTATTATGTCCCTTATCCATCAACTTGAAGGGACAAAAAAGGTTGCTGTGTCACAATAAAGACAAAACCAAGGGGTCGCATTGAAACAAATGATCCACAGGAAGAAGTGGCTTGTTAAGTGAATGAGATGTCTCATGTAAATGTAGTAAATGAAGTGGAACCAATTTCTCGAATACGTGACAATCCAATCACATATGAAGAATAGATGGAGATGAGGAATTGAATGAAGAAGTGGCAGAACCATCAAGATCTGAAGACGATGCCGAAATAGAGTGGGCAGAATACGCAGAATGAAATTGTTTAACTTTTTACATTTAGAGAATTGTCTAACAATATATTTTAATTTGTCAGTTATTTTTATAACTTGTTTATTTTTATGGAATTTATTTTTAATATTGTTATGTTTAAATATAGTATTTTATGACTGTTATTGTTGAATTGCTCTATAGACATATATGGCATCAGGATCAAGATCCCACCCTCCCAGACCACCCACTAGTGGTAAAGGGAAGGGGAAGGCCATCGCCATCGACCCCCTTGTTTGTCGGAGGTCGAACATTATTAGGCGTGACCCTACTGGGTTTTCAACATTGTCTTCTACACAGTGTCAGTCTACATCTACGCCTACACAATCTCCAGCATGTTCAGCACCTACACAGCCTCCAGCACATTCGGCACCTACACAACCTCTAACATGTTCGGCACCTACACAACCTCCAACAACTTCTGCACCTATACAGCTGTTAACACATCAATTTGTCTATTTTTATAGGGCATTTTTAGTACCCAAATATACCATTTTGTACTATTTAAAGCACAAAGGTACTCATTTATGCCCTATCTTGTAGAAATATCATGAAGACACCACTCAGTGCAAAAGATGCGAAAAAGGATAAAAAAACTGGAAAGTTTTGGAGAGTTTTGGCACTACTGGATGAGCGGTACGACCTAACCTATATACGATACGGCCGTACCTATATCAGAATCCCAGTAAGGGCATACCCCCTCAGTCTATACCACTTAGCACCGATGAAAAAGTCCAGTACGACCGTGCCAAAGGCAGTACGACCGTACATAAATGATGTCAGGGTTGCAGCACGCATGGGTACGGGCCAACGTCACAAAGAAAGATCGATACGGCCGTGCCCCGTCATATCAATCCCTTGCCTTTTTCCACTGATTTGTGTGTTTCTTTGGAGCTTGATGTCATCCCGAATTGCTACCGGAGCTCGTGAGAATGAGAATGAGAATAGTCTTAATTTGATATCCTCCGGTGTCACACCATGACACTTGACAGTATTTGCAATTTTCTGAAACCTCTTGAGATGGGCATTTGGGTCTTCAGAAGGTAAGCTTGAGAATTGCACTGATGATACCATTGATATTAGTGCTGGCTTCACTTCGAAGTTAGTGACCTCAATCGCTAGATAGTTTACGCAATCTGCCACATCCGTAGTTGGAGTGAAGTACTCACTCAACGTGAGTTCATTTTCAGGACGTGAAGTTATGTCTTCTCAATGAACGGAGCGTTCTTTCAATTTCTGGATCAAACTACAATTCAGGATGTTGAAAACATGCCTGCATACACCAGTGGGAACCAAATTAGAATGACTATTATAAATAAATAAATAAAGAAAATTAAACTAATAATTATAATAAGTAAAATTCAAACAAAATAAAACAAATAGAAAAACAAGTAAATTAAATGTCTAAAGCAACTACAATCTCGTTGGCTTAATACCGCTAGAACAATCCCCAGCAATGGCATCAAAAACTTGTTGCGGCTCAGGCAAGTGCACCTGATCATAACTCGTAATAATAATGGAGTATATTTAAGACTCCAAATGTCGAACTCAAAGGGAATGCATGAGTACTAACTTAATAAAGATTCTATGTTATTGAGACTAACAAAGGATGTGATTAAATGATTGTAGTGATTAACGCAAACAAAACAATTATCAAACAATGCGCAAGAACGAGATAAAACAATTATGGGAACCCTAGGGGAACTGAGTTCACCAATATTTAGTTTCTGAATTTACTAGTTAATAACAATGAGCTATATTTCGTAGTTGAAAGCTAATCTTCCACTCTAATGCTATTAATACCCAATGATCATGCAATATTAATAGTTTTCTCCCTGGCTAATAACCCCAATGATCATGCAAGATAAATAGAAGAAAGAGCATTAGGCAACAGTGGAATTGTTAATTTAATAACCGATTAGAAATAAGCAATTATCCTTGATCCGGCATAATACGCGAGTTCAATTATTTCCAGAGTTCTGTTAGCTAATCGTGGTACGATCGCCTCTAATTAGATTAACTTGCTAAAGGGTGATTAAGCCTTATAGGATTAAGCATACCAAGCATAACAAAATCAATAGGATAATAGGAAACTCATAAAATTAACTAGGTAAATATCAAAAACATAATAAAGGATCCCCCATCACCCTTATTAAAGGATTTAGCTATTCATGGTAAGTGTAAGAAACATAAATTCATACAGAAAGCTATAAAAACCTATAATATAGAGTATTAAGTCTAAACCGGGACACCCTTTAGTATGACGACGGTCCATAAGGACGTTCTTCGCGCTCCTCACGAGCTTCGATGGCATAAAAGGTCTGGATGAGAGGCTCTAAAGTCACCAACAGTAAGAAGGATTCAAAAGTCTTCAATAGGTCAAAAGTCTTCTTAAAGAGAGCTCAGAGGGCCTATTTATAGGCTAGGCAGCGAATTAGGTCAACTGACTTCAAATTTGGGCAATTTGGGACTAGGTACGACCATACTATGATTATACACGGCTGTACTGCACTTGAGTTTCGATGTTGGCCCGTACCTATGCACTCAGTGCCACCTGACAGTAATTGTGTACAGCCATACTACCTTTGGTACAACCGTACTGGACTTTTTCTTCAATGCCAAGCTGTACTAACTACGAGGTAAGCCCCTACTGTTGTGCTTGAATAGGTACGGTTGTACTGAATATATGTTAAAACTATACTACTTGTCTAGAAACGCCAAAAAAATCCAAAACTTGCTAGTTTTTGGCCCGAATTCGCATCTTTTGCTCTAGGTGTTGTCTTTATGATATTTCTGCAAAATGAGAGATAAGTGAGTACTTTTGTACTTTAAATGGTGTGAAACAACATGATTTAGTACTAAAAATACCCATAAAAATAGACAAATTGGAGTGTTAACAACTATAAATACATCAACTATCGCTACAAAATAAGCTACTACTATCCCTCCTCCATCAGAACGTTGGAACTTGCCCAGAAGCCTAGATCAAATTCAGAAAATTAAACTATATCAGCTCTACACCCCAACAGCTCCATTGCCCTTTGTGATCATTGATTCAGATGAGGAAAATGGTGTAACCGTGAACCTCCTTATGTCATCTCGCTAGAAGGTACTATCAAAACCAAACCAGTCTTGAGGGAATCAGGGATCATGGCCAATTGCCAAATCTTTTGAGACAAATCCAGTTTTGGCTGAGGATTGAGGACAACCGACCTCCAAACGTTCCCCCACACCATAAAAGAAAGATCATAGGCCGACCACCTAATCCAACCCACCTAGCTTGAGGGAATCGAAGGAATGGTCCAGAGGCATGCACCTCATGTGGCCTTGATGACACCCACCAAGACCATCAGCTCTAGGACCCCTCAAATGGGCAGCGTATATACTAACTCTCTCTAGGGACCTCCAAAAAAACTCACACCAGGCGGGAAGGATGGTAATAGCGCCACCTTCACCCTTCAAGGAAGTCAAGCAATGACCTCCATAGGGGAATGACATGAGGCCTTACCCTGGCTTATAGAGGACAACTGAGAGAGATTTGAGCGCTTAAGATAACCCAAGGGCATGCCAATCGTGGCTCGGTACGTCTCTTTTTCCTCGTTGAGCACCAGGGAAATCTGCAGAACCTCGAGGTAAAACCCCTCATATTACCTTGGGTGCTCGACAAGGATGCATAAACCTTAAAAAAAGAGAGGAGATATGTGAGTAGGGGAAATGAGAAGTGTAAAGGACCAATAAGGGTTCCTTCCCCTTTTCATAGCCTCAATAGATGTTGAAGATCCAACAATCGCCCAAAACAATAAAAAGCAATTAATGTTAGCATTTAAAGAGTTGTACACATTTCCCAATCATAAGCAAAATGAATCCACCTCGTAACGCGAGCCATCAAACTAGATCCGACCTCACTGGGCCTGTCTAGGGTGAATTGGAGCCCATTAGAATGGTTGTCCACCAAAATTCCCTGATTTAGTCACTATCACCCGTGTACGGACGAGCCCCCATGCAAATCTCATGACATCGACTTGCCCCTTCACCTCAACTGCCCACATGTAACGATAACGCATGTTCCAAGGGTCAGTAATTCCGGATCCCACCGCAGGAGACAAGCATGACACAAGTAATGACTGACACCCAGAGCAGGTCAACCCTGCCGTACCTTGACCAAGCAGAGGCATATCACGCTGTGAGGCGATCCTCAAAGATAACTACTTTATATATAAATGAGTGGAGACCCATTCTCCATGTATTTGCACTATTAACCTTCTCATCACCTACGCAAAATTCATACTTGAGCTTTGGAGTGCCCTTTATAGATACCCCCACCCGTCTACGTTTGAAGCTCAATAACCTCAACGCCACTGGAAAAGAAGGCGAATACATGAGTCCTTAACTTGGACCAGTGCACTTTCCTTTTACTTTCTTTTACTATCGAAACAAAGCATAAGGGATAGGATTTGTTGTCAAAATAAACTTTCACATAGTGTGTCAATTAAACTATCACATTATAATACAATATATTATCTATAATATATATTAAAGCAATATTTTGCCATGTAATATCCATATAGGATACAACACGTGTCACCTTCTTATAAATTCAATTTCCCGCTCATTCGATCACTCAATGCTCTATAATCGAATTTAGATTTGCATTCTACTTATTTCTTAATTACAGTCATCATCACATTATCTCAATTACTTATATTTTCTTAAAGACTTTCTATTTTCAATTCAATCATCAATCATCATCATCAGTCATTATTATTTTACCATATAAATTTGGTAAAAACTAATTTGCCACTTTTAATTAATAACTTTTTATCATCAATAATTAATATTATGATAGAAATTAAACTTTGTTTAAATATTTTTAATATAATTTACCTTGATTGTTGCTGTTTCGTTGATGATTATAAAAATTATCAAATAAAATAATTAATAAATTATTACTTCTTAAAACGAATGTAATAATATTTTTTATAAATTTTTTTCAACTTTATAATTAATATTTCGTTTATAATTCTCTTATTGGTGAAATAAATTAGAAAAATTTTATTTCATGATTCTATTTCTTTATACATGAAAAGAAATCCATTTACACTCTCTCCATTAGAAATTTCTTTAATTTATTTTCAATATATATATATATATATATATAGAGAGAGAGAGAATGAATTCATGTGACTCGTGTGACGCACAATCAATACACTCAGAGAAGGACCCACTCATAGTTGAAAGTGTGCACTTGCACACCCTGAAATTTTAAAACTTTCACTTACACTCCTATATAATATTTTTTGACCCCACTCAATTTAAATTTTTGTACACCCTGATCCATACACTTTTATCTCTCAACACTCTCACTCAGATAGTGTTTGATTGGAGGTGAATGAATTATGGAGGGGAGTGGAGGGAGGGGAGTAAAGAGGTGATTTTAAAACTTTTATGTTTTGTTCAATTTTAAGGAAGAGAGGGGAGTAAAATCTCTCCTAACTCAATTTTCCCCCATTCCATCTCCATCACCTAATCCATATGGTTATGGATATTCAACTTACTACAACCATGAACAGCAACCTCCTCTTCCTTATTCACAACCTCAACTTCCCGATCATTCCGCTAACATTAAATCCTTTCTCCACCAAATTTTACATAGTCAACAGACCCTCCAGCACAACCTCTCCGCTTTTGCTGCAGAAGTTTTGTCTCTTCGGATCGCACTGCCTTCCTTCCACCACCAACTAGCAGCCATCAATTTCACCCATCTGTGTTCACCCAGTCCTCCCCTCCATTACCAAGACCTGAGCCATCACAGTCATTACCAGGACCCTATTCCTCCACCAGACCCCGTCCTCCACAATAAGTTTGCGCCTCTGTTCTTGGCTACACCAGTGAAGGGCAAACAAGCAATAATAGAGATGCTCATTGCCGAGGAGAGCAACTTCTCTACCATCGCACATGAGAATACTTTCTCTGTCACCGCCAAATTGTCCATCCCTGAAATCGGAGAGCGTTCCAAGGAGCTTGTTGCCGAAGTGAAGGATCGCCAAGCATCACCTCACGAAGATCCTTCATCAATTCCTCAAATCCCTCTGAAACAACCGAATACACTGCCACTAGACCAAGTTGCAGTCCTGTCACCACCGTCGCTTCTGCCGGGTCCACCAAACGCTGATTCTGAGTCATTGTTCTCCTCTCCAAAGAGCTTGCAGCCTATGGGAGCAACTTTTCCACCTTTGCTGCTGGGAGATCACAGGAGATCATCACTACCGCAGAGAAGGATTTAGACGAAACACCTCATTCAGATCTGCCATCAATTTTTCAGGTGCTTTCACAGTTTCCCTCCTTCACCAGAATTTCGCCATCCTCGCCACTGCTGGTGGACGCCGTATCCACCAATAGATTCCCTGGTTCGAGGTTCTGTGACTATTTCATCCTCCTCACTCCAGATTTGGTCCATCCTTCACACTCCTAGAATTTCATTTCGCAAAACACCGTGCCTTCATCGGGGAAGACGCTTGAGCTCGCTGTCACCATTTTTGTCTTCGAAACAGAGAACACGACGGCGAAGACGAACGGGAACACCATGTTCATGTTCGACCCTGGCAGAACTTTCATAGGTGTCTACCACTTCTCCGCGTGCCACCGTCTTTGCCATCAGTAGTTTCAGAAGCTTCACCTTCTGTTGGCAGTCTGGTTTTCGTCAAATTCTGTTTCGATTCGGTTTCGCCTTCTTTGTTGTAGCCAAGTGCGTCTCTGTCACTCGTGGATCCACTCCAATTCGTCGTCAACCCCTGGTGCCACGGGCGGCGACGGTTGCCTCTACAGCGGCTACTCTGCACGGTTCAAAATTTGGGACCACTGATTAGGGTTCTCACACTGCAAATGTGTTTGCCACAGCACTCTGCTGTTTGGGGCTTTAAAAAAAAACCTGTCGAGTGGGCCTCTGTTGGGCCTATTTTTTGGGCAACCCTTGGTTTCAATTTTTTGTTTTGGGATGCAGCATACTGTTTTGGATTTTTGGACTTCATTACACCTTGAGGACAAGGTGTTTCTACAAGACCAATGGAATGTTATGGCCCAGATATATTATAGTAATGTCCAAATATTAGACCCAAGTACTATGAGCTACCTTGAGTGAAAGGAAGTCTCTAGAATAACGATGAGTCATTGTAGTTTGTTAGATTTTGATGAGTCATTGTGCTAGTTGTTACCACTATATATGTAAAGATGAAATCAAGAGATGGGCACAAGAAGAATATGAATGAAAAGACTTAGTTTTAACAATTTAGCAAATTAACATTTCCTTTCCTTCCTTTAGTTAGCTGTTACAAATTTTGGTTCATTTCAGAAGGGGAGAGGAGCTTAAAGAATTTAAATTAAATGACTTAAATAATATGTAATATAAATAATTATAAGGATATATAAGTAATATAAATGACGAGTTTGTTTTTTAAGACACGCAACACAAAGTTGTAATGTAATGCAATTTTGTATAGCTTAATCGTTTAGTAATATTCTTATGGTTTTCATTTTCACTACTATTGTTTGTAGTCCCCTAATTTTTTAATAATAATTTGTTATTAAAAATCTTTTAGCAATAATGACGTTTTAAATTTTTTTGCACCTCTGATTAGGGTCCTAGGTCCGCCTTATAATATATTCAAAGAGTTATTAGAGTAAATTTCATATTTTTTTTTTTTTGCTTGTGTTAGTTATGAATTGCCTACCAAACAATATACATGATAAAGAATGGAGTATATCGTAATTCAAGGGTTTGTACTTTGTACTTATCAAACGCAGCCTTTGTGTGTAGAAATTAAGTATAAATAAAAAAATAAAAAAAATCATAGAAAGCACAGGGGAGTGAAGATTGCATGTAACAAAGTAACTTGGGAGAAGCAGCTCGAAAATTTTGTACTTTCCCTTCGTAGGTATTCGTTTCTCTTTGCATGTGTTGTTGTGCGGTTCATTGGATGAATCCTTCCCTCTCTCTCTCCCAAACCAAAAGTAACAAGGTTGTGCTTTTTCATTTCCCGTTAATGAACGTGAATTGAATAGTTTTATTTACAACCGAATTTGATTTTATTGCAAAGAATGTTCTTCCTGCTCTGTTTCTTGCTTTATTGTTATATTCTAACTATTCAATTTTTATTCTTTGATTCACCCTTTTTGGCTTTGCTACCCTTTTGGTTAATAGTTGTGTTATTTCTACGACCAAATAGGACCAAAAAATAGACAACTATTTTGAAGTTAACTTAGTTTATACGTATGGTTAATTATGGTTAATGAAGTGTTGAAAACAAAACTTAACATTCTCATAACACAAAATTACACGCATCGTAATTTTGTGATTAATGAAGTTCAGTTGATAGTTAATGAGTTGCAACGTATTCTATATCTATTAACCAAGTTCAACACACTTCATTAATCAGTGTGTGAACTGTGTTTAACCAACAAAATAGTTGTCTATTTTTTGTGTCATATTAAATTGTACAAATATCATTTCTGTTTGGTTAATCATAACTCGAACCAACACCAAAGCTATTCATAAAGTGAAAACATGCACATGAAAAAGGCTTTAACTTTCTGAAGATTATGATTCCTTTTATTATTATTATTATTATTATTATTATTATTATTATTATTCTTTTTTGGCTATTGTCATGATGGGATATATACTATTTTATTGACAAAATTTGGCTTCTTCTGCCACATAGTGAATATCATTCGAAATTGCTAGTGTGTGTTGTTGTGGATAAAGATTCTCTTACTTAATTCTTTGTTATTTCATTTCTGGATTGTAGATATTAGTTCATTTGATTCAATAGGAGTTTTTGAGAGCTATCAACATTACTTGCTATTTGTCAAAATTCATCTGAGAAGTGGGAGAGAGACAGCTTCTTTCATCTTAGGTGTAATAAGTGTTATTGTTTGGGTTGTTGCTGAGATACCCCAAATAATCACAAACTATAGAGCAAAATCTACTGATGGTCTCTCTATCACTTTCTTGGTCAAATGGATGATTGGGTAAGTTGGCTTTTCACTAAAATTTCCTAAGGGCTGTTTGCATTTTTCTTAGCTGATTCAATCTGAATTATTGATTGCTAACTAACTATGCTTATTTATCTGTTTGTCTGTTCTTTTGGTCTATTTGAATCTCTAACACCTCTTGGTACTCAATACAATCTATTCAACCTTGAGTATGTCATCTGAGATCTTACATTACTAGATTGATGTATGTGATATGCGCAACAACCTTATTCACTGGGTGTTTATATTCACTTAAGGAATGTAGCTTGAATGGAAGTATATGCTGTAAGAATCAGTTTGGTATCCCCTTAAATGGAAGTGAAAAATTCAGGATGTGTTTTTTTTGTAAAATTTTCATATAATCTCATGTCTGAACTTTTTATTCTCATTGTTAATGTACGCTTACTTACCTTAAGAAGTAAGAAGTAAAAAAACTACGATTCTATGAAGATAATGTTGTAGGTTCTAGATTAGTTTGTGTGCATGCCATTGTTAACTAGAAGAATCAAGAGGTTACATTGAATGGGAAGGGGAAGAAAACATAATTAAATATGGTAATCGGTAGGAATAGATCCTCTCAGTCTCTCGCGTTAAACATAATTAAAATTATGTCAATCTATCTTTTTTAAATTTTCACAACTTTGTAGGGATCCTTTCTATTTAATATATATGAAGAGAAAGATAGATACAAAAGTTTTACATGATAAGATTATGTGAAATTGTAACATTTGGAGATTGAGATAACATAAACTCGAATTTCATGATCTATGACACAATTCTATATGTGGGTGTGCAAAGTATTCCTTTTTCCATAGACTCTGTATTTTTCTCATGGCATTATACATGTTTGAAATTCTCGTTCTATATATGTTCATTATTTAGATACAGTTTATTTATGTGCTGCAGAGATCTATTGAACCTATTTGGATGCATGCTGGAACCTGCAACTGTGAGTATCTCTCGTGTCTTAAATATTCAAGCAGCTTGCCTTTTTGGAGCCATATTTAATGTTTGCTATTACTTCTTCCATTATCATCATTCATAACATTTGTATTAAAGAAAGAAATTTCACATCACAATGGCTTTTCCCTTTCTACAACAGACCTAATGCTCAGTTTCTATATGATAACAAATCAGAATGATCCCTCTACCCTTACCTCCCCCTATTTATACATGTAACTAATCCCCTCTGACTAACTAACTACTTTTACTGGCAGGACTAACTATTTTATTTGTTTTCCCTTTATTCTTCCAAGCAAATATCCTTCTGTCTAAACAGTACTTGCATTGATCTTGTGTATTGTAGAAAATCAGATTTTGGTGGTCTTCTGTCTCTAAATCAGACTACACTCACATCTATTTATAATAGCATGTACAATAAATGCTAATTGATATGATTTGCAAATTCTAATCCTAATCTATGATTTTGTATAACTAATGATTTATTCTAATCCTAATAATAAATACTCGGATTTGATTTATTGATTCTAACATGTATCATATGCCAATACATAATTGGTGATGTCTAAATCAATCAAGGTAGGCTAAGTGATACCTTTTATTTCTTTATGCAGCTTCCAACTCAATTATATATGGCAGTGGTACTAAGGACTCTAGCTGAAGACTGATGGGTTATGCTACCTAGGAAATCATTCTTTTTATCTGGATTTTCCACCCTCAGTTAGCCAATGTGACCTTTTTTTTTCTGATTTATTATTATGCAGCTGTATACCATTATAACTGTTGCACTTGGTTCACAAACCATTTACTATGGACACATATATCCTGAATCAAAATACAAGAGACAGCTCAAGGTGCAAATCCCTATACTTTATGCTTCATATGATATTTTTGACTTGTATATGTCTGCTGATTATAATGGGGCTTTTTCAAAATTGCATACATTATATCTCCCTCCTCTTTCAATCAGTGAAGTTGAGATTTCTTAGGAGCTGTGAGTGTATGTAGACAGAAAATGACAGAAATAATATAATTTTTTTTTTCCTTTTTTTTATTTTTGGTATGAATGAAGGTAAAACATACTCTCGGAAAATTCTGTTACTAATACGTGTGGTGTATAGACCAGATTCCTTTAAAATGGTAATCAAAATGAGAACTCAAGTTCCATATAAAATAATCTGCAAGGAAGTTGGACTCTGAGACATAATCTAGCATTGGGCCTCAACTGAACAGAGGCAGCATGTGTATGTAGATTATAATCATATGACTGAGGATCTTATCACCAAGGAGAAAATATTAAGTAGCTATTTTGTCTGAGAATCTTGGCAGTATTTGCACACTGCAGACAATCCATATCATTTAAATCACCAAAAAATGAGTTTAATCATTTTCTAGCTACTATATTAAAATTGTGGTGTAATATACTTGCCAAGAGTTTTGTGGCCATTTTTACTTTATCTCTTGGGACTATAATATAACCATATCAAGTTGTTAGAGAAAAAGTTACAAAATACACTGTCATAATTACAATTAGTTATTGAAAAGTTTGTGATCAATTCTAGACAATTTGAGATACATTCAATAAACTCTAATTGCCTAATACTTTATTTTCATCTGTATTCTATCATTCAAAGCATGAGCAGGTTGAGACACCAACAAAAGTTGGACTAGTAGGACAAGTCAGTGATGCTGAACAGAGTCATGAATTTGATGATTTCAGTAGAGGCACTGGTCTGAGTTCTCCTATTCCTCTTCCAGCACACCCTCAAAGTATATCTACTGGAAGAGAATTATTCTACCAGTAATAAATCTTTCTTACTAAATCTGTTCAAAATGCATTCTTGTGCTCTAGCTTCTTGGTCAACCTCAATCTCCTTATGTGTTTGGTTTAAAGAAATTATCCGATTTTTTCGCAATCTTGGGCAGCATATGAATAAACTTAAATTAATTTCATCAAAGAGTTTTGTCAAAATAATGTATTGAAACTTGTGCAAAAAGTTTTGTCAAAATAACGTCGCTCAATAGCAAAATTATTGTGAGCCCTAGTTCCAACTCATGATTAACTACTATGAGCTCCAAACACTCTCCTGTTTCTCTTGATTGACTCTGACTACCTCAGGATTTCCCAACCACATGTGGTTTTTTACCTATGAAAGTTTTCCATATCAAAATATTTAAGATTCATTAAGATTTGTCTTCCTTCTATTGGGCTTGATGAGTGTGGATGATTTCTTTTGTGGTAATATAAGGACTAAGGACTAAGGAGGATAAGATAACTGTACTCAAAAAATTTCTAGTGGGCTTTGCTTTCTCAAAATGTCGAAAAGTTCTTAGTGTACTCTTTTTTTTTTTTTTTAATTCATTAGGTCAGCAAGATCTCTTTCCAAGAGTCAGACTCCAACAGCAGGATCCATCTTAGCCCAACAAATTTCACCTACTTCTCCTTTTTTAGATCCTATACAAGAGAACTTGCTTGGTTTAGCTGCTGTCACACAATCTGCACCAACTTTGAAGATCAAGTCTACTCTTTGTGTGGTAAACATTCTAATTCTACTACTACTACTTTGCATATGACTATGACATTGCTAGCACTGAAATCTAATTGCATCTAGTCTTTGTTCAGGTGTCGGCGTTAACTTTTCTCTGTGCTATCAATCTGCATAACTCACTAGATAAAAGAATTAATGCCATGGTCTCAAACCCAAGACAACAATTTGTGATTTATGTTGGACGAAAGCTTTTTCAGGTAACGCAAGTTCCAACTCAGTCGCCTATGTAAAAGATCAACCATCCTACTTGAATATCCACCTGATTGTTTATAATTTAGTTAGTGTATCCTATAAGAATAGGAATAACATGATCATCAGTTTTTTTTTTTCCTTTCAATTTTCTTACCATTTTTTTTGTTCAATTACAGAATCAAAGGTAACCCTTTCCCATATATGTTCCCCTTCCTGATGAATACATGATTTTGTAACTTCTTTTATCATACAACTATAAAACCTGCATTGTTGTACGGTACCGAATGTTCAGCCTTAAAAAGCCAACAAGAAAGTAAGGTCAGTGTTGCAAAAAGGACAATGTTATGTTGGATGGGTGGTCACACAAAACAAGATAGGATTAGGAGTGAAGCCATAGAGAGAAAGTCAGGGTAACTCTTAGAAAAGGAAAAAATGTAGTCTTTGGTTTGGGTAAGTGTGGGGAAGACTCATAGAAGCACCATTAAGGAGCATAGACTAGACTGAGGATAGTCAAATAGTTAGAAGAAGCAGACCATATAAAACTATAGGTCAAACCAATAAGAGAGATCTAGAATTAAATGGTCCATCTATAGATTAGATATGGTCCATGAATGAATATTGTGTCCTCGATTGATCTATGTAGCCAACCTCACCTAGTGAGAAAAACTTTGGTTGTTGTTCTTCTACTTCTCTCTTGGTCAATTTGATGATCGATTATAGAATCAAATGTAATCCTCTCCATGTACTTTCCCTAGTATTCCCTTTCCTGATGAATACATGATTTTTTCCTACATCCGTATGCCCTTACAACAAACTATGCCTTCTGAACCAATTAGTACCCTCTAAATGTATTACTCATAATCTGAATCTTTTTTGTTATCGTTAGGCAATGGCAAGGTGATTGTTGACATATTAGTCGATTATGGGTGAGAGAGAGTGACTGTGCATTACATATCCATGTACTTTCACCCAATAGCTTAAGCTTTTAGAATAACAGATTTATGAAAGTTATAGGGTTTTAGATAAAGAGGGAAGAAAAAGAACAAGGTCTTTGAAATAGGATTACGATTCGATATGATTGATGATTATTTGATAATACGAAAACTAAGCACTAGCCCTCATTTATCCTAATAAAAGACTCCAAAGCCTAATGGTGTCGGCTTGGGCGAGTATTGGAATAGCTGTTGGGATCTGAATCAAAGATCCTTGTGTCGAAAGTCTTCCTGGCGGTGTGGTGATCAGGCGGCGTGTCCCGGCATTGTGGTGAGTAGTCGGCGGTACAAGTATAAAACAGGCTAAATACTCGGAGGCTTCCACTGGAGGGGAGGATGAACCATGGACCTTTGTTTGAGGGGAAGATTGTTGAGGCACAAACAAAGTCCCACATAGGATAAACAGGAGGAAGAACATGGGTTTATAAACAAGGAAATGTCCCACTGATATGAGTCCTTTTGGGGAATATCCAAAAGAAAAACCATGAGGGCTTAAAGCCCAAAGTGGACAATATCATACCAATGTGGAGACATGTTAGACCCCTCGGTACCCTACAGAAACAAATCATGATAATAACTAAGAAATATAGAAACTATTCTTAAGACATAGTTTAAGATACTCTAAGATAAAAATCGATCTTATGATATAATCAAAGATACTCTAAGATAATATTAAGGTATTCTCATATCTTCTGTAGGCAAAATGATGATTGATGTGCCCCCAAAATTGCAAAGCGAGGATAGATTAGGGAATAGGGAACCCTGGCGACCACGGCGGTTAAAGAAGCTACTGGACTGAAAACTGGGTAGCAGAGGTGGTTGGCGAGTTGAAAGATAAGTGTGTGGAAGCTCCTTTAAACCAACAATTTTTGGATGAGATTGATCGGCACACTGCTGGAATTTTTTTTGGCTATGGCGGACGGTGGCAGTCTCAACCAAAAATTGTAGAGAACACTCGAAAAAAAGGGAACATGGAGGTGGAGAATTGGAATTGACAGAGATCACACGAAGGAAGAGAGAATCTAAACAAGCTGGAAAGATGACACAATAGAGGAGAGAATCTCAACATGCCAGAAAGACGAGACAGTGGATGAGACATTCTAAACACGCCGGAAAGATGACACGACAGAGGAGAGATTCTGAACACGCCGAAAGGATGACCCGGTGGAGGAGAGATTCTAGACTCCAACAAAGGGAAAACTTGGGAGAGAAAAAAGACTGGAATTTGTGTAAGACTAACAAGAAGAATAGAGATCAAAATTTTAGTAGAGTTTCAGCCTTTGGGGAGCTCGACGATGAAATAGTGATGGTATAGGTTAGGGAAGATGGTACCACTCTAATACGACAATCAAGTTATAAGGTTTTAGATAAAATGGTTCGACATGATTGACGGTTGTTTCATGATCCAAAAAAGATTAAGCACTAACCCTTATTTGTACTAATATAAAACACCAAATTTTGATTAAGAAGGGACTATCATGATAAAACTAAGAAATATGGAAAATAATCTTAAGAGACAGTCTTAGATACTCTAAGATAAGAAACTAATCTTAAGAAATGTCTAAATTACTCTAAGATAATATCAAGATATTATAAGATATTATTATATCTTCTAACAGCCTCTATAAAGAAAAGTTAAATTTTAGCATAAGGTAGGGTGGGTAAAATCATAGTCCATGCTTCAAGCTCAAAGAGCTCTTGCATTAGGGGGCATGTTAGATATAAAACCATTCATGTACTTTCACCCAACTGCTTTTGACCAAAACAAAAACTAATAACCTAAGCTTTTGGAATAATTGGTTCATGACAATTATATTGATGTTAAACTTTCAACGATGTTAAAACCAAGTAAAATGAAATATACTTTGTGGTATTTGTCATCAATTCTTATGGAAATTGTAGGTTAGTGGGGATCAATTGCTGGAAAATGGTGCATCAGGAACCGGTGGCATTGGGAACTTTCTTGGTTGGGCAATGACATTTGTATATTTGGGTGGAAGACTGCCTCAAATTTTTTTAAATGTGAGTTATATATTTATTTTCCAGTAGCTTAGGTTGGGCTACAGATAAAAATTCTGTTAAAATCGGATAAGATTTTTTATTGTTGAAATGATAATGAACTATAGTCATCCATCGCATCACTTTTATAGCCTGCTTTTCGATAAACTACGAACATATGTTATAGATAATAATAGCAGACTACAGAATACTCTGCATATAAATATAATTGACAAAGACAAGATAAATGATAGAATTATTTTTTTGTGTGGGTATTTTCCATGAGAAATGCCATGAGTTAGTTTGGATAATCTTCTCAAGAAGCATTTATGAAAAAAATATTAAAAAATCCAGCGATAACCGAGTTTTAGCTTCTCATATGAGCTTATAAGGACTTCTACATAACTGAAAAACCATAAAACTATTTTATTGAGAAGCTCCCATATGCTAGAAGCTAATCTAAACCAAGCCTATATTATAATTGAAAATTTCACAATCATCTAATAGGCTTCATTTTCTAGTAGATCATAAACTTCAACTGATTGTTTATATTGATGCATATCTCATCAATTTTGCGGATCAGAAGGGGACATGTTGAGGTTAGGGACTCTAACTATTAAAGCTGTGATCCTTTATGTATTTTATTCTTGTTTATCATGAGCAACTTAAAACTTTGGGATAGAGTATGCTAGAGAAGTCTCCTCCCTTCACCAGATCACCCTTATGAGAACAGTAAAATATATATTATTCTAGTTTCATGATGTAGTATTCATTAGCTTACACTACAGGGGAAGAGTTTAAAGTCTTTTATGATTTGTAGGGCCTCAATCCTTTGATGTTTCCCTTTGCTTTAATTGGGAATGCCACTTACGTAGCAAGGTATGCTTCCTCTTTATATTATCTTTTCTATTTTAAGTCTCGGCACCTAAGTGACTTTTACCAGTTGAAAATATAGCAAAGGATTGAAATTATCACTTGTATTCAACAAGCTTGTACTTTGTCTTTTTATGTAGCATACTTGTGAGCAGCGTGGATTGGTCAACAATCGGACCAAATCTACCATGGCTCGTAGATGCAGGAGGATGTGTCCTTCTTGATTTTTTCATATCCTTTGTATGTATGTATGTATGTATGTATGTATGAGGTTCGTATTGAACTGCGAACAGAAAGATTGCAGGCAGAAGAAATGTGTCTTCCTTAATATCTGTTTCAGATTTTAATGCAGTTTTTATATTTCCGCTGTCGGACTGCATCAGGCCTGTAGGGTAAACATAAACATCAGACCATTTCTTATTGAGGAAGAAACAAGGATTTTCAGGTCTCTCACTCTCTCGTGTGTATAACTGTATATGCATGCGCGTCTATGCCATGTTGGAATGTATTTGTGCATGTCACGTATTTAAGTTTCTAATATTTCTTCAATTATCACCTGTTTTTGGTGGTGACTGGTGTAGAGGCTGCTAAGACCAATAATGTTCCAAATAGACTAATGAAAAAGGGAAGGTAGTAAAAGTTTTAGACGGTTATGTCTTCATATAACTAGAAAGCAAGAAAGAAAGAACCCTGTCACAATTAGAAAAAGATTAGTGCTTGGAACATGAAAGGATTTGAGGATATTTAACAACTAGAACAAAATGTATTTTCTGGAAGTTTGGTCCTGAAGATTGATTGGATGATTGTTGTATTATTTGTGAGATAGCCAGATATGTATGTCATGAAGGTAAGGTTAATTGTGTTTTGGCAAGTAAAAAAACAGAATTAGAGGATTTTTTATTAAAAAAAAAAAAAAAATTATCAAGGATACAATCATAAATCAGGAAATGTTTTGTTTGTCTCCATCATATGCAGGTAAGGTAAGCATGAATATTCGCAGTTTGGGCAGAGTGCATCAGTAATTAATCATGATCAGTTATCAAACCAACCTAACTTTGATCTGTTCAAAGCTTGGATCACCGGTCAAGCTGTATATGTATTCATGTATTTCGATAGATAAAGTTAAAAGATACTGAAATAAAAATATCTATATACATGGAAATGTTGTTTTTCAAAAAAATTCAGGATGCATCCATGACCTCATGAATGAAGTACATGACAAAATTGTATTACCATCGTCTATCCATGAAATTGGGATCGTGTTAATGCGAATATGAGAAAAGGGGGTGTATCCTTTTGTGTGCTTGAAGGCATTATCTCTAAAATATCTGGTGTCCCAACTGAAGAAATCTGAAAAAATTCCAAAGTAATAATTTGTAGAGCATTAATTTGAATACATATTAGTCACCCCCGGTGATATGTAGAAGCTTGGTATGTCTTTCTGATTCCTCTGTTGTGACAATAGCTTTGCTCTAAATTCTGGTGTGGATGAATGTATTGCTGTTCATTCAGATGAATTAATGTTTGCATTTCATTTTATTGAACAAGTGACACTTATGCATTTAACTCTCATAAAAATGCCTATGCTCGTGAAACAGAATATATACACATATTACTGTCCATTTTTTCCAATTGTGCAATCATATTATGATTACTAATGTTGTCTTCCTTTGTTGATTTTACTTTCAGTTGAACATAAATCTTGGTGATTTTCTCCAACTTCAATCAGAGCTAGATTATTTCATAAAGCTGACATGGATGTTCATAGCAATCTTTCAATCTCCACCAAGTTGACCTAGACATGTGAGCATGAAGCTGAATTGGTGAATGGTGATAGCTGCTTAATTGTTAAAATCATTGGCTTGATGACCAAAAAAAACAAAAGGAAGTGCTTCTGTTTATTTGTTTGGGCCGGGAATTTCGGCCAGACAATATTAGAATTAGTTCATTTTTACTTATTAATGTCCTTTATAAAGACATTAGTTACCTTTCAATTTTCAACCAGCACTTGTGTTTTATTGTTCTGAATCAATTGATAACCAATGGAAATTATGGAAAATTCTTGGATTTATGAAATTTGGTCCTAAACTTATAGTAGCACTTGCTGCATACATGAGTTTACCCTTGGGTTTACTTGTATTCATAAGCTACAAGATGTTCTGAGGTAGCCTTAAGCCTAGGAATCTTCACCCTTGGGGGTTCAGTGGCACCATATGTCCCTTGAGGGCAGAACACAATGTACACTGATGCATCAGGACCAAGTTCTAGATCATATACACGCTGCCCTGCAGCATATTCCCCCATAAGTTGGTAGGATCTTTCTGATTGATCCATTGCTACACAAATGTCCTCACTACCTGTTCAAATCCCAAGTTGAGATAAAAACAAACATATGTAATATCTTCAAAACCAAACATACTGCATAGCAAAGATTTTTTAAAAAGGTCTGCGGCGACAATCTGGACCGCGGCGTCAATGTTTTTTGATACCGCAACGCGACCGTGATTGAAGTTGCATCAGACACAGTTGACCGCAATTCTTCGCGATATTAAGGATAGCAACGCGACCACAATTTAAAACTTTGTTGCATAGCATTTCAGGGTTGAAATTACTCACATGCAGCTAACTCTATTTGGGTCTGGTAGATAAAATCCAGAACTGCTGAAATCTCTTTCTCAAACTTATGAAACGGCCCATTAGAGAACTCCATCTTTCTCGGTTTACATAGTCCTTCACCCAACTCCATCATGGCTCCTTTATGGTTCTATTCAGCCCATGAACAGATTTTATTTTGGACAATAACAATAACACATAATCCAAGCAAAACCATGCCATGAATAAAATGGAACTAAATAATAAGACACAAGTAACATTTAAAACTGAGTTAATCAACATTTTAGTCTTTACAATTGCAGGTTGTTGTCAATTTATTCCCTCAAATAAACGAAATTTCAAAATGATCCATGAATTTGAAAATTCTCAATTACGTTAGTCCCTGATAGAAAATTTCATGGACTAAATTCACTGATCCAAAATGACTAATATGATCAAATATTTTCAATTTCAATTACTATTTTAAAAGCATTAATAATTTCAAAAACTAAATTGAGAACCGAGCAGGAGTTCAAGGACTAAATTTGTGAATTCACTCCATTAAAAACCTGGTTGAAGAGGTGATGAAAACCCACTGCGCATTGAAGTATTCCATGAATCAATGTTCTGGCTGGATCTTCAGCGTTGTGCCAAAGGGCTTCAAGATAGTCATGGCATTTGTAGTACTCTCCACCATTAAAGAGAGCCACTGCCTCATCAAAGTTGCGGTCTTCATCATCATCATCTTCACCTTCATCTTCTTCTTCAGTGAAATACCTATATGAAACAGCCAAGAGCTTGGAGTTGCTGCTTCTGCGGTTCAGTTGCTGCTTTGAACGGGTCAGTGGATTGAAAAATGGTGGAGTAGTAAGAGTGATGGGGTTGTAGAGAGGAAATTGAAGGTAAGGAAGACAATAGCGTTGGGGTAAGGTATGAAAAGTAGTTACGAGGGAATAGGAAGATGAAGGAAGAGGAGCCATAGGTAATGAATGGCGAGAAAATCTTTCTCTGGTTTAGCCATAATTCCATTCATTTTTTTATGTGGTGAGGGTGGAAGAAAAAAGAAAGGCTTTCTTGCACTCTTAAAATTTGTGTACAGATATTGTCGTCTGTTTAGGTAGATGTTGTTGCATGTTTAAAAACATGAGATATTGTTGTATGTTTACATTTCAAATCTTAGTGGGAGCAAATGCCCAAATTATCCACCAATAGATCCATCACTGATTGTGAGATAAGCCATTTCATAAGCTCTACGGAAAAAATTGAAAACATATTATAATGTATTTATATAAAAAAATTTAAGAGTTTAATTGATATGCACCGGTAGTATAAAAAATTTTTACACCGTCATCCAATCATATATCACCATTGTGCCACTTTGTTATATCATTTCTTAAAATATCTCGACAAACATTTATATGGTTAGATATGATTGAATGACAGTATAAAACTTTTTTACACCGTCGGTACATATCAATTAAACTCAAATTTTAAACACCATCACATATGCTTGTAGTGGAATTTAATTTATAAACATTTCCATAGTGAGATATGATTGGATGACAATATAAAACTTTTTTATACCGTCAGTGCATATCAATTAAACTCAAATTTTAAACACCGTCACATATGCCTGTAGTGGAATTTAATTTATATTCATTGTCTGTATAAAAATATTTTACACGTACATCTAATATTAATGATGTGCTGTCACGTTATTTAATAATTGTGACAAATCATGTGTTTTTAAACTCATTAAACGAGGTGGTAACATATTATTGGATGACTGTGCAATATTTTTATACTGAAGGTGAAGGTGCATATTAAACTCTATGCTTATCTTATAAGATAAGTGAAAATAAGTTCTTTTTGCATCTCCTTTGTATATTTTTCACAATGATATTCTTATGCATATGTTCATGACAATACAATTTACGCGGCTTTAACAATTTTTTTATAATTTTTTTAAAGGAAAAAATAAACTTCAGTGAAGATAACATTTTCAAATTATTAAAAATAAAAAATAAATAAAAACATTTTCACAATCAAAACCACTTAAATTGAATGAAAAATAATCAATTCAACCACTTCATCGTTTGTCTTTGTTCTTGTTCGCCTTGCCTACAAGGTGGGATTTGGAACACATGCATTTTTTTTGATCGCTGAACACATGCAATTGAATTATAGGCCCTATAATATTTTAAAATATATGGGATTTACTTGCTCTATTCCCTTCTTTCTGGTTGTTCAATTCTTGTAATTGAGCTGCAGATGGTCCAAACTAAACGGGGTTATGTCTTGCAAAAACTTAAGGGGGTTATGACTTGCAAAGTTTAAACAAGACCATTTTTAACAATATCGCATCGTGAGAAGATAAGTCTCACAACATGATATGAAACGGGGCGCAGTTGCGAAAGGAAACATCGCAACGCAAAGGCACCTAATGGTGTGGCAGCATATGGGCCATCCAAACTGACATGCGTCGTATATGTCAACGTTTCATCATTTCGCAACGCGACGATGATCCTATCACGGCACGACGAGGCCAAAACTCAAACTATAATTTGCCCTTCCCAAACCAATTTCTTTGCGGGAAATTCTAGGGTGCACAAGCATGGTGGGTAACACCACCGTGCACAAGTAGTTTTGGCCATTTGATTAAAAATTCCACCATATGTTATGGTAAGTATTCTGCACCATATCATTCCGCTCTAACCTCCATCATCACCCTCTCTCCTCCTCCACCACCGCCAACTCCATGACTAGCCAGAATCCCTACTGTTCATCTTCCACACCTCTATCCTTCTTCGCTAATCTCTCTGTCGCCTTCTCATTCCCTCTTCGTACTCTCTCTCAACATGATTGTTCTTCGTAGTTCATATGAACCCTAAATCGAAAATTTCTGCAACTTTCCTAATCGGCCTTCGCTCGCTTCTGCTTCTGCCTCTTTATCAGAATCTCCAAATCATCCATGATCTTCCACGTGTGATAAAAAACGATGTCATGGTTTGGCGACACCGCCCACACTGCCGTCTGCTGCTTCTTCTGCGACTCGACCACTATCCTCTTGTCGACGATCGAAGAGGAGGAGGCCTCCGATGCCGGCGATTTGTTTCCAGAAAGAGAGGCTTCAACGATGGTGAAGTTGAAGAAGAGGATGAAGGAAGTTATGGAGTCTAAGGGGATGGAGAAGCGCTGGATGAGGGAGAGGAAGATGGATCCGCCCATGGAAGCGAGTTTTTTTTTCTCTTCAGCTCTTTGAATCTTAGAATTTATTTTTTTTATTGTTCTTCCAAGTTTTTGGTTGAGCACTGGTCTTCGTTTGTGCGGTTCTAGCATTGTCCATTTTTCGATGGGATGATTACGAGGGGTTTGTTATTTGAGCACTGAGTCAGAGCATTTGTTGTTGTTGTTGGAGGAAAGGGTGGTGGCGCAAAGTGTCCTGGAAGAGGAAGAAGGAAGGTGAGAAGAATAGGGGGAACGATTGGTGTTGATAGTCCATGATAAGATTCAGTGAAATTACAAGAGAAGATTAATCTGATGGTTAAAACTACTTGTGCACGGCGGTGTTACCCACCTTCCTTGTGCACCCTAGAACTTGCCTTTCTTTGCACCATTTCTCCATTCTCTCTCTAAAAACTCTCTCATTCTCTAGAAAATTACTCTCCCTGGGTCATTTTTCCACTTTTAGTCAACTCTAACAAGGTTTTGCCTTGGGGTGACAAAGTCATTCATTTATCCATTATTCATCCAATCCACCCATAAATAAATTCATCCAATCCATCCATTCAAACAAAAAAAAATGGATTGGATCTAATCCATCCATTTAATTTAATGGATGCATGGTTAGTCATTCATCCACTATTTTTCTAAATTCATTAGATTACACTAGGGATGACAAATGCATGGAATGGATAATTTTTTGAATTGATCATAAAATATATTTTTAATCATAAAAAATATTTTAGTTAAAAATATATTACTCTCTCCTCGATCTCACTTTTCCCTCTCTCTCCTCGCTCTCTTCCCTCTCTCCTCTCTCTCACATCGCTCTTTCTCCCTTTCTCTCTCTGCTTTCTCCCTCCAGTTCCTCCTCTATCACTTTCTCCCCTCCCTCCCTCGCCCATCTCTCTCCTCTCTCTCCTCTTTCTCCTCACTCTCCCCTCTCTCCACCGAAATATTTTTGCTGAGCAAGGCCTACTACCATTTCTCTCTTCCCTTTGATATAAGGGGTGGGCATGGGTCAGATTGGGTGGATTTTAGTGTATATAAAGACCTAACCCAATCAAATAAATCTGGGTTGGGTTGGGTCGGTTTAGTAAAAAAAAAAAAACATGTAACCCAAACTAACCCAACCCGATCTCATATGGGTTGGTTTGGGTCGGGTACTCAGGTTTGATATTAAATTATTCTTTTATCATAAAACGCAAAAAATGGGAAAAAAAAAGAAAGAAAGAAAAACACTACCAATGCTTTAATTTGAACTTCCAAATACAAAAGGAATCTTCGTAACCGCGTACATCCTCAATTTGGAATACAATTTCCTTTAAAATTAAGGCAGCAAGTGAAATAAAAACAAAACATAATGTTTTCAATAAAGCAGCAGGTGAAATAAAAACAAAACATCATGTCTTCAAACTATTCCAGCACAGTTTCTGCAATCACTGACTATGTCTTCAAACTATTTCTGCGCTATGTAAGTTGTAACGTTCGTATTCCTCTAACTAGTAGTAGTATAAGGTAGTATATTAAGTGGGTTGGGTTGGGTTGATTGGGTTCACAATCTTTAAACCCGGCACCCAACCCAATGACTCGAACCAACCCAGTTTTTGTGGGTTGGGTTGGATTGGAAGGGCCGGGTTCGGGGGTCCCGTACCCGTGCCCACCCCTAATTATAAATATGATAATTTACAACATCTATCATTACAGAATCTTACTTAACAAATGACACTGATTAAATAGTAATTATGCCACTTAATATCCGAGGGAACATTGTTTCCATGAAGTTTAGAGTGATTTTATTATTCACTTACTTGCCGACTGTAGGCTGTAGTGCACTTTACCCTGCACTTTTTAAAAATTCGATGCTCTTAGAACTGAAGATCTTTTTCTGTCAGTTTTGCAGCAGGATTCAGAAATCAGTATAACGGTGAGGCATTAATATGAATTTTAATTTTTGCATTACAAGGTTTTACGAACCATGCCTAAATTATTCATTTAAGCTGCCACCTGAACATCGCTTTAGAAGTTAATCATTTTAGGTTATTTTTGTAGGATGGAAATGCCAGGTCACTATAAAACCACTTGAAATTGAATATCTCAACAAAACCCAAAACTCAACTAGGTAGCATTTAGATCTTTCAATCCAAATAATTTAATCAAATTTAGGAAGGGGATCTTTGTCACAAATTTGTTGCCGTATGACTAAGAGGTTGTGAGCTCGAGCTATAGAATTTGCCTCCTGCATATATAAGATAGGATGCCAAGAAAAGATTTGTAACATCCCGCCTAATTTAATTATTTAGCCCAATTAATTTAGGTTTTATTATGCTTTGAATTGATTGTTGGATAATTAGATTAGGTAGCACAAATTAATTATGGGGGGTGTGAGTAAGATGGCATGATGTGAGTTGTAGGAGAATTTAGGGACAAATTTGTAAACTTGCATTGGAACATAAGGGTAAAATGGTCTCAACAATGAGAAACCCATTTTTCTCTTATCCCTTTCCCCTCTTCTCTCGAGCAGCTCGCTCTCTCCCTCTCCCCTCATTTTCATTTTCTGATCAAAGAAAAGGGAAAGAAGAATGAGTGCTAGGGTTTCAATAAATTGAATGAAAATAGAGTGAGATTGATAAGATTTCTACACATTATTGCTTTGGGAAGAGATTGGAGCTGCCCGTTGTCCATTTGGGTGAAGTATAGTGTTGCCCTAACCTAGAGTAAGGGAGATCTCAAATTGGAAAAGAGAAGGAGGAAGAAGCAGAGCTAGCTCCTTCATCTTGGTCCAAGTCTTTGGTGTTGGGTGAGTTCTTCTCACTCAGTGGTTAGGCATCCATAAGACCCACCTTTAGGGTTCTTTTCTCCTTTTCATTTTGTGTGTCTTCTTGATCTTTAAACTTGAAATGTTGATAAGTGATGATATGGGTTGGTTATATTTGATTTGTTCAAAGTTTGATGTTTTGGATAACATTTGAGCTTCGTATGTGATTATAATTTTCATGCCAAATGCCTTGATTCATAAATTACACATATTTGATCATTGATGTTGAGTCATTATTTGTTTGGATTTGGTTTGGATTGGTGAGAAATCAAGATTAAAGAAGTTGGAAACCTCAAAAATCAAGTTTCTGCATAATTCTGCAGGTCTGCGCGTGACACACCCCTTAGGCGCGCACAGACAAACAGAGACGAATGGAGCAAAAAGTGCTCCAGTGCGCTCTAGCGTGAAATTGCTCACGGGTTAAGGGCCAGGGCGTGCGCTTGAATAAACAGAATGCAGTTGTGCCAATGCGCATGACACGCGCCCTTTTCCAAATTTTTGTTTTTTTTTTAATTTCCAAATGCTTTAGGGCTAAAAATACATGCCTTTTTGGGGGTTCTAAATCTTAGAAAATTAAGGTTTAATGTAGGATATTTATCTCTTGTTAATAAGGTTTCAACCTTAGTTACGATGCAATACCAAAGTAGTGAATTGCTTTATTTTTTATGCAATTGAATAGATGTGTGTTTAATGCATTGATTGCTTAAAATTTGTTTGTTGTGTGATGTTTGTCCGTCCGGATTACAATTCGGTGACAAACCCGTCGTTACAATATCCGGATTGCTATAAGGTCCGGCGACAGGGACTCGCTTGATTGTTGCTCATCAATTAATATGGGTTTTAATCACAATTGAATCAAGTGGGTACATCTATGAATTCATTGTGATTTATGTTTACATTAAGGATAATGCTTTATGATTAACTTAGAAAAATCATGTTATTTAGTTAAGGGATGGTGAGGGGTCCATAAAGAACTCATTGAAATTTTCAAATCTCATTCTTTACCATTATTGTTTCAGACAAGCAAGTTTAAGGGGATTGATGGAAGCTTTGAGGATTTTTATTTAGGAGCTGAATTCTAATCTTTTGTTTAGTTATTATTATTTTGGAAGGTTGATAAACCTGGATGTCTTAAGTATTTGAGACTTATGTTATGGGATATTTTGATTCACACTTTCTATGGGTTGTATTCGTATGGATATGTAACTCACTATGAATGATTGACTTGTTATAATCAAGTTTTAATTTATTCGCGTTTTTTCGGAATCACATTTTGTATTATGACTCTGATTCGATGTAAATTGAATTACGGGCGTTACAAGATTTCTTAGATCCCATTGAATCACATTTTAGAGAGACAGAGGAGAGAGAAAGAGCAGAGAGAGGAGAGAGAGAGATAGAGAGAGAAGAGAGTAAAATATTTTTAATTAAAATATTTTTTGTAATTAAAATATATTTTATGATTAAAAGTAATTTTTGTGATTAAAAATAATTTTTATGGATGGATTGGATATCCATCCATAAAAAAATTGTTAATGGATGGATTACGTTTTTTTTTAATGGATGATGGATGGATTGGATTTTCTTAATGAACTTTTAATGGATGGTAAATGGATAAATAGATTGTTTCCAATCATTATGCCCCAATTTTGTCCGCTCATATTTTCATTTTTTTTATTGTGTCTTTTTTTTTTTGAAGCAGACTAATTTTAATAATACTTGGGCTCAATTATTATTATTATTTCTTTTTTTTTTGTTAATTATTTTGGGCCAATTTTAGCCCAATTGCAAGAATTGTCCATTACAAGTGTTCTAGAACCGAAAAAAAACCAAAATCCAAAACTGAAAATCAAAGTCAGATTTCCACACTCTTATCTTCACCCTTCACAAAGTCATATGCATATCTTCACCAAAGTCCTCTGCATATCTCCTCAGCCACTCTACAAACTATGTCTTACAGCTATATGTCCCCCATAGGCCTCTTGCTTTTTTTCATCTGCCAACCAAGTTTGATAAACAATGCAATTTAATCAAAAAAAAGGGGGGAGCACCGTTGTTGAAGTCACGGCTGATTGCAATATTTTTTCAAACCATTGATACCATCTCAGACTTTGCACATGTTACCATCTCCTCAGCATCATTTTAGCACACACTTAGCATACAAGTTGCAACCTCAAGTTGACAAACTGAACTTTTTTTTTTTATAAATAGTAGAGCAAGAAGAGAGAACAGGAGGACGAAGAAAAATTTCACTTAATTTCAGAATTGGATATCTCATTCTTGGTACCAATTATACACAACAATTTGAGAGAAAATTGAGAGAAAAAAGAGAAGAACTAGAAAAAAAAAGGAAGCAGAAGCAAAAAAACGTAGAAGAAGCAGGGAAGAAAGAAGAAGCAAGAAAAAACAAGAAGAAGGGAGAAGACAAGGAGGTTGAAACCTCCCTCACCCTCTCAGCCTCCCTCATCCTCCTCCTTCCCCCCTCCTCTGTCACGCCCTCTCTCCCTCCTTCTTCCTCCCTTTCTCTCTCACTTTCCCTCTCCTCTTCACGATCTTCCCCATCGTCCCTCTCCCTTCCTCCAGCTCGCGGCCGCGCGCGGCCAAGGGCTGGCGCGCGGCGGCCGCGCCACCCCCATCCCTCTCTTCTTCTCGCCACTTCTTCCTCCCTTTCTCTCTCACTTTCCCTCTCCTCTTCACGATCTTCCCCCATCGTCCCTCTCCCTTCCTCCAGCTCGCGGCCTTGTGTCAGTGTGTGCAACGCCACCCCATCCCTCTCTTCTTCTCGCCACCTCTTTCTCTCTCTCTCTCTCCATTTTTTTCTTTGGTCCCAGCGGCGCTCTTCTGCTCATTTTCTTCTGTTTTAGTGTGTGTTAATGTGAGTGTGTGTGTTAGGTTTTAGGTTTGGTGTGTGTGAGTGTGTTATGTCTTTGTTAGTGTGTGTATAAGTGTGTGTGAGTTTGTTTTTATTGGGTTTTTCAGCCCAATTTTTTTCACTCTTTACGCCCCATCCTTTTTTTTGTTTGTTTCTTTTCTTTTCCTTTCTATTTTTCTCTCTATTCTGGCCCTTTTTTTTACTTCTTGGGCTTCAGCCATTTTGTGTTTTTCTTTCTTTTCTTTCTTTTATTTGCCAAACCCTTTTTTTTGTAATTATTATTTTTTTAAAATGTTGGGCTTTAGCCCACTTGTTTTTTTAATGAATGTGGACGTTTTTTTTTACTAGTCAAACTAGTACAATTTTATTCAACTAAATTTCACATACAAGTTTTGAAACCCTACTTTTTTTGAAAAAATCACATGATTAAAATCATGAAAATTAATTTACTAGTGATGATTACTCGAGATTGCTTCCCGTTTAGTCATTACAAATATCTTAATTTTCTAAATAAAAATGGGTTATTAGTGAGGACCACTCTTGATTGCTTCTTGTTTGGTCCCCATGAAAACCTATCCTCTTCATAAAAAATAAAATTAAGTTTTTTACTAGTAACGATCACTCGAGATTGCTTCCCGTTTGATCATTACGAACACCGTTAATTTTCTAAACGAAATAGGTTGTTAATGAGGACTACTCTTGATTGCTTCTTGTTTGGTCCCTACAAAACCTACCTTTTTTTCCATCAAAAAATATATAATTAAAATCAACCAACACACAACCATTTTTTACCCAAGAACTACGTAGCCTTTGATTTCTCCACTGCACCCGGAGATACGTAGGAGCAGGAGCCCACTCCTGTCAAGCGCAAAAATAAATGATTTTTATTAAGTCCTCTTTTTTTTATCTTGGTTAATTTTATTTTTTTTTAATAAAAGGGAAATAAATATTTTTTTTAGAAGTTAATAAATTTTGCACAATTAGTTAGAGGTAACTTTTTTCGAAAGGATGTCGTGGGGTGCTAATACCTTCCCTACGCATAATCGACTCCCGAACCCAAATCTGGTCTTAAGGACCTTACTTTTCTTCAAAAAAGGTTTTTTCCAATATTTTTCCTTCAAAAATAAATTATTGGTGGCGGCTCCATTAAACTCGAATAAAATCCCTCCGGATTTTTCGGTCGCTACAGCTGGCGACTCCACTGGGGACACTTTAGAGAGTCAAGCCTAAATAACTAATTGTGCTAAATAGTTAACTCTTATGTTTAATTTCCCTTGTTTTTATTTATTTATTTATTTATTTATTGTTCTTTTGTGAATATTTGTTGTGAATATTATGCATATATTGAACCTTAGGATAGAAGACCATATTTTGTATATTTCATTTGTTTTGCAGCTTAGGTAGTGTTAGGGTGTTGCCCCTCTCACACACCGCACCTACACGTTCGCACACACATGTGAGTAAGGCCCTATACCTGGGTTAAAGCAAAGCTTAAGTTGAGTGGAGGTTCGGTGATAGTCAATTGGAATTTGCTTTCCTTCTGGCTATTGCGAGAACTTCATCTAGAGTGTGCTCCCTCTGGGTATTCCGCACCGGATAGTTATCTATCGTTGTGGTTAATATTCAGGAGGAGACTTTAGCTCTAGAGGCCTTTGGTGAGAATGTGACTAGAGCCACCATGAGATCTATCACTCAATACAAGACTATAGACCCCTTAGGTTAGAAAATCTCTAATTTTAGGTTTAACCCATTTAAGACACAAGGGGCATCATATCATTTTTATTCTTCCACCAAAAATCTGTTATATCACATCCATGCATAAAAAAAAAGGTCTACTAAATCACATATTTTTGTGCATGCTACATGAATGGTCATCATCATCACTCAACATTATATCTTCATGCATTCATACCTCCAAAAAAAACATGTTGAATTTTTTTTTTTAAAAAAATATCATTCATTCTCATTTCATTTTAGGTGCCAGGGAAGCATAAGAACTCAAAGTTTGGCTGCAAGTATTTTGTGAAATAATATGGGATCAAATTGTGAAACAGTTTCAAAGAAGCTCATACATGTCAAAACAATGAGGCCTACGGTTCCTAGGCACAAATAAATAGATTCATGCATCCACATTCATTCATTTTTCTTTTCTTACATACTCATATCATTTTTTTAAATCACTCAGAAGAAAATAATCAAACAAACTGGTTCCTCGACACCCTTATCAAACTCGCTCTCAATCAAAAATCATGGATGACCAAGAGATGAAAGAGGACGTCAACCAGTTGAAGGAACAGATGAGCAAAGTTTTGGAGCTTCTGCAATCCCTAAACAAAGACAAAGCTGCAGATGGGGTATCTCCAGCAGTGAATGATGAAAGTCAAGCGACACCTTCCCACCCACCTGGCTTCGGTCCTATGCAGCTGCAATATGGTCTCAATACTCAAGGGATGATGGTACCTTTTGCAATTTACCCGCAGGGTCCTACACACTCACCAGTTAACAACCCTCAGAATCAAGTACCACAGTTCCCACTTTACGGACTCCCGCCTGGCTACACGCCACCTATGGCCAATGATGATACTGCAAACCATAACCCCCAAGGCCCACAGGCACAACAGTTCCCACTATTTGGTCTCCCGCCCGGTTACACACCGCCAGGTGCTAACAATAACTCTACAGAAACTGATTCCCAAGCACTTGTTGTGCAAGATGTGGCTCAAGGATCTGGCTCCGGAACTGAAACCACACCAGTTCAAAGCTCAACTCCTGGCTTCATGACATACACCTTTCCACCTGGTTAAGCACCATCTCATGTCGAGAATACTCAAGGAGTCAGTACGCCCGTAGTGACCCCCGTGGTGAATCACCGACCATTGGGTTACCCCTATTATATTCAAGGAAATCCATTGAATCCCCAAACTAACCGCATTGCCTGGTCTCCAGCTATGGGAGGACCCAATCTAAGCATCCCAGTTGGGAATCGATTAAATGCGATACGAAGTTGCAAATCCTCGAAGATAGGCTAAGAGCTGTAGAAGGAGTAAGTTATCTCGGTTCAAGTATCGCCGGATCTTTGTCTCATCTGGATGTGGTTGTACCGCCAAAGTTCAAGGTGCCGACTTTGACAAGTATAAAGGGACAACTTGCCCAAAAGCCACTTGACCATGTAATCGTAGGAAGATGGCGTCCTATGCACATGATGATAAACTTCTGATTCACTTTTTCCAAGATAGTTTAACAGGGGCAGCGTCGAGTTGGTATACACACCTTGAGCGATCTCATATTCGCTGCTGGAAAGATTTGGCGGATGCATTCTTGAAGCAGTATAAGTATAACATTGATATGGCTCCTGATAGAATGCAGTTGCAAAACATGGCAAAAAGAGACAATGATACTTTCAAGGAATATGCCCAACGATGGAGAGGATTGGCAGCCCAAGTGGAACCGCCTCTGATTGAAAAAGAAATGGTGGCCATGTTCATGGATACTATTCAATCACCCTTCTATGACAAAATGATCGGAAGTGTATCATCAAACTTTTCAGATATGGTCATCGTAGGGGAAAGAGTTGAAGGAGGAATGAGGAATGGAAAGATTGCCCAAAGCTTTCTTTGAAACCAAGTAATATCAAGAGACCCCAACAAACTTCGTAAAGAAGAAAGAAGGGAAACCAATCTTTGTGATGACGAGCCCGGGAGGTCAAGTACAAGGAAAACCACCCTAATTCTTTACCAATTTCCCACATCCTTTTCCATACCCCTAATACCCACCTCCATACATCGCCGCCGCCTCTCATAATCCTAGCCCCCGGCCAAACCAACCAATGGTGCCATTTCGACCACCTTCCCCCATCCAAACACAAGCACAACCAGTTGCTCCCACCCAACTAAACCAAAACCAGAAACAACCAAATGACCAAGAAAAGAAAGCAGTCCAATTTGATCCTATTCCCATGACCTATACGGATCTGTTCCAAAGACCTCATCAAAGAACTCCTTGGTCTCTCCACGCTCAATGAAACCACTTCAACCTCCCTTCCCAAGAGGATATGACCCAAATGCCAAGTGTGAATTTCATGCAGGGGCAGTAGGTCACACAACTGAAAATTGCAAGGCTTTGAAGTATGTGGTTCAAGATCTGATCAATGCCAAATGGTTGAGTTTTAAGGAGGATGGGCCTAATGTGGGTAATAATCCCCTTCCAGGTCATGGAGGTCCAGCAGTCAATGTCATTACTGAGGAGTTTGGGGACCAACCCCTGATAGCTAGATTGGACGGCAGGAAGCCCAAAGATGAGAGTATCCCCATCTGTGACATCAGGCAAAGCCTTTGGAGTGCAGGAATGTTGAATCTGGATCAGATAGCAGCCATCAAGGACGATCGCAGTGCAGAAAACGACAATGTCAACCTTGTCCACCCTTGCTCGCCGAATGAAGAACTTGGAAATTGGGAGGTCGTTGAGTTTCCCGTGATCTTTGATTCAAAGTAATTATGTAATGCAAATTCTATTGCTCGCCAAGGCTTTAGAATAATTTATTGTCAAAGAGGCGCACATGTTTCATTTGATACCATTATCAATAAAATGCACTTTGAATTTTCCAATCATTTCTCTTTTCTTTCCTTTTCCATCTTTTCCATCTCTTTTAATCTTTTTCTGCTTTTCATTTCGTCTTTTTTTAACTAATGCAGATCCAAAAACATTGTCTTTGAAAATAACGATGCCAAGAACTCATACTATAATTTTGAATACCCCATTAATCATCTTGAGGAAGATAATGAGGACAATTGGGATACCCCGCCTGAATTAATGAAGTTGGTGGAACAAGAAGCTAAAGTGATTCAACCCCACGAGGAAGAAACTGAAACAATCAATCTGGGCACTGAAAACGACAAGAAAGAAGGTAAGATTGGCACCACAATGAAAAGCGATGGCGAGAAAAATTGGTTAAACTCCTATTTGAATATGCGGATGTTTTCGTGGACATACCGAGATATGCCTGGATTAGATAACAAAGATAGTCGAGCACAAATTTCCATTAAAACCCGAGTGCCCACGGTCCAAGTAGAAGTTGAGAAGGATGAAGCGGAGATGTCACTCAAGATTAGAGATGAAGTAAAAAGCGATTCGGCGCCGGTTTTCGGTGTAGCAAAATACCCTCAATGGGTGGCTAATATTGTCCCATCCCCAAAGAAGGGCGGAAGGTCCGAATGTGTGTTGACTATAGAGATCTAAGCGGGGCCGGCCCTAAGGATGACTTCCTTTACCACATATTGACGTCTTGGTAGATAGCACGACTCAACACTCTGTCTTCTCTTTCATGGATGGATATTCTGGCTATAATCAAATCAAGATGGCTCCCGAAGATATGGAGAAAACCACATTTATCACTTTATGGGAACTTTGCATTTACAAAGTAATGCCGTTTGGATTAAGAAATGCTGGGGCAACATACCAAAGAGCAATGGTGGCTTTGTTCCATGACATGATGCACAAAGAGATAGAGGTCTATGTGGATGACATGATTGTAAAGTCCAAAACAGAGGAAGGTCATGCTATTAACCTACAAAAGCTTTTTGAGCGACTGAGGAAGTATAAACTCCGTTTAAACCCAGCTAAGTGTAGCTTTGGTGTAAGGTCAGGCAAGCTCTTGGGGTTTATAGTCAGCCAGAAAGGAATAGAAGTTGATCCGGCCAAAGTAAAAGCAATCCTGGAAATGCCGACTCCTCGCACCGAAAAAGAAGTTCGTGGATTCCTGGGAAGATTGAACTACATCGCCAGGTTTATATCTCAGCTAACTGCCACTTGTGAGCCAATTTTCAAGCTGCTGTGTAAGAATCAGGAAACCAAATGGAACGACAATTGCCAGAAAGCTTTTGAGAAAATCAAACAGTACTTACAAGATCCACCGGTTTTGGTACCCCCTGTGCCAGGGAGACCCCTCATCATGTACTTAACAGTATTGGACGAATCAATGGGTTGTGTGCTAGGACAACATGATGAATCTGGTAAGAAGGAGCATGCCATTTACTACTTGAGCAAGAAATTCACTAGCTGTGAGACGAGGTATTCATTGTTAGAACGAACATGTTGCGCGTTAACTTGGGCCGCACATCGTTTGAGACAATATATGCTATCCCATACAACCTGTTTGGTGTCCAAAATGGATCCGATCAAGTATATTTTTGAAAAGCCTGCTCTCACAGGAAGAATTGCTCGTTGGCAAATGTTGTTATCTGAGTATGATATTGTGTATGTCACCCAAAAGGCAATTAAAGGCAGTACCTTAGCTGAATACTTGGCTCATCAACCTGTGGAAGACTATCAGTCAATGCAGTGTGATTTCCCAGACGAAGACATAATGGCTCTATTTGAAGGAAAAGAAACCCCTGATGGTGAAAAATGGATCTTGTTGTTTGACGGTGCCTCTAATGCATTGGGACATGGGATTGGAGCTGTGCTGATTTCCCCAGAAAATCATTTCATTCCATTTACTGCAAGATTGTGTTTTGATTGTACAAACAATATGGCAGAGTATGAGGCATGTGCCATGGGCATTCAGGCGGCCATTGAATCAAAGGTCAAGATTCTCGAAGTATATGGAGACTCGGCTTTGGTTATCCATAAGTTAAAAGGCGAATGGGAAACGAGAGATTCCAAATTAGTTCTTTACCACGATTACATCAAAGAATTGATGGAGCAGTTTGATGAAGTCACCTTCCATCACATTCCGCGTGAAGATAATCAGCTAGCGGACGCCTTAGCTACTCTATCATCAATGTTCAAAATCAGTAACAGGGAGAGCCTACCGCTCATAAAAATACATAATCACGACCGGCCAGCACACTGCCTAGAAATAGAAGGAGAGCCTGATGACAAACCCTGGTATTACGACATCAAACGATACATCACGAATAGAGAATATCCTCCTAATGTCTCAGAGAATGATAAAAGAACATTAAGGCGTTTGGCAATGGGATTCTTTCTAAACGGCGAAGTGCTCTACAAGAGAAACCATGACATGGTACTTCTTAGGTGTGTTGATAAGACCGAGGCGGAAAAGATTATGCGAGAGGTTCATGAAGGTTCCTTTGGGACTCACGCATAAGCAGACGCATAATGGCAAGAAAAATCTTGAGTGGCTATTATTGGTTGTCTATGGAGACTGATTGTTTCGGTTATGTGAAGAAATGCCACAAATGTCAGATTTACGCCGATAATATCCATGTGCCACCAGTCTCTTTGAACATCTTGACAGTACCATGGCCTTTCTCAATGTGGGGATTGGATGTCATTGGACCCATTGAACCTAAGGCATCCAATGGACGCCGTTTCATTCTTGTCGCAATCGACTATTTCACTAAATGGGTTGAAGCGGCTTCATATGTGAGTGTGACAAAAAATGTGGTTGTCAAATTCATCAAGAGAGATTTGATCTGTCGCTATGGTTTGCCAAATAAGATGATGAAGGAGCTGTGTAATGACTTCAAGATCCAGCATCATAATTCCTCACCATACCGCCCAAAGATGAATGGGGCAGTTGAAGCCGCAAATAAGAACATCAAGAAGATTGTCCAAAAGATGGTGGTAACATTTAGAGACTGGCACGAAATGCTCCCTTTTGCCTTGCACGGTTATCGAACTTCGGTTCGCACCTCAACAGGGGCAACCCCTTTCATTGGTGTATGGAATGGAAGCAGTGCTCCCATTGAAGTCGAGATCCCTTCGTTAAGGGTATTGATGGAGACAAAACTAGAAGAAGCGAGAATGGGTTCGAGGATCGGATGGATCAATTGAACCTCATTGAAGAAAAGAGGGTGATGGCCTTATGTCATGGACAGCTATATCGCCTGGGATGAAGAGGGCTTACGAAAAGAAAGTTCACTCTCGGGAATTTCAAGAAGGGACCTAGTACTCAAGAAGATTTTGCCCATCCAAAAGGATTCTCGCGGAAAATGGACTCAGAATTATGAAGGCCGTATGTTGTGAAAAAGCTTTTACGGAGGAGCCTTAATCCTCACAAGGATGGGCGGTGAAGATCTCCCACTCCCGATGAACTCGATGCAGTCAAAAATATTATGCCTTAAAAAAGCGATAAAAACCAAGCAAAGGTGAGCTCGCTAGGTTGAAAACCTGAAAGGGCGACCTAGGCAAAAATCAGAGCGACCCGTTGGATTGAAAACTTGAAAGAGCAATCCAAGCAGAAGTTAGGGTCTGAAATCGGTCATTGAAGAAGGCTGATGCATTAAGGGGCTCTTACCCAACTGGGGCAGTTTTATATATTTTCAGAAGTAGAGTAATGGGTAATCAAAGTTATGGATATGGGAAGCTGACATTTATTCCTACAAAGACACAAGCTATAAAATATCTGCTTAGTTATTGTCTTTCTTTGTTTTTTTCTTCTTCCTGCATTTTTCTTGATGTATTTTCAAGTCTGTGAAACTTCAGTCCTTGTACACATAACTCTTCTTTTGAATACCAAACACCTCCGTTCTTGTATTTCAAAATGTTGTTTTATGATAATAGGCACTGAATTGTGAAGCATGTGATGATATGGGAAAGCATTACGGTTATTATATATATCTTAAGAATCACGAGGAAACACCAAATCTCAACAAATAAGTTTCAAAAAGGGCAAAGGGATTACCTTTAAAAAGTAACTAGTCTGCATTGATAACTCGCTCTCTCCCAATCGAAGCATAGCATGACTAAATCTGATGAATCTCAGTCCGTCCGATATCTTTAAGCACTAGAGATCATACGGGATGAGGAATCAGTAAAAATAATAATCACATTGCATACATGCACCACATATCATCTATTCATGCATCATCTTCATATCACCACCTTTTAGCCGTTTTGTTACACCTGGTCCGTGCACCAAATTTTGATCCTTCATTCTCGGTTACAAACAATGCACCTAGCATTGGTCCTTTATTTTGCTTTCTAAGCGACACGCCAAGTATCGCTCACTCTTTATTGCTTTCCGATCACCGCGTCAAGATCCTTCTTTATAGTTTTCTGATAAATGCGCCGAGCATCACCCCTTTTATTGCTTTAAGATTACCGCGTCAGTACCCGACCTGGCGGTAGTCCCTCATTATTGCTTTTTGACCAGCATATCAGTTCCGGACCTGATGTTGATCCTTCTTTATTGCTTTCCATCGATGCGTCAATACCCTACTTGGCGTCGAACCTTCCGATCACCGTGTCGATGCGACCCGGCGGCGATCCTTCTTTATTGCTTCCCATCGACGCGTCAATACCTTATTTGACGTCGAACCCTCTTTATTGCTTTCCGATCACCGCGCGTCGATGCCGACCTAGCGGAGATCCTTCTTTATAGTTTTTGATAAACGCGCATGGCGTTAATCCCTCATTATTGCTTTCCGATCACCGTACAAGACCCGACCGCAGAGATCCTTTTTATAGTTTTTCGATAAACGCATAGCGTTAATCCTCTTCATTGCTTTTCGATCACCGGCGTCGATGCGAGCCTAGCGGTGATCCTTCTTTATAGTTTTACGATGAACGACCGGCGTTAATCCCTCTTTATTGCTTTTAGATTACCTCGTCAAGATGCGACCTGGCCGTATTCCTTCCTTATCACTTTCCGATTAAGCATCAGCGTTGATCCTCATTGTCATTCCTCACGTCAAGTTCAAGATAAAATTAGTGTATTTATCTTTAGCTCTATTTTATGACAAAAATATAACAACCATTGTTGTTTGCATTTTCTAATAAAATATAACTAAAGAGGGGCAGCTGTTATACCCCAATTTTGTCCGCTCATATTTTCATTTTTTTTATTGTTTTTTTTTTTGAAGCAGACTAATTTTAATAATACTTGGGCTCAATTATTATTATTATTTCTTTTTTTTTGTTAATTATTTTGGGCCAATTTTAGCCCAATTGCAAGAATTGTCCATTACAAGCGTTCTAGAACCGAAAAAAAAACCAAAATCCAAAACTGAAAATCAAAGTCAGATTTCCACACTCTTATCTTCACCCTTCACAAAGTCATCTGCATATCTTCACCAAAGTCCTCTGCATATCTCCTCAGCCACTCTACAAACTATGTCTTACAGCTATATGTCCCCCATAGGCCTCTTGCTTTTTCTTCATCTGCCAACCAAGTTTGATAAACAATGCAATTTAATCAAAAAAAGGGGGAGCACCGTTGTTGAAGTCACGGCTGATTGCAATATTTTTTCAAACCATTGATACCATCTCAGACTTTGCACATGTTACCATCTCCTCAGCATCATTTTAGCACACACTTAGCATACAAGTTGCAACCTCAAGTTGACAAACTGAACTTTTTTTTTATAAATAGTAGAGCAAGAAGAGAGAACAGGAGGACGAAGAAAAATTTCACTTAATTTCAGAATTGGATATCTCATTCTTGGTACCAATTATACACAACAATTTGAGATAAAATTGAGAGAAAAAAGAGAAGAACTAGAAAAAAAAGGAAGCAGAAGCAAAAAAACGTAGAAGAAGCAGGGAAGAAAGAAGAAGCAAGAAAAAACAAGAAGAAGAAGGGAGAAGATAAGGAGGTAAAACCTCCCTCACCCTCTCAGCCTCCCTCATCCTCCTCCTTCCCCCCTCCTCTGTCACGCCCTCTCTCCCTCCTTCTTCCTCCCTTTCTCTCTCACTTTCCCTCCCCTCTTCACGATCTTCCCCATCATCCCTCTCCCTTCCTCCAGCTCACACAGGCTTGCCAGTGGTTTCTGTGGCCCAGCGCCACCCCGATCCCTCTCTTCTTCGCCACTTCTTCCTCCCTTTCTCCCTCCCTCTCCCTCTCCTCTTCACGATCTTCCCCATCGTCCCTCTCCCTTCCTCCAGCTCATGCAGTGCCAGGTGTGGCAACAGCCGCGCCACCCCATCCCTCTCTTCTTCTCGCCACCTCTTTCTCTCTCTCTCTCTCCATTTTTTCTTTGGTCCCAGTGGCGCTCTTCCGCTCATTTTCTTCTGTTTTAGTGTGTGTTAATGTGAGTGTGCGTGTTAGGTTTTAGGTTTGGTGTGTGTGAGTGTGTTATGTCTTTGTTAGTGTGTGTATAAGTGTGTGTGAGTTTGTTTTTATTGGCTGGGTTTTCAGCCCAATTTTTCACTCTTTACGCCCCATCCTTTTTTTGTTTGTTTCTTTTCTTTTCCTTTCTATTTTTTTCTCTATCTTGGCCCTTTTTTTTACTTCTTGGGCTTCAGCCATTTTGTGTTTTTTCTTTCTTTTCTTTCTTTTATTTGCCAAACCCTTTTTTTTTGTAATTATTATTTTTTTAAAATGTTGGGCTTTAGCCCACTTGTTTTTTTAATGAATGTGGACGTTTTTTTTACTAGTCAAACTAGTACAATTTTATTCAACTAAATTTCACATACAAGTTTTGTAACCCTACTTTTTTTGAAAAAATCACATGATTAAAATCATGAAAATTAATTTACTAGTGATGATTACTCGAGATTGCTTCCCGTTTAGTCATTACAAATATCTTAATTTTCTAAATAAAAATGAGTTATTAGTGAGGACCACTCTTGATTGCTTCTTGTTTGGTCCCCATGAAAACCTATCCTCTTCATAAAAAATAAAATTAAGTTTTTTACTAGTAACGATCACTCGAGATTGCTTCCCGTTTGATCATTACGAACACCGTTAATTTTCTAAACGAAATAGGTTGTTAATGAGGACCACTCTTGATTGCTTCTTGTTTGGTCCCTACAAAACCTACCTTTTTTTCCATCAAAAAATATATAATTAAAATCAACCAACACACAACCATTTTTTACCCAAGAACTACGTAGCCTTTGATTTCTCCACTGCACCCGGAGATACGTAGGAGCAGGAGCCCACTCCTGTCAAGCGCAAAAATAAATGATTTTTATTAAGTCCTCTTTTTTTATCTTGGTTAATTTTTTTTTAATAAAAGGGAAATAAATATTTTTTTTAGAAGTTAATAAATTTTGCACAATTAGTTAGAGGTATCCTTTTTCGAAAGGATGTCGTGGGGTGCTAATACCTTCCCTACGCATAATCGACTCCCGAACCCAAATCTGGTCTCAAGGACCTTACTTTTCTTCAAAAAAGGTTTTTTCCAATATTTTTCCTTCAAAAATAAATTATTGGTGGCGGCTCCATTAAACTCGAATAAAATCCCTCCGGATTTTTCGGTCGCTGCACCAATCAATTCATTAGAATCTACTCAAAAAATTATTCAATCCATCTATTTGACACCCCTAGTTCTATCAAAATAGGAGCAGAAAAGGAAGCTAGCTATGAAAGGAGTAGGAGCTAGGAAAAATCCAGCGTCAATACCGAGTACGGGAGAAAGAAACCCTAATCCCCGGAATAGGGGGTTAGGATTTATAGTATAAATAGTGTAGAGTGACCTACGCTATACTAGGGATTGATAGTAGAGGTTTCTCAGGAGAGAAGCTGTAGGAATACGGTTACTAAGGATAGTAGTCATAAACCTACCAATCATATAGGTATTAATATTACATGCTACAACCCTAGGTTAGACGACTTTTTTTTAGTTAGGTCACCTTATGTGACATTAGGATTTTATGGCTTCTTACGATTTGCCTATTTATATGCTTAACATGATGCTTAAACATGGATTGCATGATACTAGGTTGGAAGTAATAAGCAATGATGGTTGTATAGATTTTAAAAGCAGTGAAAAGGTTTATAAATAGATAAAAACTAGTGAGTTGTACGACTGCCGTACGTGTATGGTTTGACCATTCAGTATGAAGCCAGAGTATTGGAGTGAGAATACGATATGTGCAGTACAAAGGATTTGCGGTTTCCTTGAGGATTGATTTGGGTCCAACTTTGCATTTGGTGACGGATGGGTTGCTCTCTCCATGTCTTGGTAGTTGGGTAGCTCAATCATCCTGACAGGATTGTTGGCATATCAGAGTGCATAGTATGTGCGATCCAAAGGCACCCCGACACCTGCCATCGGGGCAGTGAGCCACTCTTAGGGGTACAATAAGCTGGATAAGCCGTATGGACGACTTGCTCGTTTCCGTTCTCAATTGCTATGAAGGAGACATATAGGTAGACCTAGTGGGGTTAATAAAGGAAGATTTGCCTTAGATAATGATTAATGCACCATAATAAGATAATCTCTAGATTTTAGTAAATGCTATTTATATTATTGTTCTAATCGTACTATTCCTGCCTTATGGGTGATTTAGATAAATTTCTTACCTCCCCATTTCTTTCTTGTTAGAATTTTTCATTAAACTATAACTCTTAGATCCTATGGATACGGGCAAAGTGGAGGAAGAAGAAGAGCTCCATAAGGAAACTAGGGACGATCCAGTTATTTGAGAACCATCTAGAGATCTATCAGGATGTCGGCGATCGGATTTTTGATCCTTGTCTATCCTAGTTTTCGTAAGAGTTGGCCACTGTCAGTCCTGATGTATTTCTCCTTTTCAAAACAATGTAAAAATAATATGTACTGCTAATTCCCTTTTAGGGAATTTGAATAAATAGAATGTTTTCTTCCTCACTCTGATCTATCCATAATAATAATAATAATAATAATAATAATAATAATATATTATTATTATTATTATTACATCGCATATCATTGAGAGGAAATCGTAGGTGGGCAGTGGCAGTACCGACATAGAGTTGTTAGGGTCCTATTTTATTTCTTTTATTGTTTAGCGGCAAGAGCGAGAGGGGACTAAGGAGGGGTGGCTAGTGGAGAAGGGAGGCAGGGGGTTGGGGGAGGAAGAGATGGGGTGGAGGAGAAAAAGGGGAAAATGGTGTGACCATTATACCCTAAATATAGAATTTTAATTTGTACCATCAATTTAAAAACTTGTATGTCTAATAGTGTTAGGAGTGTTATGCACTCGGTGCACGCTTTTCCGTTGTGTCCCTAAAACTCTAAGACCACTATTAGCTTTGGGCTTGAAGGAAGTTTATGGGTTTGCACAAGCATTTAACTGTTTGGAATCAATAATTTGTCATTTTTGTTAATGTTGTAAAATTCAGACGATTCATTGATTGAATTAGAGTATTGAGTTAATGAGTCACTAATTACACCGGTATGTATTTAAAAGATTCAAACAAATCATAACATGTAAATTTCATGCTACAAATACTCCCAAGAAATTTATATCATGCTTTAAAAATTCATGACATACTCTTATGGATATTCAGAAATTTATTTTTAACTTCATTGTTCTAATATAAAACATCATTTATAATTGTTAGTCATTTTAAGAGAATAAATAATTATTTAATTAATTAATAATCATTGAAATATTTTTCTAATTTCACATATATAATATATCACTCAAAGCTGTGTCTAGAAATTTTAGGGGCTTTAGGCAAAATTTATATGTAGAATTTAATTCACAATAACTTTTTAATCTTTGTTTTATTTTTTAAAACTATTTTAGTTGTAATTGATAAAATTTTTATAATTAAATAGTTTTAGCTAACATTTCGCCTTCATCGGATAATGTGACAATTTTGTTCAATCTATTTTGTAACATAATAAATAAGATTTAATCGGCTTTAATTTTGAAAGGCTTCTTTCAATAAAAACAATTGTTATATGTAATTTAGTAATATAGAATTATACGACAAGGAGAATAATATTTTAGAAATATTTAACAAAAAATTAAAAATATATAAGAAGTATATAAAAAGGTAAAAGAACGAGAATTAAAATATTATATATTTAAAAAATATGAATCACTAATAATTATTTTGTTGATAAAAATATTTTAAAGTTACATGAGAAATGCAAAAGAATTAATAAAATTATCACAATAAAAATTATTTTTAATAATTTAAATAAATAATAAATTTAATTTTTTAAAGTATGAAATTTTTTAAGGCATTAGAAGTGCCATAAGTAGGGTGGCAATACTGGTTGGGCCTGGTGGACTGGCGGGACAGGGCGGGTCGGGTTGGGGTATGTCAACCCACCACCCCGCATAACCTGCCCCCTAGCCCGCCAACCCGTCAGGCCACGAGCGGAACGGGATGGGCTAGCCCGCCAAGCCAATATATCTTTTTCTATTTTTTTAACCAATATTTTTTTATGTATTTTGGGCGAGTTAGCCCGCCAACCTGCATTTTGGCTTGTTTTCGGGTGGGCTTAGGTGGGCCAACCCGCCACTTTTTTAGACCAATTTTTTTAAGGCGGGTCAACCCGCCAACCCACCAACCCGTGGTGGGGCAGGGTGGGCTCACGTTCTCAGCCCATTACCTCTTAGCGGGCCGGCTCGCCCACCCTATTTTGGCGGGCTCATGGTGAGGCAGGACGAGCCGTCCCGCTTTGCCATCCCTAGCCATAAGGCAATACAGACAGTTGCCTTATCGCCTCCATGACCCTGATATCAATTCATTTATAATTGTATACAGATGGTGTATATTCGTGCAAAGTAAAAGATAAAAATATAAAGCACCAAAAAAAAAGATAAAAATATAAAATATAAAACAATATGATTCGGTCTATTCAATTAACTAAAGCGACTGAGTCATTGGTTTTTATACAAAATTTGTTGAGTCAAACTAGTTTTTTACTAGTTCTCGTACATTTTTAATTCAGTTAATAACTTGTACTAGTCATTTTATCGGTTATCGGTAATCAAATCGATCAGTTCAAGCCGATTTTTATAACAATGAGAATCACTTTAGTCGAAAGGTTACCACTATGGTTTCGGCCATCACCCTTAGCTAATAAAAATAAATTAAGCCACCTCATAAGTCACCCATAGTCTAGTTTACACTTTTATAAGCTAAGCTTGGTCTGAAAATCTTAGCTCATCTATCAAATGAGTCAAGCTTGATGATTTATCTAGCTTATTAGTAGGTGAAGAAAGAGAGGGGGAGAGAGAATGAGAGTGAGAGTGAGAGTGAGAGAGAGAGAGAGAGATTAAACATGTATAATAAATGAAGTGTGATAATAAAACCCTAACTATGTGTGTGTGTTTTTTTTTTGTTGTGGGGGGGGGGTTTATACGTATGTATATGTATATAAGATATTTCTTGTACTATTGTAAATTTTGAGTGGGTCTAAGGCTTACATCTACATCTCAAACCAATCCTCACACTCATTTAAAGCGAGTTTTCTCGATAAAATTGGGTTGGGAAAAAATATATGCAATTTTTTTATTGCCATCTCTTCTACCTACCCCACTTTTAATTAATGTGGGATGTGGGACTATATTTTTTACACTTACATTTGGTTATCCTGCCAATATGTGTCTACTCTATGTCAACCACATTAAAATCTATTTAAAATATTTAAAACCAAAGTATGATTTGTGACAATGAAACCTCAATTTGAATATTGAAACATTTAATCGTGGGTGAGAAAACGTTTGATTGTTGGCCTTGATGACGTGTTGAATGTGTGGCGAGCTGCATGACGTCGTGGAGACACATGGCAAGACTCGTATTGCGTTGGCTAGGTACGTGTGGCCCAAAGCCAAAATGTTGGCACAATTAAACGCTGGGTAGCCGATGATTGATCGTTGGCTTTTATTTATAAATAAAACCTAGATTGTTTCAAATTCGTTGATCACAGCTTATATTCTTTTCTCCCTCAACAAAAAAAAAGCTTATATTCTTTTCTTCCACATCTAGACACAGAAGTCCAGAAAACATCATGTTCGTGAAACTTTGATTTTACTTGATCCAAACACTTAAACCCTAATTCGATTGCCTTATTGTGCTCGTTGCTACGTTCGATTCGTGTTGCATCCTCTGCCCGTGCGAAATGATCATGGCTTGTAATTCTGCCATTGAAGTTACAAGCTTGAGTTCACAATCATCTTCTTCCTCTATTTGGAGGTTCTTGTATATAAAATGAAGAATATCGAAAAGAGGATTTTGTTACATTCTCACTCTCTTTGTGTTTCAATCCTTGGTTTAACATTAGTTCCATTCATAATATTGTTTTGGTACTATTTTGGATTCTATTTTGCACTTACGACTACCAAACGATCAAAGGACCACCGAGACATCATTATGTTTTTGGTCCCTCACGAAATCCGCGGGTAAACCCCTCACTTCAGATCTGTTTCCTTTGATTGCAATTGATCATTAATTTTCTTTTTAGTCTCTGATGCCATTTCTACGTTATTTCATTACTTCTAGTGAATTCTGGTACCCGTTGATATTCTCATAATAATTTTTGAACATGTGCTGGTAATCTTACTCAAAAATGCAGAACTGTAAATTGGTATAATCCTCATTTTTGTTTCATTTTAGTTCTTGACTCGTTATTGGAATAGTTAGTAATATTGTTCTTGTGTTCTAGACGCTTTTTGGGACCCCTACGTGCATTTGTGCAGCAAAACGGAGCTGGGAAAACCTAGTAACTCTCGGAGCAATAGCAATATAGTGGATTTGAGAGCGTGTGGATGCTAATTTTGACCTTGCTAAGGTGGGGGATGTAATGTCCCAAATTTCTCAACTTTAGCTTGAAATTATGTGCATGAGATTTGTGTAATTGATTGTCAATTTCAATTTGATTTCAAGTTGATGAACATAATTGCATGAAGAGGATGTTGTGTCTTTGTTGATCTTAAGTTGTTAGATGAGCTGAAATTATCTTTAAGATGATTATAAGGATTGATTGTGATTTGATTTAAGAAGGTTTAGGGAGAAAATCTCAAGATTGGATGTAAAAATTCAGTTTTTTCTGATTTTAGTGCAGTAGGAATCGATTCAGGATAGCTTGAATCGATTCACAAAGGCAATCAGGAAAATCTAAGCCTCTGGGAGTCAAATTGGGAATGTTGTGATTCGATTCATAGCTTCGATTCACCAAATGCGTTGCTGCATTCTGACTGCATGAATCGATTCACAGCTTAAGTGTGAATCGATTCACACACTGAAAACGTACAAAAACGCAGTAGACCCAAGTAGAATGCAGAAAAGGGGAAAAAGAAAAGGGAAGAGCGAAAATGAGAGAAGGAAAGGGGGGAAAACACTAGGGTTTCATGGGTTTGAGGGGGATTTGAGAGATTCTTGCCTAATTTCTCCAATACCTAGCTTGAATGAGAGTTGTAGAGTTGAGATTTCATTGTTGGTGAAGATTTTGGTGGAACCTAGCGGAGAGAAGAAGGAAGCCACGAAGAAGAAAAAGGAGAAGAAGAAGATCAAGCTTCACCACTTTTTGTCCAAGTCTTTGGTGTTGTTTGTGATTTCTCCCTTCTCTTAGGTGATGGGCACCCATAAGTCCCACATTAGGAATTTATCTTCCCTAAGTAATGCATTGAACATTCAGTTTAGGTTAGGGTTTTGATTACCCGTTGAAATAGAGTTTGATATTATTATTGTTGTGATATCTTAGTGGGATAGTAAAGGGTTGGCTGATGTCCCTAACCCCCCACAAATATATGATCGATGTTTGACCTATTGTATGCTCCACAGAGCCTCAATGGGAAGGAGTTTTGGTTCATAAGGGACTAGACCACATAAGTGATGATAAGTTTCATATGAACTTGTAATTGTCTTGATTATATGATTGGTTAAATGTACATGTTTTGCAAGCTTAGGGCTCAAATCCATGTGAAGTTAAATTCCTTGATTTTGTTCTAAATATCATTGGAATTAGTATAGAATGTTATATGATGATATGTGTTGTAACATGCATTTAAGCTATGAGAGTTGTGATAAAAATCGTCTAAAAGATACACAAGATTCCTTATAAGAGGAGAGAACAGTATGGTTAATCTCGTGGGATATCACTTGAATGGTTAATGATGTCTAACCACCATATCATTAGTTATGTTGATTGGGGTCTATGGGCTAAAGCATATGACAAAACCCAGTAACATAGAAGAATAGTAAGTTGTGTTAAGCACAAAGAAAGAAAGAACTACATGTTCTTGGTAAGGAAGTTGCATTATATTATTATGTTTGACTGTTTTCTTAGAAATTGTCATAAGATAGAAGAGAGAAATGGTGAGGAGTCGAGTTGAGGATTCACTGAGATTTTTATCTCACGCCGTTCTTTTTATTATTTCAGATGCACAGGTTGAGAAGGAAGATTGAAGAGGCTTGAAGTCCAAAGCCCTTTTTATGTTATTTTGTATTTTGGATTATGTAACATTCTATTGAATTTGATGCAAAAGACTAGTATTTTATATTAAATTTTTAGAAGGCTATGTAACTTTGAAGTATGGAATATTTTCCCACTTGTGGGATTAGGAACCTCGTGGTCATTTAGACTTAATGTAATATCTACTATATCTACAAACAACTTAATACCTACTAAAATACCAAAACTAGACACTTCATCTAACTGACACGTGTCGTTTCAAGGGACAAATATGTCAATCTAAATAAAAATAATTCAAAACAAAAAATAAATACATATAAAAAATTTATTTTTTCTTTTCATTTTTAACTTTTTATCTCTCACCTTTTACTTTTTTCTTCTCTCTCTTCTCTTTCTTCTCTCTCACTCACGTGTTCCCTCTTTTTCTGCTATATTATCTACAAACAACTTAATACCTACTAAAATACCAAAACTAGACACTTCATCTAACTGACACGTGTCGTTTCAAGGGGCAAATATGTCAATCTAAATAAAAATAATTTAAAACAAAAAATAAATACATATAAAAAATTTATTTTTTCTTTTCACTTTTAACTTTTTATCTCTCACCTTTCACTTTTTTCTTCTCTCTCTTCTCCTTCTTCTCTCTCACTCACGTGTTCCCTCTTTTTCTTCTCTCTCTATCACTCTCTACCTTTCTCTTCATCTTTTTCTCTTTTCTCTCTCCCTTTTCTCTCTCCCTTTTCTCTTCTCTCTCTCTTCTCCTTTTTTTTTTCCTCATCATCCTACTCTTCTCTCTCATTCTTTCTTTTTTATTTTTTCCTTTCTCTCTTCCTCTTTTTTTTAAGTGCATCTCTCTTTTTTTATTAATATTTTTTAATTTCATTTTTTTATTAACATTTTTTATATATTTTTAAGTTATTTATATATTATTATTTTACTTTTGATTCTTAACGAGAGGAAACATTACATACTATCATCTATTATTTTGCTTTTGACTCTAGACGGAAAAACATTATATGTTGTCAGTATAATTACATTTTATATTTTATTTTTAAGTCCCAACGGGAGAAAATAACATTTTGTCGCCATAATTTCGTTATCTTTGAGCACATATCAATTTTTATAAATGTTTTTATTACTTTTAAATGACTATTTTACTTTTAAGTCTCGATAGGGGAAACATTACATGTTGTTCGTATAATTTTATCATCTTTGACAAAGATCAATTTTATAAATGATTATCAAACTTTTGAGTCCTAACAGAGCTTTGTTATATATTTTACTATTTATGTATTTGATTATAAATATTTTTATTATGTATTATTTACAGATAATTATTTTACTTTTGATTCTTAACAGGAAGAAACATTACATACTATCACCTATTATTTTGCTTTTAATTCTAGACGGAAAATTATTGTATGTTTTCAGTATAATTACTTTTTATATTTTATTTTTATGAATGTTATTATTTTTTATAAATGATTATTTTACTTTTGAGTCCCGACGGGAGAAAATAACATGTTGTCGCTATAATTTCGTTAATTTTGAGCACATATCAATTTTTATAAATATTTTTGTTATTTTTAAATGATTATTTCACTTTGAAGTCTCGACAGTAGAAACATTAGATGTTGTCGGTATAATTTTATCGTCTTTGACACAGATCAATTTTATAAATGTTTAAGTTATTTATAAATGATTATCTATCTATCTAATCAAGAAAACCCTAACCATGTTTATTTGATCTTAGGCATACATGGTATACAAGTCACACAATTACATAAGTAGTAATATTTGATACCCATTTAATATTTTTTTCATTTTCACTATAAAATTATTTAATTTTTAATACATTGAATCAAAAATATTATTTGCTATATATAATCACTGTCTTAAAATATTAAGCATAATAAACAACGCGCGACCCATGCGAATACACTGGTATCGTACTAGTTTAAGTTTAATTTCGCTTGGTAATCTCTGTATCTAATATTAATTATCTTACTTTCAAATTAAATTGAATATATGGTGTTACAGGGGGAGACAAATAATCCATCAAGGAGGTAAGATTAGCATTAAGGTTTAATGTTGTGTGAGGGGATCACAACCCTCTGCATGAAGTGAAGCTTCGATACCTAAATATAATTGGAACATTCCTCATAGAGTGATATCGGTTAGAGATAGGCGTCAGGGGATTCCAAAGTTATTACTAATTATGCCTGCTGAAGTGATTAGTTAAGATTGCTATAATAGATGATTGCTTACTTGTGTGCTGATTTACTATCACTGATTGTCCGTCCGGCTATAATTATTTAGTTTGCTTATATGCTTTGTTAATGTATGTCTGATTAGTAACATGCCCGTAGTTATTGTCATGACACATGTTATGGTATCCATAAATGCTTTCCATGATTAGATAATGCATGATATATGTTATTGTCTGACTTAGATGAGTAAAAGTATCTAACCACAAAATATGAGAATGATATTGATATGAAAGATGGCTCTATGGGTATCTAAGATATACTAAAGAGAATTTGAGATTATGATACTAGGCTCACAGGTCAGAGTATAAAATATCAAGGATGAATGCATTCATGACATAGAATATGCATTACTTCCTTGCTCTGTGAGAAGGAAGTGCCTTAGCTTTGTGAGTAAGGCCATGGGTCGCCTGGAATAACCTTGCTCTGTGAGAAGGCTTTTAGGAACACATGATTTGTCACGTCTTGTTCTGTGAGAAGACAACCTTTCTAGGCCTGCGGTAAAGAAGATAATCATTATATGAATTGATTAAAGATTTGACCAACATGCATTTAGAATTAGAACCATGCTAGTTTAAGGTTTGATCCACTGTACACTTGTAACACCCTCCGAAAGTAAGGTGTCATGTGGGAATAAAATAATTAAAACTCCAAAATAGCGGAAGATTTTGAAAATAACGTGTTCAACACACAAGACTTTATTTCATCATCAGAATAATGCGGAAGAACATAAGCGTAGTATTTACAGAATAAAGTCCACTGGTCGTGGTACTAAAAATAAAATACATATAAAAATCCTAACAAAAAAAAAAATATAAACATTAACTTTCCAACTGGGAAATCTATATCCCGCTTCCACCTGTCATAAGTAAAAAGAAAAACAACAACAAAAACAGCGCAAGGGTGAAAATCTCACTTTACTAGTTTTATCGCGATACTCACATAAGTAAAATAAAAATATTAAATATTTATACATAGACAAATAATTATAACAGTTCAGTAAAACAATTTAATACGATAAACCAAGCTCAATCACATTATTCTATGATAATAACCTCAAACTCCATGCTTCTCATTCCACACTCAGTCCAAAGCTATCATCACTGAGAACCTTTACATATACTAATACAAAATAGAGAAACAGGGATAGGTTTTATTATAACATCATAACAATTGACCCCATGAGATAACTTGGTAGTCGTTCAATGGTAATAATCTCTCAATGATAATTTCTCAGTGATAATTTCTCATGCAAATGCAAGAATAAGGCTCAGATGCCAACTGACAGGAAAATTGCGAATTCCCAAAGGCGCAGATGCCAACTGACAATACTTTGTCAATTCCAAAGGCTCGGATGCCAACTGACAATAATTTGTCAATTCAAAGGCAATTCCAAACTTTAGTAGTCTTACGGCATCAAAAGCCTATGATTAATAAAGCCAATGACTAATATAAGTCCGTGTTTCTTACAAATCATCTGACAGTAATTTGTCAGATTCAAAGGCAGAAGGCCATCTGACAGAAATGCATCGGATCCATGCTATGTATGCAATAGTATATTAACTGACATCAACTCATAAATTAATCTTTTCCAAAAACCTTTGCAAAATATTTTTGAAACAACATATTCACTTTTGAAGGTTAATCCAGGTCAAAACTTGCTTATTAAAACATTATTAATATCATAGAACTTTTTTAGAAGAATATTGAGCCAAAAACTCAACGTGTCACATTTTTCTCTAAAAAGTCACTTAAGAACCCTTCTTTTAACCTATAAACCCACTCAAAATCATTTTCTAACTTATAAACTAACTGAATTTCAAAACACCCTTAAAAGTAGCCCACACTTAGGGTTAGTTCAAAAGTTACTTTTAAACTGGAAAACTTTTAAGAAATCACTTTTAAATTGATGTTATTCAAAACACAATTTAGTAAAATACTATTCATTTAGTAACAGTTACTATCCATCTGGTAAAAATTTTGCCATGACCTATTTAATTTCACAATAAAACCCCCACTTTAAAAGTGATCAGAAAACCTGCAAAGCAACACAGTACACACATCAGGCCATAGTCTAAGCTATGTCGTCAAACCAACTGACAATCGGTAATTAAACAAATAATGAATCCAACAATACAACATACTTACATATACTCAAAATAATTACTTTTCCAAAAATAAGGGATGAAACTCTAAAGAATTTTCATCCAAAAATAACTTAATACCACATCAAGCATACAAACACACAAACATACAAGACTTATGCTTTTTCAAAACTCCAAGAGAAATTTCCCTTATCTCAAAGCTTTAAGATCCCACCTCTTACCAAAACTCCTTAGCACCAACTTCACCAAATATCCAAATCACCTAAACAACACAATAACACCAAAACACAACTTAAAAACAATCAAAGATCAACACTTAAAACACCCCACTAAGATTTGGCCATGATGAGAAATGAGAGGAGATGAATTTTGTTTTACAAACCCTTCTGGATATATGACAAGGATGAATTTCAAAGCTTGATTCAAAACCTACACATAGTTATACCATTTTTTCCAAAAACCTCCATGATACCCATTTTTAAAACTTGATAAAAATAAAAAAACTCTAGAGATAGAATATGAAGAGCTTACCCCAAGGATCATGGATCTAGTCTTGGTTTGAAGATTGGAGAAGACATGAAGAAGTTATCTCACTTTCTCTCTCTAAAACCTTTCTTTCTCTATCTTTCTCTCTCTACCTTCGTCATCTCAAAACTGAAAAAAAATGAAGTGAAGAAGGGTATTTATAGGATAGCTTTCTTGTTCAAAAAGAAAGGATTAACCATGGTTAACATAAAGTAATCATGGTTAAGAATAAAATATATTATGGATTTCAAAATTATAAATTTTTATTAAGAATATAAAAAGAATATTTCATTATGCTTTTATAACTCAAATTTTATAAAATCTAGTTTATCTTTATTTATTCATAATTATCCAAATCATTAATTAGGAATTATCCTAATTATACCGCTTAGATTCTTGTCGTGTGATTAAGCCTAGCGTCGGCGGAAAAATATGTTTGATACAAATTTTATTTTTGTCTCAAAAATTAGAATTAGTTAAAACAAAATTTTATAAAAAAACCGCCCGGGGATCAAAACTGACTTTTTCGGCGATAAAAACGTTACCCGAGTAGTCTAAACGACGTCCAGTTTCAGTCAAAATTTTAATCTGAAAATTTTACCATCCACTAATGTGAAATAGTAGAATCCAAAAATGAAATCAGTTTTTCTAAAATCATAGCTTTATTTTATGACCAAAATACCCCTGTATATAAAAATATACAGTAAAAATGTTTTTGAAAAACAGAAAAATCAGGGATGTTACAACACTTGAGGATGATTGATTGTCGCTCCGATTAGAGGCTAGAAGATTGATTAATTGCCTTTGTTATGATCATTAAACTGCAATATTAATTCTTAATTCTCTAAGTTTTGACGAGTAGTTAGTCTTATCCTTCTGTTTTCTTTGTATATGTACTTCCTTCTGCTACTCTTATTGGATCACGATCAAAGAACCAAGAGGATGAATATACTGGTTGCAACCTGCAGCTGGACAGTTGATTGTGACTATGGATGTCACCTTCTACAACATTGATGGAACCTCGACTTCTCTTCATTTATTGTGGTTTATATTGGGTTACCTGTCATTATATTTTCACCAACGAGTCTATGAGGACTGTCATTCCAAGATTTCCTTTCGAGGCGATGTGCTAAGGATGATACACTCATCCTAAGCCCTCCTTTTACGCTAGGGTCGTATCGACGTGGTCCTACGAGGGTCCAAGCTGAGGGCCCACATGGAAAGAATAGAGACTCCTAGGCATCGTAGCAAAAGGTTTAGACATAGTGCATCTGTGTTGCACGTGTATGAGAGGAAGGGCAAAACCCGAGAGGATATGGGCGATTCAGGGTTACTTCACCAGAGAGCCTAGATAGGGATCGAGCGAGGGTTTTAGAGAAAGAGAAGGTTGGGTTGGCCAATTTGTATGGTATGTTATTTGGAGACTTTTGATGTATGGGTTGGGTAGTTTGGGGTGACAAGGGTTTGTCGTGTCCTTTTGTTGTACATGCTTGTTTGTGTCATTTTACCTTTGTGTGTGTGTGTGTGTGTGTGTGTGTGCTTGTGTGTATTGAAAATGTTTATGTAAGCATACTTGTTTGTAAAGTTTAAATTTATCTGTGTATTTCTCTGTGCTCGATAACGTTAAGTTATACGATTAAACTAGCTAAAATAGATTAAGATTAATGTAAAATCGAGGGGTGTTACAAGGTTGGCTCACAATTTTAGTGTTTGTTGTAATTATTTAATTTAGGCTTCCTAATCCTTTTGTATTTTTTTAAGGGGTGAAGGCATTTAGGCTTATATGATTCAAGTTTTTTTTGACAGAAAAAAAGGCGGCTTTATTATATATTTTCTTTATTTTTTGTATTTTTTGAAAATAAGGTGAGCTAACATACTCAACCCGCCAACCTGACCCAACTCACTTTTGCACTCGACCTGTGGTGGCTGAGCTAACCCGAGTGAACCAAGATGGCCTGTTCTCACGACTTCATTCTACGTGAGTTCTTTTACATCTACGCATAGTGGAGTTGTTGTCATGTCATTGCATTAGCCTCTCCATAATCAACCTCATGTATTATTCTTCACAGTCCAAATCATTGGGATCCATTTGAAAGATGACGGGAGAGTTAAAGTTTTGAGAGAATTTGATAAAAAGATTTGCACAATTGAGATGTGGGAATGATATGCTCCAATTGATGCATTGATGAAAATATCATTCCCCAAGCTTGTGACTCCGCTAAAAACCCAAATCAAACAGCTCCATGGTTGATTTGTGGTCAAAGCCGTAAGCACCCATGAGCTACCTGTAATTAATAAGACCGAGAGAGTTCACTTAAAGAAATTCTAATTCATTCAAACTTAGAAAAATGAGTGTCTTGAAAGAGTACATAGGGTGAACTACTTTTTCCCTAAAAAGGCTTAAACAAGCCCATATGCTAAAAAAAGGACTATTGAGGGGTTTACATCACTTTCTCAAAATAAAACTAAGTTTAGAAGCTTAACATATGCTTCCATCAATTAATGACCTAAACAAATCCAACCTAACTATTACAACCAAATTTAACAAATATATAAACCTTAAAAGTATTCTAAAATTGTGACGAATACATAGAGAGACAACATGATGACTAGTTTGAACGACAACTTTGACTAACGTCATTGCATTAAATAATTCCATATTTTTCTCTAATTAAGTTAGACAACATTTCATGATCTTTTAGTTGTCTGCTTGTCATTGTGGAAGTATCCTTGAAGAGGACCTCCAACTCGAACTCCCTCTCCTTCATCTTCAACTCTAACTCGAACTCCCTCTCCTTCATCTTCAACTCTTTCTCCTTCAACTTGTTTTGTACATCTTGGACACGTGCCAATTCTGCCATAACGAGAACTTTTGACTTTTTTGTCTCTTGCATTTCAGTTAGCTCAACATTAGCCAAAGATGTTTCATTCGATTTTGGTTTTCCCTTTCTTTTTGCTACTTTTGTCCCCATTGGACAATCCACAGTAGGTGAAGCTGCGTTGTATTCACAACTTGATCGTGTGTCCAAATTAGAAGAGGACGAGCATGCTCCAGAAGGATGAATCTTTGTTTTCTTACTAGCTCCTTCGAATGATGCAATTGACCATTTAGGTTCATCTTTCTACAATCGCCATGCATACTCTAACTTGAACTGCTCACCTACATCTTGATAATAAATCATATATGCATCAACCATGATGTCAGTCTCGGTGTAACCATTTTTATTTTTTTGACAGGCTAGTTTGTAGCACCCTACAAATTTTTGAACAACGTTATTCAACTTATGCGATCGAGATTTTATTTGTGTCACAAATAGAAATATTTTAATGTATTGCTTGATGCCATCAGAGTTGTCACAAATAGAAATCTTTTAATGTATTGCTTGATGACATTTCCTTTCTAAACTCAAATATTTGTCCATAGTTCATTGACAGAGTTAATGAGTACCTCCACTGGTTCCCATTGAAAGTACTTTAACCAGCCCATTGTCTTCAACACTTCTTCAAAATTAAAACCATATTGTTTCAAATGCCTCAAATCAACCCTGTTTTCTATCAAAAACTTTCCTTCGGTCATGGTGTTATAGATAGCAGTATCTTCCCAAACTCGAACGTCTGTCATAGTAATAGTTGAGTGGATTGAAGGAGGTTTAGGGTTTTTCAGAGAAAATGAACAAAGAGAAATAAAACAGTTTGCAGGGAAAACACAGAGAGTACGAAGTAGTGGGAGAGATATTGGAGGAGTGGGAAAGTTTTGAAAGAAAGTAGTACAGCTAATTTTTTGTAAACCGTTTCATATTTCTCACAATAAAAATAAATAAAAAAGAAAATAGAAAATAAAGATTCCTTTTGCATTTAATGCAGTTGCCAAAATAAAAGTAAATCAGTAAAAAGATTTTATTGAAAACATAAATTAATCATGACTTAGTAGGTAAGATGAGACATTTAAGTCCCGCACGCAAGTGGCATGTGTGCAACTAGATGCAAGCATTTACACACACCAGATGCTGAGTGATATAATGTAAATGACATATAAGATGCTTACACGTTTATATGCTGATGTCATACCAGATGCTAAACAACCAAATGTATGATGCATAAAACGCTGAGATTAATCATTCTTTTATACGACGAAAATTTAAATTTCATTTTATAAAACTAAATCTATCTTCAGCAAGGGGTTTTGTGAAAGTGTCAGCCCACTGATGGTCAGTGTCCGCAAATTTATTTTCAAGTATACCCTTCTGAATATAGTCTCTTATAAAGTGATGCTTAATCTCAATGTGTTTTACTCTAGAATGCAATATTGGATTCTTGATAAGGCATATGGCAGATGTATTATCACAAAAGATAGGAATGTTACTCTCTTTAATCAAATAGTCTTCAAGACGATATTTCATCCACGGAAGTTGAAAACTGTAACTTGCTGCTAAGATGTCTTCAGCTTTTGCTGTTGAGAGTGCAATGGTGCTCTGTCTTTTGCTTAACCAAGACACAAGATTTGCTCCAAGGAATTGACAGCCTCCATTTGTGTTTTTTTTTAAATGCTTTAACAGCACTCAAGTGTGATTCTCTAGGGTCAGATTGAAACCTAGCACACAGGCAAACACTGAACATAATATCAGGTCTTGAAGCAGTAAGATAAAGTACAATCAAACCCCTGTACATTTTCTGATCTACCTTCTTACTAGATCTTGGCTTAATATACAAGTGGGCTGCATAGGAGTGCACATTAGCTTGCAATCAACCATCTTGAATTTCTTTAGTAACTCCTTGATATATTTGCTTTGATGCATATAAACACCATCATTGCACTGCTTGATTTGAATCCCAAGGAAGAATTTCAATTCTCCCATTATGCTCATTTCAAATTCAGTCTGCATTAACTTAGAAAATTCTTTGCAAAGGCTTTCATTACTAGCTCCAAAAATGATATCATCAACACAAATTTGATCAAGTATAAAATACTTGTTTGATGTTTTTCTAAACAGAGTAGTGTCTACTTGACTCTGGTAAAACTATTTTCCATTAAAAATGAACTCAGTCTATCATACCAAGCTCTGGGAGCTTGCTTAAGACCATAAAGAGCCTTTTTAAGTTTAAAGACATATTCTAGAAATTCATTGTCTTCAAATCTTGGAAGTTGTTTCACATAGATTTCCTCAGCTATAAAACCATTCAAGAAATCACTTTTCACATCCATCTAATAAAGGATTATCTCATGGTGTGCAGCAAATGAAAGTAAAATGCGAATTGCTTCTAACCTTGCAACACGTGCAAATGTTTCAGTGAAGCATATACCTTCTTCTTGTGAGTAACCTTGAGCAACTAATCTTGCTTTGTTTCTCACTACTTTACCATCTTCATCAAGCTTATTTTTAAATAACCATTTAGTACCAATAGCTTGTTTATATTCTAGTAGAGTGACCAACTTCCAAACATCATTTCTTTGAAATTGATATAACTCTTCTTATATGGCCAGAATCCAACCTTCATCTTCCAAAGCTTGATTAATCGTTTTAGGTTCCATCTCAAAGAGAAGTGCAAGATCTGCATGCTCCTTGAAAGAGGATCTTGTTCTCACTTTGTCTCCAGGTTCTCTTATGATTTGATCTTTAGGATGATGAGTCTTGAATCTCCAACTCTTTCTGGCCTCAGCTTCTGATTGAGTAGAGTCCTGTGTCAGGTTGTCACCACCAAATGCTGGATTTACAGGTTTACTGTTTGTTGTTCCCCTAATGCCTAAACCTGAAAATGCTTTCTAGCTCTGACATTTCAGTGTCAAGCTTTTTGTCATCAAACTTGACATGAATAGATTCTTCCACTATCAAAGTTTCTTTATTATATACTCTACAAGCTTTTGATCTTTTAGAGTATCCACAAAAGACACCTTTATCAGCTTTGGAATCAAACTTACCAAGTTGATCCTTAGTATTCAAAATATAACAAATTCAACCAAAGGGATGAAAATAAGAAATGTTGGGTTTTCTAGCCTTCTACAGTTCATATGGAGTCTTCTTCAAAATAGATCTTATATAGACTCTGTTTTGAATATAAAAAGCTGTGTTTACTGCTTCTGCCCAAAAATATTTTGCAATGTCAGCTTCATTGATCATGGTCCTAGCCATTTCTTGGAAGGACCTATTTTTCCTTTCTACAACACCATTTTATTGTGGTGTTCTAGGAGAGGAGAAATTGTGGGAGATGCCATTTTCTTCATAAAATTTTTGAAAGTTTTCATTTTCAAATTCTCCCTATGATCACTTCTAATTGAAGAAATACAAATTCCTTTTCGATTTTGAACTGATTTGCAAAAAGTAGTAAACATCTTGAATGACTCATCTTTGTGGGCAAAGAATCTAACCCGGGTCCATCTAGTAAAATCATCAATAATGATTAAACCATATTTCTTTCCTGTCAAAGAGGTAGTCCTTGTTGGACCAAAAAGATCAAGATGTAAAAGTTCAAGTGGTCTAGAAGTTGAAATAACATTTTTAGAATGAAAAGAAGTTTTGACTTGTTTTCCTCTTTGACATGCCTCACAGAGAGCATCAGATTGTATTTAAGATTTGGTAAGCCTCTAACAAGACTATGCTTGTTTAACTTTGAGATCAATCTCAGGCTGGCATTACCCAATCTTTTATGCCTAGTCCATTGCTCATTTTCAATAGATATGAGACACTTGCCATCTTATTTTGCAAGTTCAGAAAGATCAATTTTATAAATGTTTTGCTTCCTTTTTGTAGTAAAGAATATAGACTCATCTTTCTTGCTTTTTACTAAACATCTTGTTTCTGTAAAAATGGCATCATAACCACTGTCACATAATTGACTTATGCTCAGTAAGTTATGCTTTAGACCTTCAACATAAAGTACATTATTAATAGAAGGAAGAGAACCCTTACCAATGCAACTAATTCCAACTATTTTACCTTTTTGGTTTCCTCGAAAACCAACATATCCTTCTTCTCTAGGCCTTAGCTCTTAGAAAATAAGCTTTTCTCTCGTCATGTGACGTGAGCATCCACTGTCTAAGTACCAAGATAGGTGTGTTGACCTTGTTGCTAAGCATATCTACAACATAGACTATCTTATCTTTAGGTACCTAAATCTTCTTGGGGTCCTTTCTTGTTAGTTCTTAAAGGATACTTATCCTTCTTAATCTTAAAAGCATTACAGGTACTTTTCAAATGGGCTGGTTTATTACAGTAAGTGCAATGCAAGCTATCACTGTAATCATTGGATTCATTAGATGCAAGATTTTCATTTTGTAAAGTAGGTTCATCTGATTTGTAACCAAGACCTTGAGTTGTCGTTTTATTGGCACCCTAAATCATTGAAGCTTGCTTGACTCGAGTTACATTCTCTACAAGAAAATTTTAAAAGGCATACTCATAATCATTTGATTTATACTTAGGATTGCCTTTAGCTTGTGAGCCTTCAGCTTGAGAGCTTCCATCTTGTGAGCTTTCGGCTTCTGGATGCTGACTAGCTACCAGAAGCTGATGATCCACCAGGCGCTGAATTTCAATTTTTAGCTTGTAGTTCACTTCATTGAGTTTTAAATTTTCATTGTTCAAAGCTTGAAAATCTTTTGATAATTTTGAAAACTTCTTTTTCAAAACTTTATACTCAATGGAGAGAGTGGTGGAATCCTTAAGAAGATCATCAAATGCATTCTAAAGTTCAGAGTAAGAATTACATATTGCCTCTTCAACTTCTTCTTCAGAATCTGAGTCATTGTTTGCTATGAGGGCAACATTAGCTACTTCTTCATTTTCAGCACCCTCAGAGGAAGATAAGTCAAGGTTTTTCCATGTAGCCATGAGACTTTTCTTCTTTCCCTTGAAAGAACTCGTCGTGGGCTTTTCCTTGAGATTTGGACATTCAGATTTGAAGTGTCTTAGCTTCTTACATTCATAGCAAACGACTTGGCTTTTGTCTTTGCTTTTCTTCTTGTCCTTGACACTTTTCTTCTGGAACTTTCTCCTCAAGTTCCCTTTCTTCCACATTCTTTGGATCTTCCTAGATATGAATGAGAGCTCATCATCTGATCCATCACTGTTGCCTTCTATAGCTTCATCATCTGATTCTTCTTCAGCCTGAAGGGCTTTAGAAGAACTGGCTTTATGCTTGTTGGCTTTCAAAACAATAGACTTGTTTTTCTTCACAGGTTATTCCTCATTCAGCTCAAGTTCATGAGCTTTCAGAGAACTCAAAAGATCTTCAGGACGCAAAGTGTTTAGATCTTTTGCTTCTTGTATAGCAGTAACTTTGGGTCTCCACTGCTTGATCAAACTTCTCAGGATCTTTCTCACAATGTTAGATGTAGTGTAGCTTTTTCCAAGGGCTTTTAACCCATGAACAAGAATTTGGAATCTTCCAAACATAGACTCAATGTTTTCGACATCTTCCATCTTGAATAACTCATATTGGCAAACCAACATGCTAGCTTTTGTTTCTTTTACTTGGGTAGAGCCTTCACAAGACAAAACAAGAGAATCCCAGATTGCTTTGGCAGTATCAAACTTACCACATTTGTCATATTCGTTTTCTGTCATAGCACAGATAAGAATAAATCTAGTTTTTTGATTGAGCTGATATCTCTTTTTCTGCTTATCATTATAACTTTCTCTAGGTAAAACAGCACCAGTAGCAGTAGTGGGAATAATATATCCATTTTCAACCATGTCCCACAACTCAAGTTGCTGAGACTCAAACAAAGCTTTTATCTTATCCTTCTAGTAGACATGTTCACAAGAATAGGTTCTTTTCTCTAACACTGTTAAGTGCTTAACCAAGATACCAAGCTCTGATACCAACTAAACATGAACACAAGAAGGGGGTTGAATTGTGTTGAAATCTTTTCTCAAACTTTAAGTTAAAAACACTTTAAAACAAGTTTGTTTAGAAATTGTTTGTTACCGAAAATTGAGAAAGAACCGGATGCTGAAGTAAAGTTTATGAAAACTTGTTTTTCTTTGCAAGACAAAAATAAAGATAAAGCAGTAAAGCAGTAAAGCAAGAGACACAGAGATTTATACTAGTTCACCACCAAATTGGTAGCTACGTCTAGTCCCTTCGTTCTTGAAGGAGTTTCACTATAATCAACCTGATTACAAATTCCTTAAGAGTATTCTACTGTCACAAACTTGACAATACTTTTAACTTCTCAAAACGACTCAGTACGTTCGAGCCTTTGAGGAAACAAGCCAGTTACGAGGCAATACAAATTTTACAGAGAAGTTTTGAATACAATCAAATAACTCTTAACAAGAGATGATGAAAAGATTAAGCTCAAACCAATTAGTTTTCTAAAAGAAAGAATATAAGACGCTGGAGTTCAGTTCTGGTTCTCAAAAACTTGGCACAGACACTTGGTTGCTCACTGAGTAATCACTTTTGCAGTATGTCGTTTCTAGCAACCTTCTTCGATGGAGAGCTTGGAGTATTTATATAGGTCCTTGAGAATATTATCGTTGCAGGAATTAACAGCTCCAAATCATTGGGTGAGGTTATTTGAAAATCCACGCCCTTATCTTCCTTTTTAGATAACTTCAGAATAGTACATTTTTTCGTTATATACTATATGCTTTTCAATCATTTGCTTTGTACGAATTTTGTCTTATCCCAAAGATGTCACCTTTGATTTCTAGTACATCAAATTGAGCGTACAAAATCAAATTCGAATTTCGTTCCTAAATAACTGAGGTAAAAGAGCAGAAAGAATAAACGTGACCATCACGTTCTTTATTAATAAATCGGATGCTTGCTCAGAATTCATAGGATGCTTGCTGCAAATGTGTATTCCACGTGTCTTAAGAATAGCAATACCTGACGCTCACGAAGAGCGCAAGTACAAAACGCTGGAGTGAACCGAATGCAGACACAAAGAAAAGTATTCAACTTTTTCTAAATTTTTTTCTTCTTACTTGAATGAGTTATAAAATATGAATGATTTTAATACCAATACACTTCAAGACTTATCAGAAGTTAAATTGTTCTCTCATAGATACTTTTTTATCATCAAAATTAAAGAGGGTCTAAACTTCTCAATCTTTTACGTTGTGTTTGAAACCGCGGAATAATAGAGGAAAGATTGGAGCAGCAACGGAAGCCCAAATTTCAAAAATCAATCAGTCGTTTGGAACAATGTCATAGAGGAAGCAAAGGTCTATTTATATAGGCCTCTTGCCCAAAAGGCATTCCGCGCATCACTGAGCGGAAAAGTGAATGTGAGTAACTCTTAGAAGAAAAGGACAAAAAAAAAAACTGCTTTCTAATACTATTTTTTTTGTTGCCGTTCTACTTTTTTTTTAATTTTATAAATAACTAATGTATTCTACCTTGCGGCGTGTGTCAGTGTTAACGCCAACACTGCATGCTTGTGTTTTCAAGTACAATTAATTTAATAATAATTTATATTAATATATAAAAATATATATTTATATAAACAAACAAAGGGTATTTATGTTATTTGCAAAATATACATCTTTCTTTCTTCTCACTTTCTTATCCACATTCACTCATACCAAACAACAACAAAATCATCTCACTTTCCATTCACTTTCCACTTACTTTCATTCCTTTAACATTCTTTCCTTTTATTTTTTTTTCCTTTCACTTTCTTCTCCCATCCAAACACATCATTAGGTTCCAACAAGAGATGACAGTTTTGGAATGCACAAGTTTTGCATAGATAAAACTTTGAGTGCTCTCATGCCTTGGAAGAAAAGTTCAGGCCAAAAGATTGGTTCCTTGCTTTTTGACCATACTTGTAGATGTTGAAGAATTGGACACTCTATGCCAATTTCTAACTCCGTCTTATCATCCAAGATAAGTAATATTGCATTGATGTCTTTCAATTTCTCTTCTTTTAGCCTCTTCATGTCGTATTATACCATAAACCTGTGTTCTGCATTTTTAAATGCAAGTGATATGACAACATCACGTACAATATCGTGCATCTTCATACACCCTGGCACATTGCTGTCCAATAATAAAAATTTTCTTTTTAGATCGCCCACCAATGTATAGCATTCGTTTTCTTGCTGTCCATGATGCACCAATGTCTTTAAACAATCACAAGCCCATTGTATGACATAATAAACTTTCAATAGGAATGTCAAAGTCTTCTGGGAACAATCCACAAAGCATAAGGAAGAACTTTGTTCTGTGCTACCCAAAAAATTGAAACTAAGCTCGATACGGGGGTAGATAAATTTTTCGACATCCAAGAAGGAAGATGATTGAGAGTTTCTTAATTGTCCGAGAGCGTCCTCCCATGAAGAGTACTTCCCCTCATTGCGTAGTGCTCTTCCAACTGTCACAACTGCTAGGAGCAAGCCACCACGTTTCTTTGAAACCTCTTTCACTATTAGATTGATATCAAGTTTATCTACAACTTCTCCTGCCATCTTTCAAAATAGACACGCTTCATCCTCCAACAAAATAGACTTGGAAATTCACTTTGCTTCCCATCTTTTGGCACACTTTTTCATCTCTTGATGTGAACAATATTTTGTAAGCTTTCTCGTGTTCTCGATAAGGAAGTCCAATACATTCAAAATCAAGCACTTCCCCAACATCATCTAGCACTATTAGGACCCTACTATTAGCTTTACCCAGTCTCTCAAGTAATTGAATTGCTCTTCCTTGCTTGCTTCTCTTGCATTCCATGCCCAACATCTCAACAATTTGGATTTGGATCTTGTCGTAATTTAAATCTTGTGATACCACTGCCATCACAACTTCATCAAATAACTTATTTCTTAATTTTTTCTATAGTTTTAATGAGTTCTTTCGCTAGCGCGGTTTTTCCCATGCCAGCCATCTCACAAATGCTAATCATTTTGACCAGATCATCCTTCAATTTGTCTATTACCTGTGTCATAATTTTTTTCTAGACACTCATAATATCTTTTGTGAAGGTAGATCTAAGTGTTGATGGAGCTTTAGCGTAGGATATGACCTGAAAATGAAATTTGTATACATCTGAGGCCACAGCCTCAGTGGCTGTTAGGATTGTAAGTAAATTGATAAGTGGATAAATTGTGATATTTTGAGGGGTATTTTAAGTATATTTCCCCATATTTCTAAAACATTTCATTTGATAAATCATCATATTTGCTCATATTGTGTAGAAAAGAGTAAAAGGACCCTCTTGGATCAAAAGTATGCAATTCGGGATAAAAACGGACAAAAAGGGACAAAATTTTAAGTTCCTGACCAGACGGTCGTACATCCGTTGAGATCAGCAAGGGCGTACATATTCAGATGTATGGGCCAGCGTCGAAGTTTCTCTTATGCATGGCCGCACATACCTTAGGTACGTCCGTACATACATGTGCGTGAAAATCCAAATTCAGTTGCTTTGCAAAGTACGACTGTACATACTAAGGAAGTACGACCGTACATAATGACGGATCAAGCAATTTTGAAAGCCTGTTGACCTAATTTTTCCAAACTCTATAAATAGGGGAACAATCCTCATCAGTGGGGGACGCTTTTAGAGAGAGAAACGGGCCAAATCCTAATCTTGAAGCCTGTGAAGCCATCAAGGAGACTTTGGAGCTGAGCCAGGATTCGTCTAGAGACTAGAAATGATTCCTTCCTGGTTTTCTTTTACTATTCTTGAACATGTTTCTTGTTGGAATTATTTTTCTACATTTTGACATGAGTAGCTAAGCTCTCTTCTAGGGTCTTTAGTGTAGTTTACCTTAGTAGTTCCTTAGCTATGTCTTAGTGATTGCTCTATTCTATTTTTATTCTGAATTTATTATCTATGTTAAAGTCCCTTAGTATTATGACTGCTTGTGATTTAATTATTTATATATGAGACGTTGCATAATCTGTCGGAGGATCCGAGGTTTTACAACGGGCCAATAAAGGAACCTTAGGTAATTAAATTGCATGTTTTAGTTAGTTAATCTGTCGGAGGATACAGGATTAATTAATTGACCTATAAGGTAATTGGGGTCTTATATAACAAAACTGATTAGGGGAGGTATAGGACCTTTTGACCAATTCAAACTCCTAGACTATTATAGGACTTTGCTTTCACCCAAGGTTGGTCTCAGTGGAAAAGTTTTGTCTGAGGATCAGGGTTAATAGGTTGAAGGGGTCTATAGTCTAGAGTAAAGGAGGAATAAGATAGAATAGGATTAAGAAAGGAATGAACAGGATGAACGAAACCAACGCCCTAGGCTCTAACTCTATTGTTCTCTTAAACGCTTTTCATGCTTTCTTTTTTCATTGCGCACTCAAACCAACTATTCGATGCTTAAATAATTGAGACGCCTAGAGTAGATTAATTTTATCCTTATTCCTTGTGGGTTCGAAAACCGGGACTTAAAATCCCAATTTATTACAATAGCTGACCAAGTGCACTTATCTGAGACGCAACAAGTTTTTGGCGCTGTTGCCGGGGAATAACGGATACAGTTGATAAAAAAAAGGACTATTAATTAATTTAGGCACTTTTTCATTGCTTTCATTTTTATTTGAAAAAACGAAAAAGACTTTCTATTTTATTTCTTTCTCTTTTGTTTACATCTTTTTCTGCTGGAATAAATTTTGCTTGTTTTTGGAGTGTATTTGTCTTTATTTCAGGCCAAAGGCATGGATCATCGAAAAACACTCATGGAATACCTCTCACCTTTGGGGCCGATAGGGGATAGCATCATTAATCATGAGGTGGAGGCAGAGGACTTTGAGCTCAAGCCAGTGCTAGTTTCCATGGTGCAAACTTTGGTGCAATTCAAGAGGACAGAGCTGGAGTATCCCAATGCACATCTCAATAATTTTGTCAGGATAGCAGATACAGTCGAGCATAGTGGAGTGTCAGTTGATGCTGTCAGAATGAGACTGTTTTCATTCTCTCTCACTGGCAAGGCAACACTCTGGTTGTCCTCCTTACCAGTAGATCCATAACAACGTGGGACCAGCTGACTAAGAAATTTCTCAATAAATACTTCCCACCGTCGAAGTCTGCAAGACTCAGAGCAAAAATCTCAAACTTTTCCCAAAAAGAGCGTGATTCATTGCATGAAGCTTGGGAGAGATTTCAAGACTTACTTAGAAGTTGTCCACATCATGGGTTTGAAAAATGGCAACTTATCCAAAACTTTTACCGAGGGATCTCTGCTCAAAACAGGACTATGATTGACACATCCTGCTGACGGACAATCCTGAATAAATTCCCCAAAGATGTCTATACTTTGTTGGAAGATATGGCCGCTAATAGCTGCCAATGGTCCTATGGGGATGATCTAGCCAAAGAAGAGGTCTCTATAGTGATGACTAGTGCAGAACCAAGTGTGAAAACAAAACTGGATATGATTGTCAAACAGCTGGAAACTCTCCTACAAGCTCAGCCCCAACTGTAAAACACATGTCTACCAACCAAGGTGGATATGGAACATGCAGCGGTAATATCTCAGATCAGAGGGACTAGCTCTGCTAATAAAGAGATAGATGGAATCCATCCTAGGATGCAAGATGTAATGATTCGGTACATGGAAAATGTCAGGCATCCTTGCATGGGTGTACTTGCCAGCTATGCTGGCAAAACAGACTAGCGGCTACAAGCTAAGGAAGATAATATTGCCAAGATTGTTGCAAACCTAAACCTAGTGTCCATGGAGCATAAATCGCATCAAGAAGAGGCGAAAAGACCCGACCTTGAGGAAATCTTAGCTAAATTCATCTCGAAAAGCGGCAAGAGATTCGAAGCACTAGAAACAAAGATTGTTGTAGCCATGGAAGTAAGGGATGAAAAACTGTGTAAGACTGTAACTCTTCGAAATGAGAAAGCTTTGCCACCTCCATATGCCCACCTAGAGCAAACTGTGGAACTTGCGGTGACAAAACAGGAGCCACCTAGAGTCGTGGAAGATGAAAACATTCCAAACACTGAAGAGGAGTGTAACACCCCGTCTCCGGAGCGCTACTAAACTAGATATTACACTCGGCATTTTAAATATTTTCGAAAATGGAACACGCTGCTGCATTGTTTTCAAAAAAATGTGAGTCTAATTTTTTTTTTTTAGCTTCTTTTAAGAAATTGGCAATCAGAGTATTGTAGCATTTTCGAAGGCAGTGAATAAATAAAATACCATGTCCAACTCCCAAAACCATACAAGGAAATTTATTTAAAACATATACATATGACGTATCAAGTCTTTAAACATAATATACTTATTACAACATTGTAATTAAAGCATCTGACACCCTATAGCTGGTCGGAGCAGTACAACGCTTACTAGTCCTCTAGTAAATTGTAAACAGAACCACAAGTAGGAAGCCAGACGGCTGTCCTCAGTTACGCTTCTCTATAGTCCCGAACACTCCGCTTCCTTAGTCATCTAGGTTACATTCATTAATTGAAAGAACCACTGGCAAGGGTCAACTTCTTAAAATAGAACAAGTAGCACAGAATAGCAAATACGACAGCCATTTATATTATACAGACACAATATAATATAAAGCCACAAATCTCCAATGCATATAAAAACCATATCAATAGCAACAGAACAATCAATAAGGATGCACCCAAGATCCTATTGATGCAATTATATGACAGTGCAGTTTTAATTCCGGAATCCATACGCCAGAGGCATATCGGGCTGTACGTACCAGACCGATACTTTTCCTTGCAATGGTAAAATTTAACAACGTTCCTGAATTCCTTTGGCCATGGGCATTTTCACTACCCAGGATAGACAAGTCGACGTTACCACAAGACACGACGCAACAATACCTTTAACCACCCCCAATGAACATACCACCACATTTGATATTCCAATGATGGCATAATCAATACCCTGCTAAGCTTAAGAATGAGGAAGATGAAAAGTAGTTCGTCAAGTTCTTAGAAATAATTAAGAAACTGCATATTAACATCCCATTCGCTGAGGCCATTGCCCAAATGCCCAAATATGAAAAATTCTTAAAAGAAATCGTTTCTAACAAAAGGAATCTTGAGGAATTGGGGGTGATCAAACTCACTGGAGAGTGCTCCGCTATAGTCTCGAAGAAGTTAACATTGAAACAAAAAAGATCCAGGAAGCTTCACCATTTCATGCACTATAAGGAATTCGTATTTTGAAAAGACTTTATGTGATTTAGGGGCAGGTATCAACTTATTACCGTTATCTATTTTTATGAGACTGGGCTGCAAGAATTACGGCCCACTAACCTTTCCTTGCAGCTAGTCGACCGATCTGTGGCTTATCCTGAGGGGATAGTGGAGGACGTCTTAGTCAAAGTGGACAAATTCATCTTCCCAGCTGATTTTGTAGTCTTGGACATGGAAGAAAACAAGGAAGTCCCGCTAATCCTAAGATGACCGTTTTTTGCTACAGGTAAAAGTGTAATCGATGTCGCACAAGGTAAGTTAACTTTAGAACTTGGAGATGAAATATGGTATTCCAGGTTTTTTAACTCACTATAGAGCCAATCAACTTTTGCTCATTGCAATTTCATCGATACAGTTGACATTAATGATAACATTACTAATGAGTGGTTGAATTCCAGGGACCAAGAGGAATTGGAGAGGATCTTGACTTCTCAAGGACGAGGGACACCCTCGAAGAAGAAGGAAGATGAGCTTATCTTGTTTATGCAAGGACACGACAATTGGGCCAACTCCTGATTTGAAGTACTGGAATGGGAAATACACCCAAACCAAAACCTTCTATTGAGGAGCCCCCTGAACTTGAATTGAAACCTCTCCCCTCTAACATGAAATATGGCTACTTACAACCTCCCACAACCTTACCTGTAATTATTTCTACAGATCTGAATGAAGACATAGAGGAACAACTCATGGAAGTGCTCAAAGGGAACAAAGAGGTGTTTGGCTGGACCATTCATGATATAAAAGGGATTAGCCCCGCAGTCTGTACTCATCACATTTACATGGAAGAGGACTATAAGCCAAAGGTGTTGCCGCAACAGAGATTGAATCCAAACATGAAGGAAATGGTTAAAAGGGAGATAATCAAACTCCTTGATGCAGGTATCATCTATCCCATCTCTAATAGTAAATGGGTAAGCCCAGCTCATTGCGTCCCTAAAAAGGGGGCACTACTGTGATGGAAAATGAAAAGAATGAATTGATTGCAGTAGTAAGAAAAATTACAGGGTGGCGCATGTGCATAGATTATAGGAAACTAAAAGACACCACTAGAAAAGACCATTTCCCCCTCCCTTTTATCGATCAAATGCTCGAGAGTAGCTGGTCACGCATTTTATTGCTATTTGGATGGGTATTCTGGTTACATGCAAATACCACTTGCACTGGAAGACTAAGAGATAACCATTTTCATAAGCCCATATAGCACCTTTGCCTATAAACGCATGCCCTTTGGGTTGTGCAATGCCCCTGCCATTTTTCAAAGATGTATGATGGCCATCTTTGTGGACTTAATTAAGAAGTCCATTGAGGTTTTTATGGATGACTCCACTGTCTCTGGGCCCTCTTACAAGAAGTGCTTGAATAATTTGGATTTAGTTATGAAAAGATGCAGAGAATCTAACCTGGTGCTTAATTGGGAAAAATGCCAATTCATGGTGCAAAATTGCATCATCTTGGGCCACAAGGTGTCCAGAAAAGGGATAGAAGTAGATCCTGCCAAAGTGGAAGTCATTGCCAATCTCCCACCTCCTAATTCAGTCAAAGGAATGAGTAGTTTTTGTTGGAATTAAGTGGATTCAGAAACAATGACCATTAATTGTTTTAATGATAACAAATAATGTATAAGAACAACTTATCCTCTGGTATGTTCTTTAATGCACAAAACTAGTGAATATTCACTATTCATCAGATAGATCTGTCTCAGAAAGCCTTGGCTCTGTGCGCAATTCACCCTCTGGTCTATTTAGATGAGTCTAGTACAAATCATCTGTTAAGAGTTGATGACATCAGCATATTATGACTAAGCTCTGGTGAGATGGTCTGGTAGGCCATACTTTGGTAGATTACACTCTGTTGGGTCTACACTCTGTTAAAACTATGATCTGGTGTAACAATGATCTGGTATATGAAAGCCTAAGTGAGACTATGCTCTGGAACAAGTACACTATGGTACAAGACTGCTTTGGTAAATAGAGTATCATTGTTATCAAGATCGTCTGGTAGAAGTGTTCCTCTGGAATCCAACCAAATTGAGCGAAGCATTAAAGCCTATATTAAGCATTAAAGGATCCTCATCGATGACTCTTTAATGTACGAGGAATTGAAGGCCAAATAGAATGTCGACGGAAACAATCATTCAAACTGTCTTGCTCTGAAAGGATCTCATTTTCAAAAAATATCACAAAAGGACATATATTTTTATTGACAGCTGTGTCCGTGTACGGAATGGAAAGTTAAAAAGGACATGGCGCACTAAAAGCCACAAAAAGCAGATCTGAATTTTTATCCAGTGGTAAAGGACCTGCTTAAGTCAAAACGACACTATTTGAATCTCTTGCTATACATACCTTATTCAAATCAGTGAAGAAGGTTAGACAAGTGAGCAACTAAGAAAATATTCCAAGAATTCTGAGACCAAGAGAACTGCACTCAAACATTTTATTCTTTCTTCAAGAAAGTTATTTTTATGCTTAAGTATTCATTGTTTATTCTCTCATGTGAGAGCTTACTTATACTGTTTCAAAATCATTTTTGAATACACTTATATTTAGCCTAGTAGTGGCTGTATTTCCTCAAAGGCTTGATCATACAAAGTCGTTCTGAGAAGTTGAGAGTATAGCCAGTTTGACAGTAGTATACTCTTGAGTTTGTAATCAGTTGATTATAGTGAAAAAATCCTTCAGTGTGGTGAAGGGACTAAACGTAGCTACCAGGTGGTAATGAACTAGTATAAATCTCTATGTCTTATTTATTCTCTTATCTTTATTGCTTCTCAACATTATTTTTACTTAAGAGATGTTTTGAAAAAGGTTTTCAAAAATCACAAGTATCCTGAAAAAATTTCTAAAACCCAATTCAACCCCCCTTTCTTGTGTTTTTGTCACGTTCAATTGGTACTAGAGCTCGACCTCTTAGTTGAGCACTTAACTAGTGTGAGAGAAAAAGATTCTATACTTTATCTATGGTAAGCAACGAAGCTGGTGGTCACGTTAACCGTCCTTCTTTGTTCACTGGAACAAACTATGACAACTGGAAAGATAAAGTTAAAACATTTTTTTGAGTCATAACAACTCGAACTTTGGGATACGATTGAAAAATCATATACTGAATCGGTTGATGATAAGGAAGTTCCCATTCCTAGGGATAAGTGGGATGCTGAACAAAAGAAAGAATATCAGCTGAATCAGAAGGGAAAAATAAGCTTTGAGTCAACCCTACCATTTACGTATAAGGGAAAAGTCGCCCTGGACCCTGTAACGCCCCATATTTTCATCCTCCTGAATTAGGACATGTCATATAGAATTAGAATATGTTTAGAGTTGTTTGGGATGGGTTCCACATGTCTAACCATTCCTCCGGTCGATTGAGTATCTAAATGTACCTCTATTCCTATATTTAGTCATTTTAATTACCATATTCCTCATTTTTTAACCCACTAACAACTTAATTGGATTTAAGTTCCTTTAAGAAAGTTGTAGCCTAATCCCTTATCATTCAATTGGCTTTGGTTTGAATCGATTTTGATACCTACAACTCCAGATATGCTCTCTCGAATCAATGCAGCACAAGTGCAGCACTTAGAAATATTGGAGTAAATTTCAACTGCATTTTTAATTATGTTAGAGCTCGATTTTGGTTATGCCTATTACAGAGACAGTTATAGGAAATTCTCATATCTTTCTAATGCCACCAAGAAAGCCTCAAGCGGACACTTGAAACTCGAGTTATGGCAAAATTAGTAGCACAACAACCAGAGAGACAGAGGCATGGCGCCGGGTGCCTTTTTGCCTGCGCCAGGCGCCTGCGATACATCATCAGTTTCACGTTTTTGTGCATTTTGGTGCGTTTTGGGGTTTTTTTCCTAATCTTGTGGGACTCGTTTTTGACCAAATCAAAGGGGATACGTTTAGCGGGTCATAACCTCTCTTAAACCACCCATTATCAGTTCCTAATCATGTTTGTAACTCCCCATTACTCTAAGCCAAAGTCATAAACTGCTCATTCTTCTCTCCTTTCTCAATTCTACACTTGGTGGTTCTCCCTTTGGACTAAACTAAAGGAACTCAAAAGTTGTGTAATTCCACTAGCATTCTTCTCTTATTCTTGAAGTGTTAATCATAAGGTAAGTCATTGTGGTTAGGGTTTGATCATTCTTTCCTTCCTAGGGCTCAAAACTCACTATTTCCTTGTTTTATGTCATGTTCTTATGTTCTCAAAGGAGAAACACCATTTTTGTGAAGCAAGGGACCTCTCTTCTCCATCTTTGTAAGGGATCACGAAATTACTAAGGTAAGGGGTAGAATGATGCATGATAGTGGACTTATGGAATTAATTTAAGCAACAGGGACGTCCCATGGTCCCTAGGTTTGGCGCAGTCGTGCATGGACGAGTATTGTCACCATTGTGATGGGAAAACCATGATTTTATGTGTTATCAAAATGTTAAAATTACTGTGAAATGCCTTGCGATGTGTTATAGAGTAGTTCTTGTGATAATTTATCATGTACGGATTATGTGATGAATTGGTTGCTTTGGCTTGAAAACTTGATATGTGTGTGAATGAAATGTATGCCTTGCATATGATGTTGTTGGTTTGGTTGTTATTCTGAGTTTGATATGTCATTTGAGTATTAGAGTGCTTTAGGGTATGTCTATGGTGTATTTAGGTTCAATAGGGTGATTATGTAGGAAATGGAGATTTTGGTGATAATTAGTGATTATGCAGAATTTTTCTAAGGTAAGATTAGTGTTTTAAATGGCTAAGTTATGGTCAAGATGGTCTTATAAACTAAGATTGATGATGATTTACATGTATTGATGGTTTAAGTGTACATGAGTAAGGATCTGTGAGGTTGGGTAACTTAGAAATTTTTTTTTTAGTGCAGAAAAGTGATTGAGAATTTGACTAAGTGTTAGTAGAAAATCCTAAAGTTTCACTAATTGAATTTTTAAATTCAAGATAAGTTAGATAATGACAAAAACCCTTTTGGATAGTGTTTCATAATTTTATAGGACACCTAGAAATTCACACGGAGAGATTGGCGGATAGAGGCTGGGCGCCAAGCGCCCACCCCTGCAGGTGTCAGGCGCCTTGGTGGCTGCCTTGGTGCGCCGAGTTTTTGTGTTTTTCGTTTTGTTTTGATCGAGGACAGTGTCCTAATGTGTATTATAAGGATATTTAAGGTTCGATAGGGTATCTTAAGTGATGATTAATCCTAGATAGATTTAGGTAGGTCAACCACTTGAGTATAAGGGTTGGAAACTAAGTTAGCTTAGACTTAGTGTGGTGAGGTAGGTTGATAACTTGGACTTGTTCCAAGGTTGGGGGAAACTTGTCAGTTACTGACTAGTAGTAACTTGTTAATGATATTGTACCTTGTAGATGGTCAGTGAGTTGATACGTTGTTGTTGTTGTTGTTGATTGCTTTTGTGTTCATGTATCATGAGGTGTCGCGTTGTTGTTGTTGACAGTGAGCAAAATGGACACGTTCTAGTGTCAGCCACTATGGGCAAGGTACCCGGCCTCGGAGATCAATCGGGGTAGGGAGGTCTTATACAAAGGCGGGGCACCTCTAAGGCGTCCCAGTTATAAACCAGATCACCTTGACTAGACACTATTTGCACTCGAGAGTGACGAGGGCACCCTCACTCGCTCGCAGGGGTATAGCTGGATCCATATGCATTCCGAAGTAGGCGTCGGTCTAGGATTGCACATGTTGTTAATGCTATGGTTGATATGTGATGTTGTTATGCACATTGCTTACGTTATTCCTTTGTCGTTAAGTGCTATCGATGTATGTGATTTCTAACCCCTTTGTTGTGGCTACTCATGCGCCATTGTACATGTTTAGATGATGAACTTGTAGGTGAAGTGGATGACATGGCTGAGGAGTGATTCATGGATGCGATCACCACGTAGTTAGGATTTTCTGTCTTGTTGATTATCTCTTAGTTGTTATTACCGATGTATTTACTTAGGGTCAGTTCTGAGATACTTTTGACATCAGTAAAAAATCATAAGTTAATTTGGATCTTGAAAACTGGAAAGTAGAGAATAAAGTAAAAGGAAGTAGGAAGCGAGTGAAATTGAGGCTATAAAGCAAGTATTTCGCTCACAACTACAGATCTCTTTCTCTCTTCATGAAAACAACACCAAACTGCCATTATTGGCGCCATTTTAGGCCACCAAAAGTATCGTGGGAGCAAACCAAGATCGGTTTCAAGTTCTGAAGATATTCCTTTCTGTTCTGTTCAGTTATGTTCATCGTTGGACTGCCATTTCCTCCACCATGGGCTGTCCTTGTTTCGTTGAAAACTCCTCAACTTTGCCATGGACCCGTTTTCCATACTAATGTTGCCTGAAATCGTTGTCTTCCATCACAAGAACCACCGCGGGAACGTTTGCTACAGCTGGTACCCCCTGTGTCCCACAACCAATGTTCAACAACAAACTACAACTCCACCGCCACAAGCGCTCTCTCTCTCTCTCTCTTCCTCTCACGTTTACTCTCTCAATGAAAATGGTGACACTCACTGTCACCCTTCAGGGGAGGTGGAAGGGTTTGAGGAGTTCCAAAAACTTAAGCAGATTGAGTGAGTAAAGAACTCAAATCGGGTGTTAATTTGCTAATAAATAATTAATGGGGCGGTGTTGATCATTGGTAGGGGTCACAGTGTGCAGGGAGTCCACTGAATTTGTGAACATGTAGCGGAAAGATTGGGAAAAAGATGCCTTGCCTGCATTATAGGAGTGAAAGCGAGAACCAAAGGGTAATGGATTGGTGGTATTGTTATGAGTAGACTCAATAAAGGGAATAGTGGTGTAATTAGAGGAGAATTTACCCAAGGTGTGTAACCATTGAACACCCAAAACAAGATCAACTCCATGAATGGGAAGTATGTAAAAGGAAATGGGAAAGACACGCAAAAAGGACAACTTGTCACATTATGGCAAATACGCGAGAGCAGGATTGTGGCTCCATTTCCAACCATGATAGAAAAGGGAGGAATAGCAACCACTGGCAGATGAAGAAATGTAGCAATGCGAGGTTGCATTACATTATGAATCTACCAAAATTGTGATTAGTAATTGATGAATTCAGCCTGGAGCTTGCAAAGTGTAGGGGTCTGGGTGAGGAGGACCGCCCAAGTAAGGTTGCAGGTGATAAGTCAAAATGTTCACCACAATTGGTGAATCTGTGTGGGCAACCAGACAAGTGTAGGGGCCTGGGCCATGATCAACATGCGGTGGTTCAGTATCAGGTTTCTGAGAATCCTCATTAAGAAGAAGGAGGAATTGTTTGGAGCTACAATACAATGATGCCCTAATGAGAACTTATCATCAAAATTGTAACAGAGCCCTTTGGCTATCCTTTCTTGCATCTCAGTGGGAGATAACCTTCGAATAGGCAAGGTTGTGGTCGGTGGGAATGGACGCAAAATAGAGGTAGGTGCAGAAGCAACCGAAATTGCTGGGGAATGCCGCATGAGAATAGCAAGTTCATTTTGAATGTCAGATCTCCAACCTAAAATGAAACAATTCAAGAGAGCTTCAGCTATTTCATTGTCGATCTGTGCATCTGGCACATAGTATTTCATTTTTTATAAAATAACACTTCATAATTTAAAATGATGCAGCAGTATTTATCACAATATTTAACTTTAAACAAAGTTTATTCGATGATGAAATAATTTTATACAGACTAGTTCTTTTAGCTGAGCCATATTTTGATCAGTATACCAATTGTAAGGTAATATGTAACACTGAGTGATGCATTTAACCCATTAATAAAGAAGCAATATGTTTTTTGAGGGTCAAATTACCGAACTGAGAATGCAGTTGCAACTAACATTACTGGAAAAATAACAAATTTCAATGCGTGAATTACAAGTGAAACATGTAATTAGCACATAGGTATAAATGGTAAGTTCCAAGTAAATTGTAGATTACAAACCAAATAAAACAAGAGTCTTTGTGTCAAAAAAAAAAAAAAAAAAGAAACAAGAGTCTTATTTACATGAATTGCACAATAGTTACTCTAGGAACAATAGAGGTTTTTTTACTTGCATTTTATGTAATCATCTCAAACATGGCATCTGGATTTGAATTGGCAACCCTGCAGGAAAACATACAACAACTACTTTTAATATCAGTAAAAAATCATAAGTTAATTTGGATCTTGAAAACTGAAAAGTAGAGAATAAAGTAAAAGGAAGTAGGAAGCGTGTGAAATTGAGGCTATAAAGCAAGTATTATACTTTTTTTTTTTTTTGACAGAAGCAAATATTATACTTCGTCACCATATATACATGTATTTAACAATTGAAGACCGGTTATACTCACAATAAATAACCACAAGAGTAAGTACTTCCTCATGTTAATTGTCATTTAAGGTAATGTACACGTCTTAAAAAAATTATTAGTTGAATTTATTTTTAAAGTAAAATAATCTTTTTTGACTAAAATATCCTTTTGTAGTGGGAGTTAGGTGAAATGACTAATTAATATTGAGTACTTGAGGCAAGTAAATATTCTAAACAAGACACTTAACATGAAACATAAAGAGTAATACTATTTATGCTTCAGACACTAAATTACGATCCATCGATCCCACCTAATCATGCATCCTTTAAGAAAAATTCTAATTAATTTTGGAGGTCCTCGTTCTCTGTATAAATTCATATTCACCATCAACCATACTTACCACTAAGGACAAAAATCCCATGGCCCTCACACCATATATGATGTTTTTGCATATATTCGATCGAGAGTTTGTTTCTTATCCTATAATTAAACTACACGAAAGAACCATGTCATTCACTTCACACGAAAGCATCAAATTGGATTACTTAACAATTCAAGCATAAAAAACACAAAGGGGTAAACTTTGTAGTTGTTACAAATTTGAACAACATGACAATCAACGTAGGGAAGACAAGATTCGAAGTTTTTGTTGTTTTTACCATTTCACTTGCAATATTCCTCAACATCCTTGCATGATATATAAGTAGAGAAAATAACAAATCCTCAGCACTCTATCGCTTTTCTTTACCGTGACTCCAAATGGACCTGTCAACAAAAACTCAAGAAGGATGGCATTTGTGGTGACCACATAATCACATTTTTTGTAAGTAGAAACAAAATTCAGAGCTTCATCACAATTATTATATGAGAATTAAGGAAATAGAAACAATTATGGAGGAAATTAACTAACCTAATACATTTCTGACAAAATAGGGTTCATCCCATTTCTGCAGAACAAGTTGTGACTGACGTGAAAACCCAAGTCATTCCAGTGCCTAGTATGTTGGACAACGAATTTGATAAATGTGCATGATGACTTGCTTAGGAAAGCATAGAATGATACACTGTGAAAAGAAATGAATGAATGAATGAGGAAGAAGATGCAGTTTCTGCAGAGAGAGTAATTAAAGTGGGAAAGGCAAAATGCTGAAATTCAATGTGTACCCTATGAAATATTATTTGCTATTCATTCATACCTCACACCAACACATGCCTTGATACCAATTTATTAAGGGTGTCTTGTCACTACCTCATTCACCTCTTCATCTACATCAAATCTGATATTTTCCACAAGTAAAGTCCAAAGTTCTGGTGTGTATAAGGTTCCATTGTCCCAAAAGGTCTTCATCTCAGGGCAGTCTTCGATGATTATCCAGAAACAATATGGTAGCTCAACATAGCAAGGGAAAGAACTTCGACAGAAACAATTGAGGCTGGGTAGGCTCTTTAGATCAATTGTCCACAAACGTGGGAATATGATCTTAGCTTGTTGATGCTCTTGTACAGAAATAGGATTCCTGATTATCTCCTCCATCTTATTGCATTCATGCACATGAAGCGTCGAGAGATTTGGGAGGCTTGCAGCCATGGAAACATCCAGAAACACATATCTCAAATCATGGCACTGCTTGATGATTATCTCACGCAAATTTTGTAAGCCTAAAAGCTGACCATGATTTGGCATAGAAACCAACTGCATGGTATGTGATTCATAATCCATCTTGCTACCCCCCTCCCAATAATTTGATTCAAATATCTCTTTTAAGCGCTCACATTCTCGTACACGGAGTTTTTCCACATGTGAGAATAAGTGTACCGTGTTAGATGGGATGCAATTCAATAGCTTGTGACACCTTTCAATGTCAAGCTCTGTTTCTCTTTTGATGTAGCCAACAAGTCGTTCATCTCGCTCGATGCCTCTAAATGTCTCTAATTTTCGAAACTCATCCTGAACAACAGAAAACATGCATGCACGCGTGTACTCTAAATTTAGAATTAATTAATTAATTGAGTAATTTTGGGAAAGTTTTGTGTGTGTTTGTGTGTACCTTGTATTTCTCTGAATTTTGGATATAATGTTGTATTGTCAAATTAAGGTCTCCAAGTGTGCGTACATAACTCGCCCATAATCTCCGCCATAGTGTATGAAGGTTGGGTGTGCTTACAATCACATTTCGACGGGGAAAGGTTGCGATGTTTGGACATTCTTCAATTGATGACAGCATGATATTGTAGTCGTATGCTCCCGAACAGAAACACTTGAGGTTTGGTGCTGAAAGAATCACGAGTTCATTTAATAGTGGAAATGAAATCTGAACCTTGTCATCATTATTATGATTATTATGAATATGATTGATTTCCATGTCTTCTCCAACATTGCACAACGGAATATCATAGTCATAATCCCCAGAACTAAAAACCTCCAGCACAGGCAGATCTATAAGATGCAAGATCTCCAATTTCGGAAATAAAATCTTTATTTTGTTGCCGCCTTCGGTATCACAGTCTTCCTTTGTCACTATCTCTTTCATCATGTCACACGATACAACATGCAGTACTTGAAGCTGCACAAGGCTTCTTGCCATGGAATGGGAGAGCAAACTCCTCAAACTGTCACATTTGTTAACTTTAATTGATGTTAGCTTCTGGAATCTTACAACCTCCGCAATATTGTGTTTCCATATGCGACTCAAGTTTGGCAAATTATTCAATTCCATCTCTTCCAGCTGATAATGTGTGGTGGTAATGGCATCTCCTTTTTCTTTACCTTCTTTTCCTCTTCCTGATTCAAACACCTCAACCAGTGAAGCACAATCATTTACGGTGAGCTTCCTCACATGTTGAAGAGTTTGTATCTCATTCAATGGAACAAGCACTGACAATTTATCAAATGCTTCGATTCTTGTTCTTGAGTTATTGATGAAGTATCCTTCATTATGTATCTTGGTCCAGTTCAACATCTCGAATCCTTGTGACGCCACCTATATAAAACATCCATTCATTAATGTATTTTATACCCAAAATATATGGCTAGTGAATCAATCACCTAGAATGCTACAATTATTAATTAATGAAACATATATAATAGATTATCATGAAAGTAGTAATTAATGTATGGGCAACTTGGTAAGATTAGGCATACATACCAATGCTTTAAATCCCTGTACAATGGCATTTATGTCTCTCTTCTGTTTGTAGCTGCTCTTATGTGATTCAATATTCATGGTGACATGCTCAAGCTTAGGTGTATCAGAGAATCCTTGTGAAAACACTTCTATGTCGCGACAATATCCAATATTCACGTTTTGCAGTGATGGGAAAGAGAAATTATAGGAACCAAGGCAAAAGGCCTTAAGATTGGGTAGCCCCTCAAGAAATAGATGTTGCAATCTAGGGAACGTAATCTTATTTGCACTTGCTTCTGTTTCTTCTTGAGATATTATTTCTTCCATGTTGTCGCAAAGTGATACTTCTAGCTTCTCAAGATGCTCAAGACTACTCAAGGATGAAGGAGAAAACAAGATGCTGATTTTGTTGCAAGCTTTTATGAGCAAATAAGTTAAGTTTGGAAGCAAGGTCTCATCCATGAATGGGTGATGTCTTATCCTATCGTGATCTCCCCAATATTCATCCTACATGCAAAAATAAGAATAATCATTTTGCTAATTATGCAATATTATATCCAAGTAAAGTGATAGAATAACAATTAAGTTTCTTTAACAGTATATTAATTAAATCTCTTAATTTGTGAGTTTGTGTAGCACTTTCAGTCTACATATTTAAGAAAAAAAAGTACCAAATAAAGCGGTAAATAATTTTGTTACCCACCATGTCTTCCTGTTTGTCCCAAGATTCATAGGTTTCCGAAAAGCAAAACCTCACAAGATTTGGAAGATTTTCCAAGTGAAGAGACTCTAATTGAGTGAAAAAGTTTTTCATGTCTCTTTTCTCTCCTCTTCTAGCCACAATGGCCTTTAACTTGTCACAATTTTCAATTTTGATGGTTTTCAGGTGTGATGGATAATCACATTTTATTACACAAAGGTCCTCTGGAGTAGGCATATGGCCTTTTTCTTCCCTACTCTTCATTTCAAAATTGGAAGGTACATGATCTCGTGCTGGTGTTAGTGATACTTCCTGCAAAATCATCAATATTATATATTATTAAATAAGAGACTTCTCAAAATTGTTGTGAATGATATTTTTATTATTATACAAAATATGGTTTCTGATACAATGAACTTAATATCATATATAAAAAATTACATAGAAGATTACATGCACAATAGTGGAAAATATATGCCACGAGATTCCATACCTTACTATTTTTCTTATTTGTGTTCCGTTGACGAATAAATTTGGCTAGAAATGGCATACATTCTTTAGGGGGTGAAGTAGAAGACATTGAGTTGTTTTCTTTGAAATTGTGAAGACCAACATCTTTTATGTTTGCAGAATATGTGACATCAACATTGTCTTGCTTTCCATGGATATGGATTGGTAATAAAGATACCTCCAACATAGGACAATCAGAAATCTCAAATTTCCCCAAGGATGGGCATTCTAACTCAAGAGAATCTGAACAAATGCTCACAAGCTTTGGGAGACTTGAAAGTGATAAATAATGTAGTTTATTGAACCCAATATTTTTCTTATGTCCTTTATTGTCGTCCCATTCATCTTCTCCGCTCCAAACCACTAAATTCTCGATTGACTCACAAGTGCTTATTTCCAATTCCTCAAGATTTTTCATTTCTCTAACAATGGCCGAAGTAAATACATGTTTTAAAGAGCCACACTCTGAGATTGTTAGAAATCTCAAATTTTGAAAGCCTCGAGCACATCGTGGAACATTACCCCACACACATGAAAGATTCTTGAGGCGTGATATCTTGATGTTTCTTAGTCGAGGAAACGACAAATCTAGTGCATGGCCACTAGATTCTGAATATCCTTCCGAGTCAAACACCATCTCTAAGGAACTGCAATCCTGTAACAATATTGTTTCCAATTTTGGGAATTGTTTCATCCAATTAGAAGAAAACAACTTGGCATTAATTGGAGAGGGTTTGCGACCAACTGCTTCTGAATGGGATCTAGATAATATTTCACCATCCTCATTGTTTGTTGAATCTATTAATTTAGCGGCAGAACTTGATCCCTGAACATATGTAACAAAATTCAGTCGATATTGTATCAAATTGTATCTTTTGAGGGGAAAAAAGAACAAATTCAATGCATATGGAGACAAATGATAAGTTAATTATTTAAAATGCATGTGACAAGAAAATTTAAATTGATAATAAAGTTCGGAAAAAAATGAGAACTTCTGGTACTTATAAACCGACGATTAGAAATAACATTTTGTGATATGAGATGTGATGCACAAGTTTGAAATAGAAGAATCGCTAAAAATGATTATAGCAACAATAACTAACAAAAATAATTTACTCACGTGATGAATTGGCTGATGGGGCTCATTCAAACCAACGACGTTACTGAAACCAATCAAATTTGGGAGGGATTCCAACTCCAATTCCTCTAAATCTGAGAATCCGATCACTGATTTCATGATTTCATGGTGATCAGATGCATGAAGGATTTCCCTTAACTTAGAAAGATTCTTTAGAGACATTGACTTGATTAGTGGGAAGGTCTTTAGAGACATTGGCTTGATTAGTGGGAAGGCACTACAAGAAGTGCAACAATCTATGACACACTCAAGATTGGGGCAGGAATCAAGCCTTAAATCTTTTACGTATTGGAGTCCACAGTCATCTAATTCGTAGATGACAATTTTCAAGTTCTTCACTTTCTCCAATATGAGAATTTCACATTTCTTGATCAATTGCATGGTCATCAAATTACTCTTAATAGAGTTGAAATCCTGACTTTTAAATGTATTATATTTGACTCCAAATAGTCATGATGCTTATAAATATTATGAGGAACCACATAAACCCAAAATTTTTCTAGGTTTTTGAAAATCAAATCATTGGGTAAAATATCTACCTCCCTTACTTTGATCTCAAGAACCTTCAACTTTTGAGAAAGATTTCTTAACTCTTTGAGAGCGTCTTTGTTCAGCAACCAAGGAAAGTTTTTTACCCTGAAATACAGTTCTTCCAATCGTGATAACCTTGCTAAGACATTAGCAGAAATAAAGTTAAGATGATCACATTCTGTCAAATCCAATAATCTTAGCGATCGTAGTTGCCCAATTTCAACCGGAAGTTCTTTAATATTTGAGTTGGCAAAGCTTAGGATTTCAAGTTTATTGAACTCCTTGCCAATTACAGATATATCTCCAACATCACAACCTTCTAGTTGCAATGTATGAAGGTTGACCAAGGCGTGCAATAGAGATGATGCTTTTGGAATGCACAAATCCTGCATAACTAAAACTTTAAGTTTGCTCATTTTGCAGATGAAGTTTTCTGGCCATGAAATCAAATCTTCTTCTTTACTTTGTGACTGCACTTGTAAAAGCTCAAGTGATGGACATTCCAGGTCATTTTCTAACTCAATCTTCTCATCCAATATAAGCGACATTCTAAGCCATTTTTCTTGTTTCTGTTTCAGCCGCTTCAATTCGGCATCACTCTGCACAAAAATACCATGTTCTGCTTCATATGAAACTTTTAGGACAACGTCACGCACAACATCATGCATCTTCACGCACCCTGGCTCTTCGCTGTCCAACAATAAGAAACATCTCTTCAAATTGTTCACCAAATAATTTACTCGATTTCTTGCTTTCCAAACTGCATCAACTGCTTCAAAAAATCCCAAGCCCACCCCATGACGCAATAGACTTTCAATAGGAATATCAAAGTCTTCGGGAAACAAGCCACAAAGGAAAAGGCAATACTTGTGTTCTTCACTACCCAAAAAATTGAAGCTAAGTTGGATACGTGAATATACAAATTCCTGCATTTCTGGGAAGGAAGACGATTGAGAGTTGCTCAATTGTCGAAGTGCATCCTCCCATGCAGACTTCCCCTCATTGCTTAGTGCTCTTCCAACTGTCACAATTGCAAGGGGCAAGCCACCACACTCCTCTGCAACCTTTATTGCTGTCGGGTTGATATCGGGTTTGTCTACAACATCTCCTGCCATCTCTCGAAATAGACACCAAGCTTCGTCCCCCAACAACACAGAGACATGGAAATTTGCTTGGCTTCCCATGTTTTGACATACTTTTTCATACCGTGATGTGAATAATAATTTGTGATGATCTAGAGAAGGAAGTCCTATCCACTCAAAATTAAGCTCCTTCCACACATCATCCAACACTATTAGCACCTTCTCCTTGTTATCCCTCAACCTCTCAAGTATTTCCCAGCCTCTTCCTTCCATGCTCTGCCTTTTCAACTCCAAACCTAAACCATCAGCAATTTGTCTTTGCATCTTCTCGTAATCAGGATTTTGGGATACTGCTACCATGACAACTTTATCAAATAACTTATTTTCCATAGTCTTGATCAGTTCTTTCACCAATGTGGTTTTTCCCACTCCACCCATCCCACAAATGCTTATCCTTTTAAACTTATCATCCTTCAGTTTCTCTATGACATCTGCTTTAATTTTGCTTCTGGACTCCAGGCTTTTAATATCTTCTGTGAAGGTAGATCCAAGTGGTGGTGGAGCTTTAGGGTAAGACAAACGTGGAAGTTTGCTTCCTTCCTCCTTCAAGCTCGTAATTTCTTCTATTTTTTCAGTGGTTCGCTTACCCAGTGAGTAGTTACCTACCAAATCTGGACATTGCACACCAAGGCATTTCTTGTTCTTCTTAACATCATCTTCTCTTTGTAACTCATTTTCAATAGATGTCACGCTGGAGAGCCATTGTTGCACATTAGGTGGAATTTCATATCCTCTCCTGCTTTCTGTATCCACCCACCCTTGCAATGTTTGTTTCAGAGCTTTCAACTTGTCTAATTCTTCATTCATATTGGCTATGATTTGTTTGTGTTGGATCAGGTATTTAAATTGCTTCACGATAGACTCCACTCCCAATTCTCCAAGTTTTGAGGCAGCTCCTTTTATCGGCTCAGTAAAACAATCCATCTTTCTTTGCCTTAAATAGAGGTGCCCCTAAATTATCACGTCCTGCAAGTATGATCAAGCAAGACAAATGTAGAAATAAGGAATTAAATCTAACAAATATACAAGCATCCTACTATCTATTTATTTATTTATTTATTTATTTATTTATTTATTTTTATGATATTATATATGTTATTTACTTACAATATGTTATACCAACAACTTCCTTCTAAATTCTGAAAGCACATTAATTACAACTAATTTACAAATGTAATTCAAAGCTATTTGCCTATAATTTATAAATCAATTACTCTAAAATTAGTCACTACAAATTTGTTGGTTACCATCGGGTTGAATCACAGATATTTTATCGTGATTTAATTATTGGTATTTATGTTTAAACTATCGATAATCATACAATGTAGAGTTTGTTGTGAGATATTAAAAAATTAAAGAGATGAATAATTATATAATCACCGTATAAATAGGTTTTACATATAAATTTTGTTTTATTTTACATATTTTGTTATATCGTCAAATTACTTTTTCAAATTGTTTATACCATGGCAAGATTATGTGGTAATTGTATGTTTTTAAAAGTGTTTGAGGGTTTAGTTAAGAAGGCAAACCTTTAGGAGAGACTACATAGCCTTAAAATGGGAAAAAATCAATTTTTAGGTAAAACTCAGTCTGTGAATCGATTCACCCCGTGAATGAATTGATTCACAGAAGCCGGCAACATTTTTTACATAACGGGTCGCCTCGTTTAGGCCCATTTCGCTTCTAATTGAGATCAGGCTCCTTAAGCACGAAACAACCCTAATAGTGCCTCACTAAACCTCTGAGAACTCAACCATAATCACTCTCTAAGAGCTCTCAAGGAAATCCAGAACTCCAAGAGCTCTCTTTGTCGTTTCAAGTTGTTCTCTTTCGTTTCTCCATCAAAACAAGCCTCGTCTTCAAGGCTATGACCACGAGACCATTCTCTTCCTTTCTCCTTGATTCCTTTCTATTTCTAAAGGAGGAATACTCTAGGTAAGTCACAAACTCAGTTCTGTCTATTTTTCAAACTTCCTTAAAACTCAATTTTAATTTTAGATTTGAATTTCTTGGTTGTCGTTATGCTAGGAACTTGGGAAGTATTCAATTTTAGGACTCTCTAAACCTTTGTTGATGGCTACGAATTACTATAAGGTATGGGAGTGGATGATCCTACGAAAAGAGGCCTAGAGCTTCAATTGACATGTTTGGGGTGTCCTGCGACCCCTACGCCTTGCAGGGCAAGTTATTGCTGTTACATCATTGCATGAGCAACGATCTTGATTGTTTTAGTTTTTATTTATGATGTTGTACGTGCAAAGAGTCCTTGGGACTATTATTTTGCATGATTGGAAAGGCTTGATGCATAATATGTGACTCTTTGTTATTATTTGAAAATTTGAAATCAATGATGGCATGAAATTATGATTGAATTCAATGTTTTGTGTGTTTTATGTGATTATACATTTGATTGGATTTTTGAACAAGAGATTGGATTAGTGTTTGATTTTTGTAATATGTATTAAGAATCGATTAATAAGTTTTTATGTATGAATTAGGTGTGTTTGTGTAATTGAAACATAGGATGTTGAGAATTAATGATTTGATTGATAACTATTGTGGAATAATGAGTTAGGATAATTATTAATCACTGTGTGTGACAAATTAAGGATTGGTTTAACGAGGAGGTTAGAGTCCAAAAGATAATAATAAAGGAAAGTATGGATTACCATGAATTGATGCTAAAGCCTAGGGTCAAAGGGATTGGATAAGTTGTTGGAGGTAAAACAAATGATTAAAGACCCTAGGGGTATTTTAATAATTATTTAAAATACTGGAATGGATGTGGGACCACTTAGGAGAGGTCCCCAACCAAGGAAAGTGCAAAAAAATGGTTTTACTGCACTTCTGCAAGTCCTGTGAATTGATTCACACCTGCATGAATCGATTCACACCTGTTGCGTACAGAATTGGTGAAGTGAAGCCATGAATCGATTCGTGACTGCACAATTCGGTTCACAGAATGGGTTTTTCGCCCTGAATCGATTCACAGAGGCTATGAATCGATTCATACCCCTATTGTTTGTTTAATAACTAGTTTAAATGACTTGTAAGGGTTGGTTAAGGGTAGCAACCACCTAAACTTGGTATATACTTGATGTTCGATTTGTTTTAAGAGGATAACATCTTATTATCATCATTACTTGTTTATTGGTCACGGGTTTATGACCAATTTGTGATGATTGATTCAATTGTATTTGTTGATGCAGTTGATCACGAAATTGTGATTAGATAGTAACTCCAGTTTTGAGTTATGCACGATTGATAGACACTTAGGTCGGTTGCCGCGCATCAAAAATGTAATGTCATTGGGGTGGTAAGTAAACGATTTTATGGGGAACAGTTCGAAGACGGCCACAAGGAGCTCTACCCGGCCTTACGGGTAGTTGCCAGTAGGGGGCTTACGTAAAGCGAGCAACTTCGGGTGTCCCCATTCATACACTTGATCACCCTGACTAGACTCGGTCTGTTTCTCTGGATGTTGAGGGCACTTTCATCCGCTTACCCAGAGAGGAAAAAGATCCTAAAGACTTCGACGGGGTAGATGTTAGATTCGCATTAGCTGGTTACCGACGTAGGACCGCTGACCGATTAGCATTGACTAATGAGATTTAGATTGTTGATTCGTTGTATGCTTGATTGTTTCTGCAGCATGTTTTATTGTGCTTATGCTGTATTTCTTTTTATATTGAGTATGATTCCTCACCCCTCTATGGTTGTGACTACTTGTAGATGGTGAGACTGCAGCTGATGATGTGGACGTGGAATCTGAGAAGTAGTTATACACAATGTTGCTTAGCTTAGGAGTTTATAATTCCGATGTAGAGACTAAGCGTTTTAGCTCTAAGACATTGACATTTGGTTATTGTGTTTTTATTTCCGCAATACGTTTTATGTTTTTAATTATTATTCTGCAATGTGGTTTTGAGTATTATTTGATGTGAACTCATATTATGTTTAAAGAATTTTATAAACTCTGTATTTTATTACTTCTTGTATGTTTTTTAATGCATTTATCGTACATCAGTCACAAATTTATCATAGCTTAGAAATAGTGAATTTTCTCATTTATACGAAATGCATACTACATTCGGTGAATTTCCTCAATGTTTCTTAGAAATGCATACTATACGCATTTTTATCCACTAATTGAGTAAATAGTTCAGTAAATTAATACATACCTATTTAAAATTTTTACTAATTACGATGAATCAATTTCAATACTATATACAACAAAATGCCATTTCTAAGGCAATTTTTATCACGTGTCATGCTCTAAAGGCCCTATCAAATTTTCACAAGTGGAAAAATTTCAAACCACAGATGGAAAAGAGAAATTGAAATATATTAAAGAATTAAACAAATCAACAAAAGCAATTAAAGAATTATTAAACAAATTTCAACAAAAGCAATCAGCAACGAAAAAGCTACCTGGACCTCAACAAAGATAAGTAATTAGGCAATTTTTTACTGGTTAGCTTCTTCAACACACCTCAGGAAAAAATTAACCAAATGAGGAAAAACAGAACAAACTTTCAGCTAGCTGTATCAGACACCTCTCACACTCTTCGTTCAAATTTTGAATTCAAAAGGGGCTACTCTCACACTCCCCCTTTTTCGTTCACAGAGACCTATCTCTTTGTCATCTCACAGCCTATTTCTCCTTCCTTTCGAAATCGTTTGGAGACATCTCTCTCCCTTCTCTCTGTAATTCTCCCCTCCATCTCTCTGAGCCTTAAAATCGAACCACTGTCACCCGGCAAGAAAAGGTGCTTCACCCGATTGGCTTCACAGTGGCTCATAGTGCTTCTCGCCTGGGTCTTCGCGGGGGTTCACAGTATCTCGCAACGATTCACCGTGATAGGCATAACATGGAGAGCAGTGAAAACGAGGTGGACTTCGTCTTCGTTCTTTTGTTCCCTCTAGGTGTTATTGGAAGCGGTTCTCGGTGGCCGAGTCACTGAGTGGTTGTTGGTGGAGGTCATGGTTCCCACAATGGGTCACACAATATTTTGTATTTATTTTCCTTCTCTGCTCTCTCTTCTATTTACCCCTTCTCTATTCTTTCACAATATTTTTTATGTTGCAGATATCGATTTGTCATTTCCATCAGACATCCAGCAGGAAAATGGTGAGAGGGTTGTTGGATATTTTATTTTCAAAAGTTTTAAACAATGAACAAAAATATTTTATTAGTATTTAATGAGTGATTAATTTTAGCAACATAAACTTAAAATTTATTTTTAAATCCATTAAATATTATGTTTTAAAACGTTCAAATTTATTTGTGTTTAATTTGTATTAAATTCTATTTCATTATATGTCTTTGAATTGAATTGTTTTCATATTCTATTCTATACTAAGTAGCAAAATGTAGAACATTTCTATTTCTATTCTATGAGAATTTTGGCTACCTCACTCTTTCTAGAATATTATAAGCTTTTTCTCTCTTCCAGAAACATAGTTTTATTTCTTCTCTTTTCTTATGGATTAGGAAAGAAGAATGAACTCGTAGTTCTATTACCCGAGATCATCTTGTGTTGAATCCTGGGGGATATTCGTCTTAGGCAAATAAATCTTTGAGAATAGTATGCCTCAACACACCTCAGGCTACTAATTCCTGGTGTAGTTGCTTGGTTCGTGATTGTCGGTTCGTGATTTGAAGCGTTCGTCACATCCAAAATTACAACAAGGATAAAACGAGGAAGAAGCGGGTTCTGATCCACGTGGAGGTGGTTTTATCAAAATCGAACTTGGTCATTGACAGAAATGAGAAAGTGAAGATCAGAGATCAAAAAGATCATCTTCTCCTCCAAGGAAATGAGAAAGTGAAGATCCAAGTGGAGGTGGTTTTATCAAAATCGAACTTGGTCATTTTTTTTGTTACTGTTCTTTCTTCTTATGTAGTGTTAATGCACTCTGTTGGGGAGTCCGGGGAGCACCTAAGAGTAACAACGGGCTAAGGACCAGAACCACTAAGAGACCCGGACACCACATCTCCACCCAAAACCTTAAGGCATTGGGTATATGGGTCACCTCTCTTATATATCCTTCACTTAACTCAATCCTAGTCAATGTGGGACTAACCACTCACACTTGAATTCTAACAATCTCCCCCAAGTGTGAGTCTCCCACATTTAAGAGAACCGACAGGATCCACTCTCGCTCTCCTATCAGGCTGAACCTGGCTTTGATACCAATTGTTGGGGAGTTAGGGAGCACTGATAACAACAGACTGGGGCGAGGACCACTAAGAGACCCGGTCACCACGTCTCCACTCAAATCCTTAAGGCATTGGGTATATTGGTCACATCTCTTATATATCCTTCACTTAACCCAATCCTAGCCAATGTGGGACTAACCACTCACACTTGAATTCTAACACACTCCATAGATGTCATAAATTTTGAAAGAAAAATAGAAAAGAAGGAAAATGGAGAAGAAACTGAAATAAAAAGTGAAATCGAGTTCTTGGTGTCATTAAAAATAGAGAAAAGAAGGAAAATGGAAGAAGAAAGCGAAATAAAAAGGTGAAAACAATATGTGCGGACCGTAAGTGAAACAATGCCTGTTTTCAAAATTTTGGAGCAAATTTGTATCCCATTTGTAAGGCTCATTTCTTCATATATTTCATTCAGTTGATTCTAAGGCGTGAAAACATGTGAGCTCAATGCTTTGCGGTTGAAAAGTTGCAAAGCTTGGTGACAAATTGCAATGGTTTCTTTGGGTCACATTAATTCAAACTCATTTTGAATTTAAATATATTGATTCATTTTTACGTTTATTTCTTCATGAAAATTGTATAAAATGATCCTAAGACATGAAAATAAGTTAACCCGATCGAAAAGGATTCAAAGTGATGCATTGTTTGGTGGCAAACCATGTTGGTTCATGAAGGGTTGCATTTGAACCTGTTTAGAAACTTAATTTCGTTTGCAGTGTTTGGGCACACTTTTGAACCCGAATTTGAAGCTTTCATGGCCTAACAATCACACCGCTCTAATCCTTGTTTTCTGTACTATAAAATCGGTTCAAGAATCACTCAAAGCGGTTGTCAAACGAGTGAGATATCACGCTCAAATTAGTGGAGTCGCATTGACCCGTTTTTACTGGCGAGTTGAAGTTGACCCCCTAGAGGAAGAATATGAATAGTACTGGAAAATGAAGCCCAATAGTACTGAAAAACAAAGCCCACTCTCGGCTCTGGAGAGTGCAGGAGAGTGTGAAATCTATAAAACTCTGTTTTTTATGCCTTTTTTGCGTTGTGTTTGTCTTGACCTTTAGTTATTGGATAACAAAGTTTTTTATTCAATGAATATATAAAATTATTTATTCACAAATTTATTTTGTTTAATACCTTTTAATCATTTAAAATTTGCAAATAGTGATTTTAATTTATTTATTTTGGCATGAAAAATATTTTGGCATTGTGATGGACCTATTTATGATAGTCACTCTCCATGGATACTATGTTATGATGGTTCTCTCTCTTGATACATTTAAATGCTATGATGAGTTCATATTTAACACTTAACAAGTAGAATTTATAATGTATGTATTATTTATATATTAAGTCAGATGACAATACCTCTAATAGAGTTGACATGAATTCTAAAATATTAGAATAAATTTGTTGTTTATGATTTACATGACTGACCCACCTATAGTAATCAAAGGTAGTTTATGATCTTTAAACAAGATTATACTAGTTGTTGCTAGGTACATTTAATGCATTCAATGTATGATATCTTAAATAAATTAAGATAGCTAAAATAAAATTAGAATTTCATATTGAAATGTGTATTGAATGTCTTAGTAGCAACAAAGTAAAGTTATTTAGAAACTTGTTGTATGATATATCAATTTGGTCAAAATCAATGGCACAAGTATACATACATGGTGATAGTCAACACTATCAAAGGCATATAGCCAAGTGTATAATGTAAATTCAATGGGACGAGTGGTCCATTTTTGTGATAGTTGTTCGATACTATCAAATATAGCCAAGTGTATAATGTAAATTCAATGGGACGAGTGGTCCATTTTTGTGATAGTTGTTCGATACTATCAAGAGTATATTGATTGATGAATAATGAAATGTCATGGAACATTGGATTAAAGCATAGATATGTGAAGGATTAATATTCAAAGTTTTCATAAGAAAGGAAAGAATCTTGCAATCCTTTGACGAAAAGATTGACAAGGGATATGATGTTTAAAACATCAATGGGGATGAGATTCAAGCCCATATCCATATAATTACCAATGGTGGAAACCCAACTCACACTTAAGTAGCATTAAGTCTTGAGTTCAATGGTAAAAGTACACTATTTGAATAATTGCAAGTACTTGACAATAGATACATCTCAAGGTTTATAAGTACTTGGACCATAAGTATAAAGTTGGAAGGTTGAGCTTTTGCTCTTAATGGACCTATAGTACGTATGTGCTAAAGTGCTTATTATGGGAGCACTTTTGATAGAGTCTACCTATATGAGAGTGAAGTGGGGCCGCTTTTTGGAGATTAAGGGCTTGACTTTTAAAGCTCTCATGAAAAAGATACTTGACACAAGGCCTTATCAAATGTGTCAATTTACAATTCGTTCAATGGTAGCGAGATTTCATGTGTAAGTTAATTTATGCTTGTTCTAATGAATAATTGGTTCAAACCTCGTCTACCAATCTATTCGGGATGAGTGAAACAATGACTTACTAAGTAAAGGTTCAAATCGCAAGATACCTTTATATGAAAACATGTGATTTTCGGAATAATGAGATTTGGGTTTATTTTGAAAATGGTGGGGGATTGTGAGGGATTTTCAAAATATGGAAGTCCAAGAGCACCCAAGAGGAAATGTGTCTCTCTATGAGTTTAAAATCCTTCCTAATAGGTGTGTTCTATCATGAACGTATGTGTCTTTACTTGAAAAAATACATACATGAAATGTTGTTTTCCCTCACCAAGTAGCATGAGTTTCTCTATAAATAGAGGCTCTCTGCATCAAATTTGATACGAGAAATTTGTCTAGTTTCTACACCAAATCATTTCCTTTCTTCTCTTACTGAGAGAGAATGAAGGAAACTATTATTATGTAATCTACCATTGACGATAAGCTTGAATTGGAAGTGCAAGCCAATTCAAGGAACTCCATTGTATCCTGAAGGATATTATTTGGTTACCCTATTGCATTCAATCTAAAGGGATTGGTGGGACGAATCGAACCTAAAGCTTAGTGTTTCACACACGCCTTTGGAGTCTTGCGCTATTATCATTCATATTCTTCTTTGTTCTTTATTTTACAACATCTTCATATTTGAATTTGTCATTTTGTGTTGTTTATTTTTAGTAGTTCTGATATTCCCACCACAATATCACCAACAGTTTCATTATGTGCACGGTCGTTAATCTTCTATATTCACTTATATATGCCAAATGAAGTGCTTTTTGTGATTATTTTTGTTACTTTTGGGGTCAAAGTTCTTGGTTCAAGGCCTTCTAGGGAAAGAAATGTTCTTCAGTGCCTTTTGGAATTTATGATCTTAGAATTAACACATTCTTTAGTAGATGAAAACATAATTTAACCAAGTTTCCCATTTCAATCCTTATTCAGGCAACAACTTTGATGGGCTGTTAATTTGACTATGCTCATCGGTGCTTTCGTTTCCATTGGGTGTTTCCAACATTTATTTGAGAGCATGACGTGTTCTGTGTTTGCTTGTTAAACTAAAAATCTCTTATGAATCTAACAAAATTTGTATATTTGTTATTTGAATTTTAAAATTTAAACACTCAAGTTATTTAACATGTGGCATCACTTTATCACTTTATAATTTTTAATTTGAGCACTGAGTTAATTTGCTACGGACTCCATTTTCCTTTTTCTCTGTGATAATGGTTCTCTCAATTTTAATGTTTGTTTTTATTTGTTGACAGGAGATACACATCAATGGTGGAGAAGATTAGTGTTGACAGTTAAGAAGTCAAGGGGTTTTACTTCTTTCTTTATGTTGGTTTACTTTTGTTCTCTTTGTCTTATTTTAATTGATGCAAGATTAGGAGAATTCTGTTACATCAATGGTTTATATTTTTGGTTACAGATCAAATACTTTTTTACTGATAATGCTTTAAGTGAGTGATGTATAACAGGCAACAACAAAAAGATTTTTGAAAAAATTAATTAACATGCTATGAAGATGTATCATACCTGATTTGTTGAAGATGATGAAATGTGTTTAAGGAAACAGTTAAGATGGTGAGGTTTAATGAGTATATTCTCTGCCATGATGTTTCCTATCTAGCAAGATTGATTTATTTATGTTCCCTTATTTGTTTTGAGTAGGGGTGTTAATGGTACGGGTCGGCCCAATCAACCCAGCAATCCAACCCAAACCGAAGCGTTTAGTTCGGGTTTTTTCATAGTTTGGATCGAACCCAAACCAACCCATTCAAACCCGATGTGGTTTGGTTCGGATAACGGATTTTTTTATTTTAAACCCGAACCCGTTTGCCCAACCCAATGACGTGGAAATTAATTTTTTATATTTTTTATATGTCTTATCAATATGAGATGGCCACATGGTTTATTTTTATAAATAAGTTTTTACATTAACATCGAATTAACTTACTAATAATGAAATAATAACTTCTTATTTTATATTTCAATGTTCTACATTTTATTTTTTTGGCTATATGAAGTGTTGAATGTTGTAAAAAAAAAGTAAAGTTATTTTTAGAATTTATAAAAAAAATTATATTACAAGACCCATTGACCCAACCCAAACCAACTTGTTTTTCATCGGATTGATTTGGTTCGGATTTGATTAAAAAAAATACAAAAATCCTACCCAACCTAAACCGAAGAATGTTGATTGATTCGGGTAACGAATTTGGTCAAAACCAATCCAAACCGACCCATGAATACCCTTAGTTTTGAGCTCTGAGGATGGTGTTAATTGTAGTAATGATTTCATTAACTTCTTTGGATATGTTCCCTTATTTGTTTTTGTCATAGATATAGACACAATTTTTGGAGCTGAGATCCTCTCCATTTCTTTTGAGAAATAGAGGGTCCATTTAGGAGAGAGATAGATATAAAGAAGAGATTTGAAGTAACAAATTTTTATTATTATTTAAAAAAATTAAATTATTTAAAACTTTTATGTCTATCTCTCTCCTTGAAGCAGTGAGTGAAGTATGTCCTGCTATATATTATGTTCTGATGCTGGGAATCAATCCTCATTGGCTATATGATGTAACTAAATATAACTTTGATTTACACTTTGATTTGCATGTTTATTTGAGATTGTACCTTTCTGTTACATCAAATATGAGATAGCCTATATGAAGAGATTGTTAGAATTAAAAAAAAGTATATCGTTAGAAATACAAGAAAGTATCTTAAAATATCTTGATAATATTTTAGTTTATCTCAGAAGATTAATTTATAATCTTAGAATATCTTAGATTATCTTTTAGAATTAGTCTTTATTTACTGCAATTTCTAATTAGAGTTGAAAGTTATCATTTTATATGCATGTGACAAAAAAAAGGTAGATTAAAGGTTGGTTATTCAAATAATCTAGATCTTAGCACCTATACGGCTATACCATCCACGTAATTATAAAAATATTTAAAATAATATTACACTTTATTACAATATATAAAAATTATAAAATACAGGATCATGTAAGTCTTGAAATATTTTTAATAGCTTTTGAAATATATAAAATAATACTTTAATCTTTTGTAAAGGAATATTGTCACGGTTAAAAAAGAGCATATAACAAAACTTGTTTCAAAAGTTCATTCAAATTTAATTTCTTAAGTTGTCCGATGTAGATAAATATTTTATGCTTATAGTTGAATAAAACATGAGATCATGCAAGATATAAGCATGTAGCTAGTTTACCTTGAAATATTTTCACAATGGTGCATAGCCCAATATTTTTGCATCTAATTATGGAATATAAATATAAAATTTTATCAAGTTAACATTGAAATTCAAATTAATTTATAATCAAAACTTTACCCATATAGATAAATATAAGTTGCAAAATTAATCTTTTTCTTTTGACAAATGACATATTTCTAAGGTCTCTAATAAAAATTCAAAATATCTTCTAATTAGTCTTACACATAATTATCAAATTATAAGTTTCAATTTCAAATAATTATTTCAAAATTAAATCTTTTTTTAAGGAAATCATAATTAAATCTTAGACATCAACAAGTAAGATACAAATTTTTTGCTTAATTATTTTAGCTTGAAACCAATCCATAATTCGCTTTAGTTATCAATTCAAATTATTCTTCCATAATTAAATTTTACTCTTGATGTTGCTTCAATGTGTCACATGACATCATACAGTGTAGCAACAACGTTCCACACTCAAAGTCTTTCATTATATATTATATGTTAATATAACAAATTGATTTGGAAGTGTTTATGTATTTTTTTTTGTTTATGTTCTCGGTATAATTCGAGTCGAGCCAGATGTACTCATATAAAGAGATAATGATCTCCCAACGCCTATTTTTCGGTTCACAAGACTCGAGTTCGAGATTTTGCTTAAGAGAAACTAAGCTCCTTGCCACTTGGATCAACAGACATTGGTTGTGTTTATGCAATTAATTATACCTTATAACCTATTTCCTTCATACATTTTACTTTGGCAAAATTATACTTAATTTGTTAAATTTTGATGTAATTCTTAATTTGTTATAAACAACAGATAATAGTTTTACAATATTTGAAAAGGAAATTAAAAAAAAATGATAAAGCTCAAAGTCAATGAACAAATACCCACCATATATATTATAGAAAATAAAAGAAAAAACAAATGCTAGGTAACATAAATCTTTGTAAAAGCCTAAACACCCTTAATAACTACTTGAAGCAATTAACAATAATAGTCATGTGAGCACGTAGACCAAACTAAATAAAACAAGAGAAGGAACATAACTCTCATTATTATCAGCAATATATTATATCATTACCAAAAAAATCATCAATATTATATATCGATATTTTTTAATAAGAATGTCTAGAAATCTTACCGGAGGGAGCACTTCAAGAAAATGAGAAATGATGGGTTGTAGACCACTGATGATGCGCACAAGAAAGTAATGTTTAGATTGAAACTGGTTACTTATATAAGGTGAAATAATAATTGGATACTTAACGATTACAATAGATGCTTCAAAGGAAAATGAGCGCAAAGAATGTGTATATCATAAAAAGAACAATGAGCGATATACGACTGGGGTGAAGAAGATGAGATTAAGTTGGTATGATATATATAAGCATATAAAGAGCTAGCCTTGGATTCCAATACTTTGACCAACACAGAAGCAAATTGTGCCCAAAGAAAAGGATATATATGTGCTCTACCAGTTGATTAAGTATCATCTCTCTCTCTCTCTCTCTCTCTAGGATTAATTTATAAATTGTATTTGGTTACTAACTTCAAAAATGTCTAATATAAGTTTATAAGTACTTGTGGAAAAGTTGAATGATGCGGTATTTAAAAAAGTTGAGATGTAAAATTAATTTCAATTTTACTAAGAAGTTATTATTTAAAAGACTCATAATCACAGCAAGAACCAGTCAAGTTTTCTTTTCTTATAAATATTTGTGAAAAAGTTTCCTCAAATTGATTATAAATGCTATTTTTAATAAATATTTTTTTTTTAATTCTTTATTCGGTGTTTTGAAGCATTCATTGACCATATTCAAATAAATTGTTCATGTTTTTCATTTTAATCATGCTTTAGTTGTGTGGAATTCAATTATATGAAATTAAACATAGTTCTTGGCACTTCTTTCACGAAAAGAAGCATATGCTGCGTCTTATTGCTAAAAAAAAGCAAAAGGTATAGAAGCAATTCTTGTGGTATAGTTTTAGTGTTAAGAAAAGTATATAAACTGCAAAATAAAACAAAGCAAAGTTAGATACTTTTATTGCTTTCAGAAAAACCTATGGTATTGAGAAAAAACTCAAGTCACACATAGATTAGAAGTAAGACCTCAAAAGAGTTTATAAGCAAATAACACTTTTTACCTTACAAGCCGGTTTTGTAAAGATAAGTTAAACCAAAATCCTAATAGAGTGGATAAACAAAACAGTGGTTTATGGGTGAACAATGATTAAGAGCCGTCAATCAAAAACTCTACCGTCAAGAGGTACCCTTCACACCAAATAATTTTTTCTTCTTATTGTCTCTTTCCTTCTTTTCTGCGCTCATCTCTCTCTCTCATCCACCATCGCTCTCTCCCGCCTTTCCCTCTCTCGAGAATCCAACTCGTGACAAGACCAAAAGTAATTTACAAACCCAACCAAGTAGGCTTAATTTTAATTAACCTTCCTATTCGCATCAGTAGGCACGACACGAGACAAGAGAATTGTGGTCTCTCAACCGTGTAAGATCTCAAACCGATAAAAGTTCATATTTTTGGGCCTAATCGATGGCCTAGATTGAACTGCACAAAAAATTAATGGGAGAGGATCCATCCCCGTCATCGTATATGTAGTCTTGTTGGGTTTCATTTTAATGCTTTTGTTTCCATTTTAAAAGTGGTTTCCGAGGAAGGTAGGAATTATCGTTCATGCATATGCAATAAAAATCAAAAGAAAGAAGAAAATGGGTATTCACACGTGCCGGGGGTGCACACACACATCTATTCAATATAGTTAAGCACAAATTATAATTAAAGATGAAAGTTAAGAACCACAAGAAAGTAACAAATAATAATCATAGCATATCATATTTTTCATAGAAACATGTAAGTTTTTCTTTATAATTTGACTACTTATAAAAAAAAATATTATAATTTAACAATTATTGGAATTTATTAATTTATCACGACAAGTTCAAGTTTGAGTTTGAGAAAGATTCTATATATATTTGTAGCGACCGAAAAATCCGGAGGGATTTTATTCGAGGTTAATGGAACCGCCACCAATGATTTATTTATTAGGGAAAAATATTGGAAAAACCCTATTAAAAGAAAATGGTCTTAGAAACTAGATTTAGGTTCGGGAGTCGATTATGCGTAGGGAAAGTATTAGCACCCCACGACATCCTTTCGAAAAAAGGTTACCTCTAATTGATTGTGCAAAATTTATATTAACTTTCTAAAAAAATTTATTTGTTTCCCTTTTATTAAAAAAAGACAGGGATTTACAATGATGAAATAAAAAAAGACTTAATAAATGTTGTTTATTTTTGCGCTTGACAGGAGTATGCTCCTGCTCCTACGTATCTCCGGGTGCAGTGGAGAAATCAAAGGCTACGTAGTTCTTGGGTAGAAAATGATTGTGTGTTGGTTGATTTTAATAATTTTTTAATTTTTATGGTTTGCGTAGTGACCAAACCAAAAGTGGATTCGGCGTAATCACTACTAATATTTTAAGATTTTTTATTAAGATTTTTGTAATGACCAAACCAAAAGAGGATTTGGAGTAGTCATTGATTTTGAGTTTTCTAGATCGAAAAAAGTTTGCATAGTGACTAAACCGAAAGTAGATTTTAAGTGGTCATCGCTAACAACTCCTTTTTTAGAAATAACTTAATTGATTATTTTGTGACTTAATTTTTTTGGGGTTTGCGTAGTGACCAAACCAAAAGTGGATTTGGCGTAATCACCACAAATATTTATCATTAAAAGGATTGAAAAATCTTTAAAATCAAAATTGTGTGATTAATTAATAAAAGGGACGAATATTAGTATGGGTTGATCATAATAATTGATAAAAAGGTACAGAGAGAAAGAATGGCCTTAAAGCCCATGGTCCAAATATGGACCAGAAAAAGAAAGCAAAATGGTTTAAATTAATAATACTGATAATAGATAAAAAAAAAAAAGAGAAAACAGAATAAGAGAGGGGGTGAAGCCCAACGGGTTTCTGAAAAGAAAAAAAAAAACCTAACCTAAAATGCTGCTAAGCAAGCAGCCACGTGAAGCTGAGGAATAGAGGGGAAGAAGCAGAGGGAGCTATGGTGAAGGCAGAGGTCGACCAACGATGGCATGGAGGCTGCGCACGATGCGCCAAAACGGCGTCGCGAACAGCGCCCGGAGGTGATTCCGGCAGCGCCTGAAAAGCAGGCGCGTTGGATGACAACTATGGGTGGTGCTCGCTCACTTACAGTGGGTCTGAGGAGTCATGTTTCTCTTCTCTCTATTCTATTTTCTTCTTCTATCCCTACTGACTTTTTATTTTGCCTGGGAATGAAGTGAGTTGCTGTGTTTGCAGGAGATAGATTAGGAGTTAGCTATGAAAATTTGCTGGTTTATGGAGGTTTGAAGATGGAGCAAATAGTAGAGAAAATCACAATGGTGATTCAAAATATATTTGATTTATACTTGGGGAAATGTTGATCTATGGGGGGTGATAATCGAATGGTTCCCCTGTTTTTTTTTTGTGATCTTTCTATATGTGTTTGGTTGCAAAATTAATTCTGAGCAAACACTGGCTTCATTTTTTATTCATTTATTTTCCTTGTGTATCAGTTGTGTGTTCAAAATTTATGTGTATAAATTTAATTAGTGAGAGTGGAAACACACAGCATGTTATTCAAAAGGGAAATCATATGACTCAAATCTCAAAACATGTCTATCAAACAACCAAACTATTGCAATAGAAATGAGTTCAAAGTTTTACTTTACCACTTGCTGCACACTTGGAGTAAATGATTCACTACATCCTCTATGAACTCTTAACTATGCGTTTTGTTCTTCTCTGCAAACTATCCCTTTCTTCTCTCAAAACGTGTCTATTTGGATATTCAACAATTGGAACATCCAGTTATGAGATAAGTGCAGAAACTCCCTCCCTTCTTCCCCTCTTCTCTACTGCTATTTATAGAAAAACAGAGGGCTCAGTTTGTCCACTTGTAACTACAAATTGGGGCTGAAATGATGGTTACTTGCTGCAGAGTTTGAGATAGCATTAATGGTTTGAAAAAATATTGTAATGGTTTGAAAAAAAATTGCAGTTAGCTTTAATAGTTTTTTTGGAAAAAGTTGTAGCTAGTTTGAAAACAAATTGCAGATAGCCAGTAGCTTTAAAAAAATTTGCAGAAAGCAACGACTTCAGTGGCTGAGCGGTGCTCCCTTCTTTTTTCTTTTTCTTTTTTAAAATGTTATTAGTCTTTTTTGTTTTGCTTGGGCCTTTCCTTTATTTTTCATTGCAATTGGGTTGAAGTTAGTCCAAATGAACTAACACAAAATACAAGCCCAATAATTATCAAATTTAGCCTGCTTCATAAAAAAAACACAATGAAAATAAAAGATGAAAATGTGAGCGGACAAAATTGGGATATAACAGTTGTCCCTCTTTAGTTATATTTTATTAGAAAATGCAAACAACAATGGTGGTTATATTTTTGTCGTAAAATAGAACTAAAGATAAGTACACTAATTTTGTCCTGAACTTGACGTGATGAATGACAATGAGGAATCAATGTTTGATGCGTTTAATCGGAAAGTGATAAGGAAGGATTACGGCCAGGTCGGGTGCTGACGAGGTAATCTAAAAGCAATAAAGAGGGATTAACGCTCAGTGCGTTCATCAGAAAACTTACAAAGAAGGATCTCCGCCGTGCCCGCATCGACGGTGATCTAAAGCAATAACGAGGGCTCGACACCAGGTAGGGTAGTGACGCGTCGATGGAAGCAATAAAGAAGGATCACCGCCAGGTCGGGTACTGACACAGTGATCGAAAGGTTCGACGCCAAGTAGGGTATTGACGCGTCGATGGGAAGCAATAAAGAAGGATCAACATCAGGTCCTGAATCGATATGTTGGTCAAAGCAATAATGAGGGACTACCGCCAGGTCGCATCGACGCGGTAATCTTAAAGCGATAAAAAGGGGTGATGCTCTGCGGCCGCTAGAAAGCAAATTAAAGGATCAATGCTCGGCGCATTGTTTTGGAAACAATAGTGAAGGATCAACACTCGGTGCGGACCAGTGTAACAAAACGGCTAAAGGTGGTGATATGCAGATGATGCATGAATATGTGGTATGTGATGCGTGTATGCAATGCGACTATTATTTTTATTGCACTGATTCCTCGTCCCGTATGATCTCTAGTGCTTAAAGATATGGGACGAACTGAGGTTCATCGGGTTCAATCATAGTATGCCTTCGACTGGGAGGGAGCGCGAGTTATCGATGTAGTGCTTGTCATTTTTTTACAGGTAATCCCTTTGCCTTTTTGAAACTTATTTGTTGAGATTTGGTGTTTTCCCGTGATTCTTAAGATGTATATAATAACCGTAATGCTTTTCAGTATCATCACATATTTCACAATTCAGTGCATGTTATCATAAAACGACATTTTGAAATACGAGAACGGGGATATTTGGTACTCAAAAAGAGTCATGTGTACAAGGACTGAAGTTACACAGACTTGAAAATACATCAAGAAAAATGCGGGAAGAAAAAAAAAACAAAGAAAGACAATAACTAAGCAAATATTTTATAGTTTGTGTCTTTGTAGGAACAAATGCCAGCTTCCCATATCCATAGCTTTGAATACTCATTACCCTACTTCTGAAAATATATAGAACTGCTCTAGTTGGGTAAGAGCCTTTTGATGCATCAGCTGTCTTTAATGTCTAATTTCAGACTTAACTTCGCTTGGAATGCCTTTTCAAGTTTTCAATCCAACGGGGCGCTTTAATTTTGCCTAGGTCACCCTTTCAGGTTTTCAACCTAGCGAGCTCATTTTTGCTTAGCTTTTTATATATTTTTTTAGGCATAATATTTTTTGATTGCATTAGAGTTTATTGGGCGTGGGAGATCTTCACCGTCCATCCTTGTGAGGATTAAGGCTCCTCCAGAAAAAGCTTTTTTCACAACATACGGGCCTTCATAATTCGGAGTCCATTTTCCACGAGAATCCTTTTGGATGGGCAAACTCTTCTTGAGTACTAGGTCTCCTTCTTGGAATTCCCGAGGGTGAACTTTCTTTTCGTAAGCCCTTTTCATCCTGTGTTGATATAGCTGTCCATGACATAAGGCCATCACTCTCTTTTCTTCAATGAGGTTCAATTGATCCAGTCGAGCCTGAACCCATTCTGCCTCTTCTAGTTTTGTCTCCATCAATACCCTTAACGAGGGGATCTCGACTTCAATGGGAAGTACTGCTTCCATTCCATACACCAGCGAGAAAGGGGTTGCCCCTGTTGAGGTGCGAACCGAAGTTCGATAACCGTGCAAGGCAAAAGGGAGCATTTCATGCCAGTCTCTAAATGTTACAACCATCTTCTGGACAATCTTCTTGATGTTCTTGTTTGCAGCCTTCAATCGCCTCTATTCATCTTTGGGCGGTATGGTGAGGAATTATGATGTTGAATCTTGAAGTCATTACACAGCTCCTTCATCATCTTGTTATTCAAATTAGTCCCATTATCAGTGATGATCTTATTTGGCAAACCGTAGCGGCAGATCAAATCTCTCTTGATGAATTTGACAACCACATTTTTTGTCACACTCACATATGAAGCTGCCTCAACCCATTTAGTGAAATAGTCAATTGCAACGAGAATGAAGCGATGTCCATTTGATGCCTTAGGTTCAATGGGTCCAATGACATCCAATCCCCACATTGAGAATGGCCATGGTGCTGTTAAGATATTCAGAGAGACTGGTGGCACGTGGATGTTATCAGCGTAAATCTGACATTTGTGGCATTTCTTCACATAACCGAAACAATCAGTCTCCATAGACAACCAATAGTAGCCAGCCCTCAAGATTTTTCTTGCCATTGCATGCCCATTTGCGTGAGTCCCAAAGGAACCTTCGTGAACATCTCGCATAATCTTTTTCTCGCCTACCATATCAACACACCTGAGAAGTACCATGTCATGGTTTCTCTTGTAAAGCACTTCACCATTTAGAAAGAAACCCATTGCCAACCGCCTTAATGCTCTTTTATCATTCTCTGAGACACTCGGAGGATATTCTCTACTTGTGATGTATCGTTTGATGTCGTAATACCAGTGGTTTGCCATCGACTCTCCTTCTATTGCTAGGCAATGTCTTTGGCCCCGACTTTGTATTTTTATGAGTGGTATGTTCTCCTCGCATCGATTTTGAACATTGATGATAGAGTAGCTAAAGCATCGCCTAGCTGATTATCTTCATGGGAATGTGATGGAAGGTGACTTCGCCAAACCGCCCACAATTCTTTGATGTGATCGTGGTAAGGAACTAATTTGGAATCTCTCGCTTCCCATTCACCTTTTAATCGATGGATAACCAAAGCCGAGTCTCCATATACTTCGAGAATTTTGACCTTCGATTCAATGGTCATCAATGCCCATGCACATGCCTCATACTGCCATATTGTTTGTACAATCGAAACACAATCTTGCAGTAAATGGGATGAAATGACTTTCTGGGGAGATTAGCACAGCTCCAATCCCATGTCCCAATGCATTAGAAGCACCGTCAAACAACAAGATCCATTTTTCACTGCCAGGGGTTTTCTTTCCTTCAAATAGATCTGGGAAACCACACTGCATTGACTGATAGTCCTCTACAGGTTGGTGAGCTAAGTATTCAACTAAGGTACTGCCTTTAATTGCCTTTTGGGTGACATACACAATATCATACTCGGATAACAACATTTGCCAACGAGCAATTCTTCCTGTGAGAGCAGGCTTTTCAAAAATATATTTGATCAGATCCATTTTGGACACCAAACAAGTCGTATGGGATAGCATATATTGTCTCAAACGATGTGCGGCCCAGGATAAAGCGCAACATGTTCGTTCTAACAATGAATACCTCGTCTCGCAGCTAGTGAATTTCTTGCTCAAGTAGTAAATGGCATGCTCCTTCTGCCGATTCATCATGTTGTCCTAGCACACAACCCATTGATTCGGCCCAACACCGCCAAGTACATAATGAGGGTCTCCCTGGTACAGGGGCACCAAACCGGCGGATCTTGTAAGTACTGCTTTGATTTTCTCAAATGCTTTCTCGCAATCATTGCTCCATTTGGTTTCCTCGATTCTTACACAAAGACTTGAAAATTGGCTCACAAGTAGCGATCGGTGGGATATAAACCTGGCGATGTAGTTCAATCTTCCTAGGAATCCACAAACTTCTTTTTCAGTGCAAGGACTCGGCATTTCCAGGATTGCTTTTACTTTGGCCGGATCAACTTCTATTCCTTTCTGGCTGACTATAAACCCTAGCAAATTGCTCGACCTTACACCAAAGCTACACTTACCGGGTTCAACCGGAGTTTATACTTCCTCAGTCGCTCAAAAAGCTTTTGTAGGTTAATGACATGATCTTCCTCTGTTTTGGACTTTACAATCATGTCATCCACATCGACCTCTATCTCTTTGTGCATCATGTCGTGGAACAAAGCCACCATTGCTCTTTGGTATGTTGCCTCAAAGATTTCTTAATCCAAACGGCATTACTTTGTAAATGAAAGTTCCCATAAAGTGATAAATGTGGTTTTCTCCATATCCCTGGAGCCATCTTGATTTGATTATAGCTAGAATATCCATCCATGAAAGAGAAGACAGAGTGTCGAAATGGCTATCTACCAAGACATCAATATGTGGCAAAGGGAAGTCATCCTTAGGGCCCCTGTTTAGATCTCTATAGTCAACACACATTCTGACCTTTCCGCCTTTTCTTGGGATCGACAATATTAGCCACCCATCGAGGGTATTTTGCTACAAACGTAAAACCCGGCCGAATCGCTTTTTTTTACCTCATCTCTAATCTTGAGTGACATCTCCAGCCTTCATCCTTCTCAACTTCGCTTGACCGTGGGCACTCGGGTTTTAATGGCAATTTGTGCTCGACTATGCTATTATCTAATCCAGGCATATCTCAGTATGTCCACGCGAAAACATCCGCATATTCAAATAGGAGTTTAACCAATTTTTCTCGCCATTGCTTTTCATTGTGGTTCCAATCTTAACTTCTTTCTTATCGCTAAAGGCCCAGATTAATTGTTTCAGTTTCTTCCTCGTGGGGTTGAATCACTTTAGCTTCTTGTTCCACCAACTTCATTAATTCAGGAGGGGTTTCCCAATTGTCCTCATTATCTTCCTCAGTATGATTAATGGGGTATTCAAAATTATAGTATGAGTTACTGGCATTGTTATTTTCAAAGACAATGTTTTTGGATCTGCATTAGTTAAAAATAACGAAATGAAAAGTGGGAAAAGATGAAGAGAGATGGAAAGGAAAGAAAAAGAAATGATTGGAAAATTCAAAGTGTATTTTATTGATAATGATACTGAAATAAAACATGTGCGCCCTTTTGACAATAAATTATTCTAAAGTCTTGGGCAGAGCAATAGAATTTGCATTACATAATTACTTTGAATCAAAGATCACGGGAAACTCAACAATCTCCCAATTTCCAAGTTCTTCATTTGGCGAGCAAGGGTGGACAAGGTTAACGCTGTCGCTGCGATCAAGATCGTCCTTGATAGCTACTATCTGATTCAGATTCAATATTCCTGCACTCCGAAAGCCTTGCCTGATGTCACAGATGGGGGTACTCTCATCTTTTGGCTCCCTGCCTTCCAGTCTAGCTATCCTCTTTTCTTTTCTTTCTTTGGCAATTCTCTTTTTGTCAAATCTGTTAGGTTCGTATCCCAACCCATATCTGTTTCTGTTATCTGGAAGTTCCACCAGCATCACGATCCCTTGTTCATATCTTCCCAATCCACGTCCGGCTTGATACCCTCCTTTCATCATAACTTTAACGATCATCATGGAGGTTTCAGATGTAACACCTGAGGACGAGATCGACATCGTATTAGGACGACGTATCGAGACCTCGACCAAGACCTTGTGTCGAGATCCCGTGACTAGATCGTTTGCCGAGATCATTTGTCGAGCTGATGAGACCACGTGCACTAGCCGCCGAAATGAGGAGGTCGCGCGGTCGAGTTGATGAAGTCGCTGCATCGAAATGATGAGGACGCAAGTCGAAGCCGAGGAGACCGCGTTCACGAACTCGTGTTAGAACCTTATGCACGCTTGCACGAGCACTCTTGTCGACATCGTGTCGAGATGACACCTCGTATTCTTTCAACGTTATTCAGCGTATTATTATATTGTTTGTAATTATTACATTGTCGACTTGCCGCTGACCGGCAGGTAGGTAATTATGAGAGGAACGATTTAACGGGTAGATGATTATTGGGATTGGCATCTTATAGCTGGAGTTACGATTATGCCCTTCCACCGTATTCACGATCGCTTTTCCTCAAACACTCATTTCTCTTTTCTTCTTTCTTCTTCCTTCCTTCTCGCGTGTTTCGTTGTTTTCTTCAAAAATCTCCATCGACCAAACCGTGAGTTCCATCGAGATTCTGCGCAAGCTTTCTTCATCAATTTTGTTCATCATCAACTTCTCGACCCATATCTCGCCTGATCGACCATCACCGCTGAGGTATGAAGAACAGATTTTTCTTTCATCCGTACATCGCTTAGCGCTAATTCTTCTTCCATTTTTAACCGCTTTATGCTTCCAAATCATGTCAAATTGATGGGTTTTCTTCTTCACAATATTACCTATCTTTCTAACCGATTAATTGGGCTTGTAAAACAAATTTCTTTCTCTCGATTTCGCAATCGGCAGCGCCCGTAAACCTCCATTTTTGGTTCGCTTCGATTTCTTGTTTTTCATTCGTTGCTTCGGGTTATTGTTGTTGTCGATCTATCTGTTGAAGCATCGATAACTTTTTCATGAAATTTTGATCGAAATCCCTAACTTTGTGTTAGAGGAAAAATATCTTTCGCTTCTTGAGTTTTATATTTTTCCTGGGTTGTGGTTGAGTTTGGGAAGAGAGAGCTAGATGTAGTAGAACCCATAGATCGATCCGAGTTGTGTTGTTTTAGGAAGTCCGATTCCCGAGATCGAGTGATTTCAATCAAGGTGTACGGAAAGCGAATCCAAGGACGCTGGCAAAGCAGAATCCAGATCGAGGATCAGACGTGGTCGAGGTCGATCGAGAAGCGACGTGTCGAGCTCTTTGAAGACAAATGTGTCAAGTCGTTGTCGAGCAAAGATTAACTTGAGTTCGGTAAGGCGCTTCACATTAATATTTTCATAGTATGTAAGGGCAACTCCTAGAAATCTCTAAGGCTTTATTTTATAAGTCCTTAAGTAAGGGCATTTCATATTCTACGTGGTTATGTTATTGTGTATGGATTTCTGATTTGTGTCGAAATGAAATGTTGTGATATGATTGAAGTTTTTGCATGTATTTAATATGTGATTGAATATATGTCATGAATTGTGTATTGCATGTTGAATTATGCGTTTCTTCATGTCGAGCTTGCTCTCTTATTTGACATGCGGTTGAATATTTTGTGTTTAACTCTTTGAATATCGATGCGCTTAATTGTTCATCGAGTGAGCGAGCCAGGTGAGTCGTATGACGCTTTTGAGCCGTGGACCGGATAATCGAGGGTGCTAGGTCCCCTTTTTGTTTACGGAGATTGACTAGACGCCGCCACGCCACGGACCTCGAGCCGACCGGCCCTAGGGAGAGCGAGGATCCCAAGGCTTTTTGGACTTTCCGACATACCAGACGGGCGTGTGCATTCCGGAAAATTATCGAGTCGAGAGAAAATGGATTTGCGAGTTGTGGTCGAGTTTAGAGTGAGATGGTCGAGTCACGTCGGTGAATGTTATACTTCCGCTTGCTTATATCTTTATGTCGAGCTTATCTTGAATTGTTGAGAAGTTGACCCTTTCCCGTGGTGCCTTCAATCCATGACGGTTACCCAGGCGATGTCGAGGGTGCAGGAACTCGGCGATGAGACGATGCCGAGGAGGAGCTCGACGAGGACCCGAGTGACGCACTCTATCCGTCGTGATTGTTTATTTGTTGGATGTTTGTTTTTCCGAGGACTGTACTTGTTTTTCTTTTGTGTTCGAGGTCGTGACCAGTTTGGCGATGATTGTTTTGTTGCTACAGGTAGACTGGTGGTCTTACTTTTGGAGCACCTGCGTGGGAGTCTGGAAGTACCCTGTGGTATGATTGCTCTTTTGAAGTTGTCGTACCTTAGGTGTATTTTCTTTGCACATTTGCTACTCTGTATTTTGTATACATTATTATTTCGAGTGATATATATATGTGTATGTTATGCATGTATGTTTTATTAGAATTTAAGTCTTGTGTCTTAGTTGCACCATGTTTCGAAAAGCTGTAATTACTCTGATGTGCACGAGTTGGTTTTAAAAAAAAAATATATATATCGTATTTTTAAAAGGCACAAGAGTTTTGTTTTTAAAACACATCTCATATAGGTTTATGTTGAGCTTGGTGTGTTGAGCTCGGTATATTGAGCTCGGTAGCGGTCCGGAAACGGGTCGTTACACTGTTGGTATCGTGAGCGCTTGGCTTCGACCGAGCTGTGCATAGGAATTTGGACTGGTCACTGTGTCGGGTTATGTGTGTTGGGTACCTAGTTGTATTATGTTGATTGCTGTTTGATTAAGTGAAGCACTTATTGCTTGAGAAATTGTTTGAACTGTTTCTTGATTGAAGCAGTGTGTTTTAACACATCCTTGTTGTGAGATTTGACAGTGGTTTTGAACTTTGTGGAATCTAATGCCACCTCAGAGGAATACGACATCCGCAACCGAGAACGCCGACATGGAACGAGCTATTCAAGCTATGACCGAGATGGCGGCAGCCATGGCTCAACAATCACCGCCAGAACTCAACAAAGTTAACGCGATGGCTCAACAGACGGCAGCGTTAACTCACAGAACTTGCAAAGAACAAAGAACGAGCGTAACGAAATGTCAAGCGAGAGGATTGGCCGACTTCAGAAGCATGATCCACCGAAGTTCTAGTGAGCCAAATCCGGATAAAGTCGATCTTTGGATGCAAGAGATCGAGAAGATCTTTGAGGCACTTCATTGCGGGACAACGTGAAGGTCGACTATGCCACCTACTTACCGCTAGAGACGCAGAGTATTGGTGGAGAGGAGTGAAGCAACGCTTATAGCGTAACATCGCGAGATGACCTCGAGAGCTTTTTCGTGAAAGGTTTTTGGACAAGTACTTCCTGACATCGCGACGAGCCGAGAAGGAGCAGGAATTTCTTCAATCGCAACAAGGCAACTCGACGGTGTCCGAGTATGCGCCAAGTTCGAATCGTTGGCGAGGTATTTCACCCATTTCGTGAATGAGTTGACTGCAGATGGTTAAGTGAGAGATTCCAACGGGATTGAGATTCGACATTCGTAAGTCGATGGTGTCGCTGAGGATCCGAAATCTCCAAGAGTCGATTGATCGATGTGTCGAGGTAGAAGGAGTGAGAAGCCACAAGAAGAAGACTGTGGGCGACGGTGAGACCCCAGAGTGCGGGCAGAGATTTGCACAGAAAGGAAAACAACCGCAGAAGAGGCCTTACGACCGACCTCAGGGGAACAACAACAGGGGACAGTATCGTCCGGTAACCCAAGTACCGAGGAGTGGAGGTCAGACCAGTGTCGAGGTGATTTGCTACCGATGTGGAAAGTCGGGACATTACGCGAGTAATCAGACTCGTAAGGAGGAGGTGTGTTTCAACCGCAAGAAGCCGTGGCATTTTGCTAAGGATTGTCCTACACCTAAAGTCGAACCGACGATGCTTGGCGCAAAGGCCAAAGTGCGGAAGCGTCAAGTGGCTAAAGGCAGAGTTTTCTGCATGAGTGGCGAGGAAGCTGAACGAGCTGATGATCTTATCCAAGGTGAATGTGAGATCGAGGGTAAATCCTTATCCGTTCTTTTTGATTCGGGTGCAACCCATTCCTTTATTTCTTCTGATTGTGTGAACCATTTGAACTTGATCGTGGATCGCTTTATCGTTTAAATTAGTAGTTACAACCCCAGCTGCTAAAACCTTAGTCACAAACACTGCATGTCTTAATTGTGTAGTGATTATTCAGAGTAGAAAGTTTGTGGTCAATTTGGTTTGTTTGCCTCTTAAGGGCTTAGATGTTATCCTCGGGATGGATTGGTTGTCACACCACCATGTCCTTTTGGACTGTGCCGTAAAACTGTAATTTTTCCAGACCTTGAGTCTCCAATTATCTTTCTACCGAACGTATTGGAGTTTCTTTGAAAGAAGGAACTAGTGGAATACATGTATCTAGCTAGTTCTAAGTTTTCCCAGATCGACGTGAAGAATGTACCTGGTGTGTGACTTTGAGGACGTTTTCAAGACGTGCGGGATTACCACCAAGACGAGAGGTCGAAGTTCTCCATCGACTGATTCCGTGAACAGACCGATTTCCAAAGCGCCATACGGGATGTCTCCCGCCGAGATGAAAGAGTCAAGTCCCAGATCGAACACTTGGAGTCGAAGCAATTCATACGACCGAGCGTGTCACCGTGGGGAGCTCCGGTGTTGTTGGTTAAGAAGAAGGATGGACGATCAAGGTCGTGGCGTGGACTATCGCGAGCTCAACAAGGTTACCGTGGAAGAACCGCTATCCGTTACCACGTATTGACGACTTGATGGACCAACTTCGTGGAGCGGCGATCTTTCCAAGATAGACTTGAAGTCGGGCTACCATCGATTCGCGTGAAGGAGGAAGATGTCGCCAAAACAGCCTTTCAGGACTAGATACGGTCACTACGAGTACTTGGTGATGCCGCTTGAGCGAATCGCGCCACCGTGTGTTTATGGACTACATGAACAGGATTTTCCATTCGTTTTGGATCAGATTCGTTGTAGTGTTCATCGACGACATATTGATTTACTCGAGGAACCGAGAAGAGCACGCAGAACACCTATGTCGAGTAATCGCAGATATTACGAGATAAGCAACTCTATGCCAACTTGTCAAGTGTGAATTTTGGCTTCAAGAGGTGAATTTTCTTGGTCACGTGATTTCCAAAGAAGGGATAGTCAGGATCCAACTAAGATCGAGGCGCTAGCGTGGGAACACCAAGACTAAGCGATTGAGATCGAGTTTTGTCGGCTTAGCAGGATATTACCGAAGATTCATTGAAGGTTTCTCGAAGATTGTCGCGCCTTACACGATCGACGAGGAAGGATCAACCTTTGCTTGACCGAGGAGTGTGAAGCCGCCAACGATCAAGGAGCTTTTGACGACAAATACCGGCCGATTTTGCCTCAACCGTAAGAGCCTTCGAGGTGTATTGTGATGCGCCACACCAGGGATCGGGATGCGTCCGATGCAACATCGGAAGGTGGTCGCAGATGCTTCAAGACACCTTAAGATTCACGAGAGAACTACCCTACTCACGACTTGGAGCTAGCCAGAGTTTTGGCGTCAAGATATGGAGGCACTACCTTTACGGAGCACTTCATCGCTTTCACGATCACAAGAGCTTAAAGTACCGTCGACCGTAAAGAACTCAACATGCGCCAACGTAGATGGACGTAATTTCAAGGACTACGATTTTACGTTGGAATACCATCCCTGAAGGCTAACGAGTAGCGCATGCGCTGAGTAGGAAGAGCGCTTTAACCTCGGTAATGATGATCAAGGAGTTGGAGATGCTCGAGAAGTTCCGAGATTTGAAGTCGAGTGTCGAAGTTTCACCGGGAAGCCGAGATTTGGTATGCTTACCATTTCTAACAGATTGTTGGACGAGATCCGAGACCAAAGCAAGTTCATGACGAGCTTCGCAAGAGAAGATTCATTGATAGCGCAAGTGGAAGGCGATGCACTTCAGTGCCCGAGCGACGACATCTTGAGGTGCAATGGCCGAGTGTGCGCACTAACGATCCGAGCCGAGGAAGTTGATTCTCGGCAAGCGCATAAGAGCAACTTTAGTATTCATCCCGAGTTACGAAGATGTATCAAGACTTGAAGAAGCATTTTTGGTGGTCCTAATGAAGAAGCAAGTGGCCGAGCACGTAGCTTCATGTTTAACGTGTCGTAAAGCGAAGGTGGAGCACCAACGACCGCAGGAATGCTACAATCGCTGACGTATCAAAGATGGAAATGGGACAAGATTTCCATGGATTTCGTTGTAGGTTTGCCAAGACGCGAAGAAGAATGATTCGATTTGGGTGATCGTCGACCGATTGACCAAATCGCCATTTCTTGCCGCGAGGTCGACATACAACGTGGAAAAAGTCGACCGAGATCTACATCGCGAGATAGTACGACTTCATGGAATACCCTCTTCGATCGTGGACCGAGATCCAAGTTCACGCCTCATTTTTGGAGGGAATTACAAGGAGCGATGGGAACCGAGCTCAGGCTTAGCTCTAAGATATCATCCACGCATCGACGGCCGATCGAGAGAACGATCCAATCGCTTGAAGATTTGTTGTGAGCTCAGACGTTAGATCACCGAGGAAGTTGGGACGACGCCTTACCATTGGTGGAGTTCACATACAACAACAGTTTCCATGCGAGTATCGGGATGGCACCTTTGAAGCGCCAGATGGACGGAAATGTCGAAGCCTCTTTGTTGGTACCAGGACGGCGAGCGAACCGTCAGAGGACCAGATATGATCCAAACAGATCACCGAGAAGATCCGCTTGATCAAAGATCGGATGCGAACATCTCAAAGTCGATGTAAGAGTTATGCGGACCAACGACGCCGACCACTCGAAGTTCGAGGAAGGAGAACATGTATTTCTTAGAGTCACCCCCACCATCGGAGTTGGTCGAGCGATCAAATCCAAGAAACTTACCCCTAAATTCATTGGACCTTACCAGATTCTTCGTCAGATTGGTCCGTGGCATATCGATTGCATTGCCACCATTCTTGTCGAACATCCACGACGCCTTCCACGCCTCACAATTACTAAGTATGTTTCCGACCCTTCTCATGTCATCGAACCGGATGTGATTCAATCAAGGACGACCTATCTTTTGAAGCGCCACCAAAGAAGAATCGCTGATCTAAAGCCAAACAGCTATGAACAAAGAGATTCAACTTGTCAAAGTTGTGGGATCGTAAGACGGGAGATGCGACTGGGAGCCGAGGAGAAGATGAAGACTCAAGACTCAACTTTTCCGAGGTAAGAATCTTATTTGCAATTTCGAGGACGAAATTTTTTAGAGGGAGAGATTGTAACACCCGAGGACGAGATCGACATCGTATTAGACGACGTATCGAGACCTCGACCAAGACCTTGTGTCGAGATCCCGTGACTAGATCGCTCACGAGATCATTTGTCGAGCCGATGAGACCACGTGCACTAGTCAGCCGAAATGAGGAGGTCGCGCGGTCGAGTTGATGAAGTCGCTGCATCGAAACGATGAGGACGCAAGTCGAGCCGAGGAGACCGCGTTCACGAACTCGTGTTAGAACCTTGTACGCTTGCACGAGCACTCTTGTCGACATCGTGTCGAGATGACACCTCGTATTCTTTCGAACGTTATTCAAGTTATTATTATATTGTTTGTAATTATTACATTGTCGGCTGCGGTTGACCGGCCAGAGTAGAGGTAATTATGAGAGGAACGATTTAACGGGTAGATGATTATTGGGATTGGCATCTTATAGCCGGAGTTACGATTATGCCCTTCCACCGTATTCACGATCGCTTTTTCCTCAAACACTCATTTCTCTTTTCTTCTTTCTTCTTCCTTCCTTACGCCTGTGTTTCGTTGTTTTCTTCAAAAATCTCCATCGACTAAACCGTGAGTTCCATCGAGATTCTGCATGCTTTCTTCATCAATTTTGTTCATCATCAACTTCTCGACCCATATCTCGCCTGATCGACCATCACCGCTGAGGTATGAAGAATGATTTTTCTTTCATCCGTACATCGTTTAGCGCTAATTCTTCTTCCATTTTTAACCGCTTTATGCTTCCAAATCATGTCAAATTGATGGGTTTTCTTCTTCACAATATTACCTATCTTTCTAACCGATTAATTGGGCTTGTAAAACAAATTTCTTTCTCTCGATTTCTGCAATCGGCAAAGCGCCCGTAAACCTCCATTTTTGGTTCGTTTCGATTTCTTGTTTTTCATTCGTTGCTTCTGGTTATTGTTGTTGTCGATCTATCTGTTGAAGCATCAGATAACTTTTTCATGAAATTTTGATCGAAATCCCTAACTTTGTGTTAGAGGAAAAATATCTTTCAGTTCTTGAGTTTTATATTTTTCTGGGTTGTGGTTGAGTTTGGGGAAGAGAGAGCTAGATGTATTAGAACCCATAGATCGATCTGAGTTGTGTTGTTTTAGGAAGTCTGATTCCCGAGATCGAGTGATTTCCGAATCAAGGTGTACGGAAAGCGAATCCAAGGACGCGGAAGCAGCAGAATCCAGATCGAGGACTGTACGTGTCGAGGTCGACTGAGAAGCGTACGTGTCGAGCTCTTTGAAGACAGCTGTGTCGAAGTCGTTGTCGAGCAGCATTAACTTGGAGTTCGGTAAGGGCGCTTCACATTAATATTTTCATAGTATGTAAGGGCAACTCCTAGAAATCTCTAAGGCTTTATTTTATAAGTCCTTAAGTAAGGGCATTTCATATTCTACGTAGTTATGTTATTGTGTATGGATTTCCTGATTTGTGTCGAGCTGAAATGTTGTGATATGATTGAGTTTTTGCATGTATTTAATATGTGATTGAATATATGTCATGAATTGTGTATTGCATGTTGAATTGCGTTTCTTCATGTCGAGCTTGCTCTCTTATTTGACATGCGGTTGAATATTTTGTGTTTAACTCTTTGAATATCGTATGCGCTTAATTGTTCATCGAGTGAGCGAGCTAGGTGAGTCGTATGACGCTTTTGAGCCGTGACCGGATAATCGAGGGTGCTAGGTCCCCTTTTTGTTTACGGAGATTGACTAGACGCCGCCACGCCACTGACCTCGAAGCCGACCGGCCCTAGGGAGAGCGAGGATCCCAAGGCTTTGGCCGACTTTCCGACATACCAGACGGCGTGTGCATTCCGGAAAATTATCGAGTCGAGAGAAAATGGATTTGCGAGTTGGGTCGAGTTTAGAGTGAGATGGTCGAGTCACGTCGGTGAATGGTATACTTTGCTGATTGGTTATGTCTTTTATGTCGTGCTTATCTTGAATTGTTGAGAAGTTGACCACTTTCCCGTGGTGCCTTCAATCCATGACGGTTACCCAGCGATGTCGAGGGCGCAGGAACTCGACAAAGAGACGATGCCGAGGAGGAGCTCGACGAGGACCCGAGTGACGACCTCTATCCGCCGTGGATTGTTTATTTGTTGGATGTTTGTTTTTCCGAGGACTGTACTTGTTTTTCTTTTGTGTTCGAGGTCGTGACCAGTTTAGGCGATATTGTTTTGTTGTTCTGAGGTAGACTGGTGGTCTTACTTTTGGAGCAGCCTGCGTGGAGTGCTTAAGTACCCCCAGGGTATGATTGCTCTTTTGAAGTTGTCGCATCTTAGGTGTATTTTCTTTGCACATTTGCTACTCGTATTTTGTATACATTATTATTTGAGTGATATATATATGTGTATGTTATGCATGTATGTTTTATTAGAATTTAAGTCTTGTGTCTTAGTTGCACCATGTTTCAAAAGTCAGAATTACTCTGATGTGCACGAGTTGGTTTTAAAAAAATATATATATCGTATTTTTAAAAGGCACAAGAGTTTTGTTTTTAAAACACATCTCATATAGGTTTATGTTGAGCTTGGTGTGTTGAGCTCGGTAACTCGAGCTCGGTATATTGAGCTCGGTAGCGGTCCGGAAACGGGTCGTTACATCAGACAACTTTGGTTTCTTCATTAGGACTCCTTCTCCCGCGAAAGTGGCATTCGCAATCTCCAACGTTTGAAAAGACGTCTCAAGAGCTTCTTCTGTAGCCTCAATATAGCGCGGGGAGGACGGCTTGCTTACTAGCATCTCTTCTTCACCAGAGACAGTCACCAACTTATTATCCATTGAAAATTTCAGCTTTTGGTGTAAGGTTGAAGGCACAACTCCAGCTGAATGGATCCATGATCTTCCAAGGAGGCAGCTGCATGCTGGTACGATTTCCATCACCTGAAAGACTACCTCGAATGTGCGAGGGCCGACTTGTATAGGTAGCTCGATTTCTCCAATAACCTCTCTTCTAGACCCATCGAAGGCTCTTACCACCATGGTACTGGGCTTCATATATGATCCGTCAATGCACAACTTTGCCAAGGTAGATTTTGGCATGACATTTAGAGATGACCCATTATCGATTTAGTACTTAGCAAGGATATAGTCTCCACACTTCACAAAGATGTGCAATGCTTTGTTATGCCCCATTCCTCCAACTGGAATTTCTTCATCAGTGAAGGTAAGGTAATTACTAGCAACAATATTACCCACAATCCCATCGAATTGGTTCACCGTGATGTCATGGGTGACATGAGCTTCATTTAGCACTTTCATCAATGATTCCCTATGGCGCTGGGACCAAAGAAAGTGATAACACGGATATTTTTGCAGGAGTATGATTCAACTGATCCACCACCTTGTATTCACTCTGCTTCATAAATTTCAGGAATTCACAAACTTCTTCTTTAGACACTACTTTCTTGTTTTCTTCTTCTTTCTTTGCCTTATTACCCATATCTTTATCAATGGACTCTTCTTCTTTATCCTTTCCCTTATGAGTTTTGTCCATGGGTCCGATAGGGGTATAAATTCGTCCACTTCGGGTCATCCCACCGATTCCCGAGATGTTAGTGATAGCAGGATTACCAGATCCAGATGCCGCTTTTAACTGGTCATCCCCTAAATTGTCCACAAAGACCTTCATACTGTAATCCCATGGCACTGCATTAGCGTTCTTGAAAGGGAAAGGAGTTGGTACATGAATAGTTATCGGTTTAGGCACGCCTCGGACTGACTTGTTGTAACAAATTTCCAACGGTTTTGGGAAGGTCGTGTTTTTATCTTCATTTGACTGAAGGGTCAATATGTTTTCATCTTTCTTCACACAACCTACCTGTATCAAGTGTCTATCTAATAATTCTTGGAGAATTTGCTTGAATTCCTCGCATTCCTCTATGCAATGACTGTCATCTGGATGCAAGCTACACAAGTCCCTCTCATCGTATTTCATCCCAATTATACCGAACTTGCAGAGTTTGGCATAAATGACCCTTAAGGGAGTACGAATATCCTCCACTTTCATTATCAGGGGCTGATTCTTAAACTCTTCAATAATGGCGTTGACTGCTGAACCTCCATGACCTGGAAGGGGATTATTACCCACATTAGGCCCATCCTCCTTAAAAATCAACCATTTGGCATTGATCAGATCTTGAACCACGACTTCAAAGCCTTGCAATTTTCGCCAGGTTGTGTGACTCCATCGCCTCGCATGAAACTCACACTTGGCATTTGGGTCATACCTCTCGGGAAGCGGAGGTTGAAGTGGTTTCATTGAACGTGGAGAGACCAAGGAGTTCTTTGATGAGGTCTTTGGAATAAATCAGATAGGTCATGGGAATAGGATCAAATTGATGCTTTCTTTTCTTGGTCATTTTTCCTGGTTTTGGTTTGGTCGGGTGGGACCGTCAGGTTGTGCTTGTGTTTGGATGGGGAAGGTGGTCTAAGGGCATCATTGGTTGGTTTGGCCGGGGGTCGGATTATGAGAGGCGCGGCAATGTATGGAGGTGGAAAGTAGGGGTATGGAAAAGGATGTGGGAAATTGGTAAAGAATCGGGGTGGTTTTCCTTGTGTTTGTCCTCCCGCTCATTATCACAAAGATTGGTTTCCTTCTTTCTTCTTTACGGTTAGTCGGGGGTCTCTTGATATTATTAGTTCCAGTAAAACTTTGGGCAATCTTTCCATTCCTCATTCCTCCTTCAACTCTTTCCCCTACGATGACCATATCTGAAAAGTTTGATGATACACTTCCGATCATTTTGTCATAAAAGGGTGATCAAGAGTATCCATGAGCATGCCCCCCATTTCTTTTCCAATCAGAGGCGGTTCCACTTGGCCTGCCATTCCTCTCCATCGTTGGGCATATTCCTTGAAAGTCTCATTGTCTCTTTTTGCCATGTTTTGCAACTGCATTCTATCAGGAGCCATATCGATGTTATACTTATACTGCTTCAAAAAGGCATCCGCCAAATCTTTCCAACAAATAATATGAGATCGCCAAGGTGTGTATACCAACTCGACGCCTCGTTAAACTATCCTGGAAGAAGTGAATCGAAGTTTGTCATCATGTGCATAGGATGCCATCTTCCTACAAAGACATGGTCAAGTGGCTTTTCGCAAGTTGTCCCTTTATACTTGTCAAAGTCCGGCACCTTGAACTTCGGCAGATAAACACATCCAGACGAGACAAAGATCTGAAGCGATACTTGACCCGAGATAACTCACCTCTTCTACAGCTCTTAGTCTATCTTCGAGGATTTGCAACTTCAGACGTACCAATCGATTCCCAATCGACGCCAGATTGGGTCCCCATAGCCGAGACCAGGCAATCCGGTTAGTCCGAGGATTCAATGGATTTCCTTGAATATAATAGGGGTAACCAAATGGCTCGGGATTCACTACGGCCCGCATGCGCGTCGACTCCTTGAGTATTCCCGCATACGGGATGGTGCATATCCAGGTGGAAAGGTGTATGTCATGAAGCCAGGAGTCGAGCTTTGAACCGGTATGGTTTCGCACTGAGCCGATCCTCGAGCTACATCTTGCACCACAAGTGCTCGGGAATCGGCCGCAGAGTTATTGTTAGCACTTTGGCGGTGTGTAACCGGCGAGACCAAATAGTGGGAACTGTGGTACTTGATTCTGAGGGCCTTGAGGGTTATGATTCGCAGTATCATCATTGGCCATAGGTGGCGTGTAACCAGGTGGGAGTCCGTAAAGTGGGAACTGTGGTACTTGATTCTGAGGGTTGCTAACTGGTGAATGTGTAGGACTATGCGGGTAAATTGCAAAAGGTACCATCATCCCTTGAGTATTGAGACCATATTGCAACTGCATAGGACCAAAGCCAGGTGGGTGGGAAGGTGTAGCTTGACTTTCATCATTCATCACGGAGATACCCCATCCGCACTTTGTCTTTGTTTAGGGACTGCAGAAGCTCCAAAACTTTGCTCATCTGTTCTTTCATCTGGTTGACGTCCTCTTTCATCTCTTGGTCATCCATGATCTTTGATTGAGAGCGAGTTCGATAAGGGTGTCGAGGAACCAGTTTGTTTGATTATTTTCTGGTGATTAAAAAAAATGATATGAGTATGTAAGAAAGAATGAATGAATGGATGTGGATGTATGAGTCTATTCATTTTGTACCAGGGAACCGTAGGCCTCATTGCTTTGTTATAATTATCTGTTTATTTCTTTAAAAGCGTTAAGTAATTTGGAGAATAAAATGGGATCAATAAGCAATGAGCTTTTTTGAAACTCAAGCTTTCCTTATTTGATCCCATATTATTTTGCTGCAAATACTTACAAGCTAGCTCTTCCTTACGATTCCCTGGTGAACCTATTCAAAATGAAATGAGGATGAATGCAATATGTTCAAACTTTTATCATGTTTGATTAAAAAAAATGCATGAACATGACGAATGATGCAACTGCTAATGAAAGGGACATATTTTGAAATGTTTGTAAATGATGGGATGCCTATACTACTTTGAAAAGAAGCATTTAAAAAGGTCAACCAAAAGTAAGACTGCCTCCTTGTGTCCTAAACAAGGTCACTCTAAATTAGAGGATTTCTATCTCTGATGATCTATAGGTCATTCGACTCGTGAACACTTTCATAGGTGGTACTAACACTTCCTCACCAAAGGTCTCTAGAGCCAAGTACCATTTCGGGATGTGACCACCAATAGGAAGAGGATCCTACGTGTGGGCATCCACGAAACTGGCCGCACTCTAGACGCAGGTTCTCGTGATACCCAAATTGAAAGTAGATCAAAGTGACTATCACTAACAACCTCTCACTCCCTAAGTCGCACTTTGCCCTGGATATAGGGTCTCACTCATAAGTGTGTGTAAAAGGTGTGTAAGTGAGGTGTGTGATTGAGGCAACCTAAAATTACGCAAGCTGCAAAACAAATGAAATATACAAAGTATGGTCTTCTAACTTAAAGTTCAATATATGCATAACAAATATTCACAAAAGAACAATAAATAAATAAATAAATAAATAAATAAATAAATAAAAACAAGAGAAACTAAACATAAGAGTTAACTATTTAGCACAATCAATTACTTAGGCTTGACTCTCTAAAAAAATATCCCCAGTGGAGTCGCCAGCTGTAGCGACCGAAAAATCCGGAGGGATTTTATTCGAGGTTAATGGAGCCGCCACCAATGATTTATTTATTAGGGAAAAATATTGGAAAAACCCTATTAAAAGAAAATGGTCTTAGAAACTAGATTTAGGTTCGGGAGTCGATTATGCGTAGGGAAGGTATTAGCACCCCACGACATCCTTTCGAAAAAAGGTTACCTCTAATTGATTGTGCAAAATTTATATTAACTTTCTAAAAAAATTTATTTGTTTCCCTTTTATTAAAAAAAGACAGGGATTTACAATGATGAAATAAAAAAAGACTTAATAAATGTTGTTTATTTTTGCGCTTGACAGGAGTATGCTCCTGCTCCTACGTATCTCCGGTGCAAAGTGGAGAAATCAAAGGCTACGTAGTTCTTGGGTAGAAAATGATTGTGTGTTGGTTGATTTTAATAATTTTTAATTTTTATGGTTTGCGAATGACTCAAACCAAAAGTGGATTCAGCAGAATCACTACTAATATTTTAAGATTTTTTATTAAGATTTTTGTAATGACCAAACCAAAAGAGGATTTGGAGTAGTCATTGATTTTGAGTTTTCTAGATCGAAAAAAGTTTGCATAGTGACTAAACCGAAAGTAGATTTTAAGTGGTCATCGCTAACAACTCCTTTTTTAGAAATAACTTAATTGATTATTTTGTGACTTAATTTTTTTGGGGTTTGCGTAATGACCAAACCAAAAGTGGATTTGGCGTAATCACCACAAATATTTATCATTAAAAGGATTGAAAAATCTTTAAAATCAAAATTGTGTGATTAATTAATAAAAGGGACGAATATTAGTATGGGTTGATCATAATAATTGATAAAAAGGTACAGAGAGAAAGAATGGCCTTAAAGCCCATGGTCCAAATATGGACCAGAAAAAGAAAGCAAAATGGTTTAAATTAATAATACTGATAATAGATAAAAAAAAGAGAAAACAGAATAAGAGAGGGGGCGAAGCCCAACGGGTTTCTAAAAAGAAAAAAAACCTAACCTAAAATGCTACTAAGCCAACAGCCACGTGAAGCTGAGGAATAGAGGGGAAGAAGCAAAGGGAGCTATGGTGAAGGCAGAGGTCGACCAACGATGGCATGGAGGCTGCGCACGATGCGCCAAAACGGCGTCGCGAACAGCGCCCGGAGGTGATTCCGGCAGCGCCTGAAAAGCAGGCGCGTTGGATGACAACTATGGGTGGTGCTCGCTCACTTACAGTGGGTCTGAGGAGTCATGTTTCTCTTCTCTCTATTCTATTTTCTTCTTCTATCCCTACTGACTTTTTATTTTGCCTGGGAATGAAGTGAGTTGCTGTGTTTGCAGGGAGATAGATTAGGAGTTAGCTATGAAAATTTGCTGGTTTATGGAGGTTTGAAGATGGAGCAAATAGTAGAGAAAATCACAATGGTGATTCAAAATATATTTGATTTATACTTGGGGAAATGTTGATCTATGGGGGGTGATAATCGAATGGTTCCCCTGTTTTTTTTGTGATCTTTCTATATGTGTTTGGTTGCAAAATTAATTCTGAGCAAACACTGGCTTCATTTTTTATTCATTTATTTTCCTTGTGTATCAGTTGTGTGTTCAAAATTTATGTGTATAAATTTAATTAGTGAGAGTGGAAACACACAGCATGTTATTCAAAAGGGAAATCATATGACTCAAATCTCAAAACATGTCTATCAAACAACCAAACTATTGCAATAGAAATGAGTTCAAAGTTTTACTTTACCACTTGCTGCACACTTGGAGTAAATGATTCACTACATCCTCTATGAACTCTTAACTATGCGTTTTGTTCTTCTCTGCAAACTATCCCTTTCTTCTCTCAAAACGTGTCTATTTGGATATTCAACAATTGGAACATCCAGTTATGAGATAAGTGCAGAAACTCCCTCCCTTCTCCCCCTCTTCTCTACTGCTATTTATAGAAAAAACAGAGGGCTCAGTTTGTCCACTTGTAACTACAAATTGGGGCTGAAATGATGGTTACTTGCTGCAGAGTTTGAGATAGCATTAATGGTTTGAAAAAATATTGCAATGGTTTGAAAAAAAATTGCAGTTAGCTTTAATAGTTTTTTTGGAAAAAGTTGTAGCTAGTTTGAAAACAAATTGCAGATAGCCCGTAGCTTTAAAAAATTTGCAGAAAACAACGACTTCAGTGGCTGAGCGGTGCTCCCTTCTTTTTTCTTTTTCTTTTTTAAAATGTTATTAATCTTTTTTGTTTTACTTGGGCCTTTCCTTTATTTTTCATTGCAATTGGGTTGAAGTTAGTCCAAATGAACTAACACAAAATACAAGCCCAATAATTATTAAATTTAGCCTGCTTCATAAAAAAAACACAATGAAAATAAAAGATGAAAATGTGAGCGGACAAAATTGGGATATAACAATATTTTCAAGCGCACCCTATCCCACCATTTATGTATAAGGGAAAAGTCGACCTAAACCTAATTAAATCAAGTTTTCTTTATCAAACCAGTAGTTTACAATTACTTCAAAGGTAGTTTTGTTTAGCATTAGACTTCATTCTTAAATGTTTTTACCATTTTTTAATTGTTTCCTGTTGTATAATTATCTCCAACAGTTGAAGAAGCAAGCAGGATTGGGCTCAAATTACCAATAACCAAGACAGCATTCAGTAAATTAAGCTAAAAATAAGAAGGAATTGAGTGATACTGAACTTTGGAATCTTAAAACGGGAGAATTGATTCACTCCTCCCGTTTTGTGTCCAAGGATAGGAAATACTCCCTCCCGTTTTCGAATATAAGCAAAAAAAAAAAATATAACGTTGGTGATTTAAAATATGAAGGAAATTGATTCCGTGACATTGCATTACAAATCAGAGTAATATATACAAGATACAAGCCTAAAGATAGCCTACAAATCAGCTAACTAATGGCTGAAGTTATGGTAATAAATATTGACTAGCTAAATAAAGATATATACAAATAATGAGAGAATATATTCTAACACACCCCCTCAGTCGAAGCGGGAGGCTCTCGTATGCTTAGACTGTCCCTGAAATCATTAAATAGAACGCGCGGAAGCCCTTTTGTAAAAATATCGAATTTGGTAACCCGGATCAAGACATGAAGCACACTGACTTCGCCACGAGCCACTTTCTCACTAACTAAGTGAATATCCATCTCAATGTGTTTGGTGCGTTGATGTTGAACAGATCGCCGGATAAGTATATCGCACTCACATTGTCACAAGAAACTAGAGTAGCCTTTTGAATGGGACAATGCAACTCTAGAAGGTGTTTCGATCCAACAAGAATCGTAAACAACATTAGCCACACCCTCAGATTCCGCCTACCGCAAGTGAGAGAGTAGGTTGCCGTTTGGAAGACCAAGATACCAGATTATCCCCGAGGAAAACACAATATCCAGAAGTGGAACGACGAGTGTTAGGACACCCACCCCAATCAGCATCTGTATAAGAGATTAGTCTATCAATGGTGGATTTGTACAAATGCAAACCATGGGATAAAGTACCCTGAAGGTAGCGTATGATACGCTTGAGAGCACTCATATGCTCATTTGTCGGAGCATGCATATGAAGACAAATCACGCACGCGGCATAAGATATATCAGGCCGAGTGAAAGTAGGATATTGAAGAGCCCTTGCAAGACTGCGGTATTTGGTTGGATCATTAAAAGGAGCATCGCCGGTGGCACTAAGCTTGGACTTAGTGTCAACGGGAGTAGGACATGAACTGCAGTTAGACATGCCGGCACGTTCAATAATTTTTGCAGCATATTGTTTCTGAGATAAAAATAGACCATGGGCATGACGAGTAACAGCAATACCCAAAAAGAAACTCAGAGGACCTAAGTCCTTCATAGCAAACTCAGAACCCAAAAGAGTCATAAAATACTTACGAAGACGATCAGATGAAGCCGTAAGTATAATGTCATCCACATACAACAGAATATAAGCAGTGTCAGAACCATTCTTGTAAATAAATAAAGAGTGATCTGACTTACTGTGAGAGAACCCAATGGTAGCAACAAAATCAGCAAACCTTTGATACCAAGCGCGAGGAGCCTGTTTCAAACCATATAAAGATTTCTTTAAGAGGCAAACATGATTTGGATGATTTTTGTCTCGAAAACCCATGGGCTGATGCATATAAACTGTTTCATTAAGATGACCATGTAGAAAAGCATTCTTGACATCCATTTGATGGATAGGCCAAGATTTAGAGACAACAATACTGAGAACTGCTCTTATGGTAAGTGTGTTTAACCACGTGGCTAAACGCCTCATCACAATCAACACCTTGCTCCCGTGTTTTTCCATCTCCTACAAGACGAGCCTTATAACGCCAAAAGAACCATCGATTTATATTTATGGCGCAAAAATCCACATAGAACGAATAACATTCACATCCGTGGCCTAGGCACTAATACCCAAGTCTTATTATCAATTAAAGCAAGTAAAATTCATCTAACATTGCACGATTCCAATTTGGATCACGGAGCGCACTAACGGGATTTTTGGAATAGGAGAAATGTCTTTAGTGGTGGTCGCGTGACAATTGGTAGAGTACTTAGGATTTGGCTTATAAATGCCATTGATGGAACGAGTTGTCATGCGGTGGAGCATGGGGTTATTGGGCCTAGGAGAGGAGTGTGGTGCCGACATGGATGTAGGTGATGAATTCGGCCAGGGACTGGGCCACGTGGGTGGGTGAGGCCAAGATAGGAGAAGAAGTTGGATGGGGTCGCCGCAGTCGGCTTGCTACCCGAGGAGTGGACCGAGACCGAGCACGAGGAGTGGGGTTGCCGAGCCCGTGTGAGATCGCGCGCCCATCAGGAGGAATAGGTGGAGAGTTGGGCCGCTGGGTTGGGTCAGCCGTGGATTTTGTGGTGCTAAACCGAGAAATAACATGCATGATTGATGGAGCAAGATCATCACTCGTAAAAATCATAATTTGTAGGAGTGGTTTTGTGGAGTTTTGAAAATGGAAATTCGGTTTCAACAAAACGCACATGACGACAAATGATTATCTTTCCACTAGACATATCATAGCATTTTGAGCCACGATGGTTCGGAGCCGGACTAAGATAGGCACAAGGGAAGAACGTTCCGGTAATTTGTTTATAGTAGTGGAGGGAAACAAAGGAAAACATAAACAACCAAAACACGCAAATCCGAGTAAGAAGGGTCACTTTGATAAAGGATTTGTGTGGGTGATAAATAATCTAAGACCTTAGAAGGAAGGATATTAAGAAGATATGTCGCCATAGATAGAGCATGATGCCAAAAGTACGGTGGCATAGAAGCATGAGCTAGAATGGTCCGAATGATATTATTGATGGATTTTATGTGTCTTTCGGCTTTACCATTTTGGGACGATGTGTGAGGACAAGAAAGACGAAAGACTAAGCCATGACGATCAAAGAATCGCCAAGAGTGCCATTAATATATTCCGAGCCATTGTCACATTGAAAAGATTTTATATTACGTTCAAATTGAGTTTTGACTAAAGCATGGAAAGATATGAATAACTGTTTTACCTGTGATTTCTTTGCAATAGGAAAAGTCCAAAGAAATTTGCTATAGTCATCAAGAAAAGAACATAATAACGGTGTCTCTAAGAGCTAGCAATTGGAGAAGTCCAAAGATCACTATGAATAATATCAAACGGTAGAAAAGTGTATGATAAAGAATCATAAAAAGGAAGTTTAGCATGTTTTCCAAGAGGACAAGAGGAGCAAAAATTTTACAAGCCTTATTACATTCAATAAATTTATTACTACGAAGAGATTTGATAATAGTATCGCCAGGATGACCTAAGCGATTATGCCAAATATCATGAGACATAGTAGTAAAAGCCGAATGTTTGGGTGATGTGGCTTGAGAATTTGAGAAGAGTGGATATAAGTCCCCAACACCGCCACATCTCATTAGTCCGTCCCCGCCGTAAATCATTGACCAAAACCAAAAGTGGTCAAAAGAAATAGAAACCATATTGTCATGGTAAATTTACTAACAGAGATCGATTTTTAATGAGTTTGGGAGCATGTAACACACTTTGAAGAATAAAGGGAGGATGAGGTGGGGTAAATTAGTGCTTCCGTGACCGACAACCAGAATTAAATGACCACTACCAACAACAATGTTATGATTTTTAGTGCTTGAATTGAAATAAGACGAGAGAATACCTGCATCCGCCGTCATGTGAGATGTCGCACGCAGATCCATGTAGTAGTTTCCATCGGGTTGAGAGAAAGATAGAGCATGCATAGCGGCCTCAATATCGCTTGGCGGTAACTAGCGAGATGGAGTCATAACATTGAAGGCTTGAGGTTCGGGCCCAAGCACGCCAGGCCCAGCAGATGGTCGTTGGGCCATGTAATCGGGTCGTGGGTCGCCAAGAATAGGCAGGAAAGGACATGGTGGAATGGTCCACCTCTCAATTTGGCCGCCATCAGGCTATTGAGACCGAGCTTGAGGACGTGGTCAATCCTCGGATCGACCACTACCGCCCCACTTTGCCGACCGACCTTTTCCTTTCCCCTTATTTTTGCTGTTGTTGCGCCCTTTGTTGTTACTGTTGTTGCGTTTTGGAGTAGAGGAGGAGTCATTGGAGTCATTGCTAGTTGCTGCAACCATGGCTGTGCCACCGCGGGTCCCAGATTCACGTACAACACGTGCTTTGATGGTGCGTTCTGCCATTTTCAACCGTGATCGACAGCTTTCGAATGAAGGTAGGGGCTCTTGATTTTGGATGAAATCAACCGTACCACTGTACGCCTCTGGCAAGGAACCTGTGAGACGTAACACGAGCCGCCCATTTGACACCGGGGCATCAACATCCGCAAGCCGATCTGCAAGAGATTGAAGGTAATTGCAGAGGTGTCGATCAGTATGGTGTTCCTCAAAACGGCACCTGGTGAAGTCTTCTTCGAGGAGGTTGCTCTCAAGCCTTATTGTCCCGAAATAAAGCCGAAGCCGCTTCCATGCTCCCTACTGCGTGTCATCACGTCAGAGGATAGCAAGGAGAAGGTCGAGGAAATGGTGCCATATATCCACCGGAGAATCGCAGTCACAAGACGCTTCCGCACGGCAAGATCGCAAAGCTTTTGCAAAGAAGGTACGCCGCCTGGCAGTTCCTGTGGGTGGGACAATATGATCGTAGAGATCGTGAACCCGAGTAAGGGTGGTAAACAAGGCAGCCCATGAGTGATACAGAGCCTGTTCGTTATCTAATGTGGCAGGAACAAGAGACTTCACATTGGTGATAGTGAGGGCACGGTGAAATTTGGCGTCGCCATGTTTGAGAGTGAGAAGAAGAATGGGGGAAGAAGAAGAAGATGAACGGCTAGGGTTCAAGAGATAGGATTGAAACTGTCTGTGATACCATGAAGGAAATTGATTCCGTGACATTGCATTACAAATCAGAGTAATATATACAAGATACAAGCCTAAAGATAGGCTACAAATCAGCTAACTAATGGCTGAAATTATGGTAATAAATATTGACTAGCTAAATAAAGATATATACAAATAATGAGAGAATATATTCTAACAAAATATAAGCAAATCTCAACTAACTATACCTTATCTAATGACATATATTATTCTTAAAATACCTTTCAATTAATTTGGATTTCATTTTTCAATAACCTCTTGTATTCCTATGAATTAATTTTTCATGTAGGACATTTTAGAGAATATAATTATTTTTTTGATAATTATTTTTTTGATTATGTCAAGAAAATTAAATGAGATTAACTACTATTTTTAATTAGTGTGAAATTTTTTTATGGTTATATTCGAAACCGGAGGAAGAGCAAGGCAAGGTTTGAACTCTAGATTCCATGGCATAGTACACGCGCGTCTTATCCAATTTCCATTTATGCTCACTCATTTCTGAAGAAGTGGTTCTGGAGGGCTCTTAAAAATCAGCAAGGGGAGAAGAAGGAAACTCCTCAGGATAGACTTAAAAGGATCACGAACAGGCAACGAAACAAAGTGCGGTTTTTTGAGTAGTTTATTTCAATTACTGATCAAAGAAACTTCAACATTTTATGATGGAGAGCATTATTTTTTGTGTGCATTCTACAGGTTCTATATATGTGTGTGTTCTAATTAATATGAGCGCGTACTATTATAAATAAAAAGACTAGCAGTGAATGAAAATAAAAACATGCACTATAATGGTAAACATTTTGGCTAAAATCAGTTATAGACCCTAAGATGACAGAACATACTGAGACCTTGGTTTGAGAAAACATGATTTCTATAAGATTAATTTATTATTTCACATATATCATTCACTACTAGAAATTCAGGACCTGCGGATTTTTTTCGCAGGAATTTCCTGCAAATTTTGCTGTCATTTCCTAAAAAAATAAGGGTTTTTTTATAAATTTAAATTCGTAGGAAAATTTGTAGGTCAGGATAATTTAATGGTTTCAGGTGTGTTACAATTTCGGAGACCTTGAAGACCAGGAAGAGGATGGTGATGTTGATATTACTTCCACTAGCTTAGGATTAAATATATTGTAATTTTCAATTGGATTGTATTTTATGTACATGAAGTCTGGAAATTAAGTATATTTTTTGTATATTGAAAATTGAATATTATGTGATTTTTAACACTATGTTGATATGATGCTTATGCACTTATTCATGTCTTATTGTGAAATTATTATTATTATTATTATTATTATTATTATTATTATAAAATTAAAATTATTATTAAATATCTTATTTGAAGGATATATATATATATATATAATTTTACTAGAATTTCATAAACTAAATAAACTATCAGTATTTATACAATATAACAAATTATTAATATTAAAAAAAACTTTTGGAGTATTTTTTAAAAAATAATAATTTTTTTTAATTTTCCTATGGAATTACTTGGGGAATTACCTGCGATTTTACATTGGGATTTCCTGCAGATTTACTCACTAAACTCATTACACTGCTAATTTTGTTACTTAATTTACTCATAATATTTTTGCAAGTGAAATTTACTCATGGATTTTAATATGCACAAGAAAGTTTCTCATGGATTTACGTATAAACACATAGCTATAGATTTACTTGTCGACATTCCTGCTAAATTACTCGAGAATTTTTCGCAGAAAATTACTTGTGGATTTTTCCCAAGAAAACTGTATGGAATTTCCTCATGGATTACAAAATTTGTAGGAAAAAATTACCCACTTAAGGTATTACATGGTGACAAAAATATGCAGAAAATGTCGAAAATTCTAGTAGTAATTTACTTAATTGGCCCAATTATTAAAGGAAATAACATGAATAAATGAGTTTTGACTGAATTTCTTCACAAGTTTAATTGAAAAGAATCGTAAAACTAAATGATAACATTTAGGACACGCACACAAAAAATAACTAGAGACTCGAAGCAGTAAATCCAACCATAATCTTTAACACGCAAAAAGTTAGTATCCGGTGTAAAAGAAGAAGAAGAAAAAATCTTTTTTTTATTGCAGCATATCAGGCAGATATTCCCAACAAAATGACCAGCATATAACCATGAAAGAGACAAACCTTTCAGCTGAGTATCACAGTATTTATTATAACAGAAATGTTTTTTAAACACACAACGCGACATTACATTAATACGATATGGTCCGTGACTGCATTTAACAGTTTTTTCTAGTTTTTTTTTAGATTTTTTAACTGGTTATAAAATATTTGTCATTAACTAGATAATGAATCGCATTAACTGAGATAAACGAACTTCGTTAACTGTGATAAATAAATGGAATGTGAGTTTGACATTTACAAGATAATGTGAATCATTAACCAAATAAGTGAACTTCATTAACCAGGTAAATAAATGGAATGTGTTAAGTTTCGTGGTTGGCATTCACCAGATAATGAGAACCATTAACCGTATAAGTGAACTTCGCTAACCGTGATAAATAAATGGAATGTGAGTTTGACATTTACCGTGATAATGTGAATCATTAACCAAATAAGTGAACTTCATTAACCGTAAATAAATGGAATGTGTTAAGTTTCGTGGTTGACATTCACCAGATAATGAGAACCATTAACCATAAACGAACTTCGTTAACCGTGATAAATAAATGGAATGTGAGTTTGACATTTACCGATAATGTGAATCATTAACCAAATAAGTGAACTTCATTAACCGTAAATAAATGGAATGTGTTAAGTTTCAGGTTGGCAGATTCACCGTATAACGAGAACCATTAACCGTGATGTGAACTTCGCTAACTAGATAAAAAAATGAAACGCGAGTTTGGCATTCACCAGATAATGTGAACTATTAACCGTATGTCAACTGCTAACCGCATAAATAAATGGAATGTGTTAAGTTTCAGCGTTAAGATTCACCGATAACGGTAACTATTAACCGCATAAACGAACTTCGTTAACCAGATAAAAAAAATTTGAATTTTTTTTTCAGAAAAAGCTGTCCTCAGATCATAAACATGTGTCCGTGTAATACAAACGCGTATTGTATCGCGTATTGTATCGCACGCTGTATTCAACTAACAGTGTTGTATTATAATGCAGGTCTGTTGTTTAACAAAGAACCCTTGTAGCACGACGTCTTATCCTTATTTTGTCGTAGAAACTTGTGGAAGTATAAGGATTTGTGAAAGGACGACAAGAAGAGTATTCAATTCATGACCCCATTTTCAAAATCTGTGGGCAGAAAACGGAAGCCGAAATCTTCTATTTTCTTCTCTGTAGAGTAATTTCTTAGGCGGTCGAAATTACTAAAATACCCTGATTTATAATTCAGTCACGTGTCCATTTTTAAGGATAAAACAGTCTATTTAAGATCTTTTTCTTTTCAATTGGGCTATTGGGCCAGACATACTCTCTTTGTCTTTTCATTCTCTCATTCTAATTAATATTACTATAGAAAAACAAACTATCAACAACAATACTAAACTACCCATTTTTAAAATTTTGACACATCATCAATTTTAATGGTAGAATAGTCCATCTAACTTCACATCTTCCCTATATTTCTTATCTCTCTTCTCTATTCTCAAATTTCAAAAACTTTATCTCTCTCTTCTATCTACTTTTTGAGTTCACTTTTTTTTCTCTTTTCTTTTCTACCTTTTCATTTTCTTTTTTTTTATTTTTTATTTTTTTATTTTTTTATTTGCTTAATGTTATCGGTACATTTTTTTTGTCTTTGACCATATATCAATTTCACAAATGTATTTATTATTTATAAATAATTACTTTTAAGTATCGATGGGAAAATATTATATGCCTAAGTATAATTTTATCGCCTTTCAAGATACATCAAATTTTATAAATGTTTTATTATTTATAAACGATTCTTTTTACTTTTTGAGTCACTACGTAAGTTTTTTTTTTACGCTTTATATTTCTATTTTCTTATCTTCTAAATTTTCCTATTTTTTATTTTTTTAGTATTTTTATTTTATTATTTTTAAGCACGTATCAAATTTTTTAAATATGTTTATAATTTCTTTACAGGAAACGCTAAATGATCACTTTTGAGTCCATATGAAAAAAAATATTTTATGTTGTAGGTATTAAAGTTTTTTTTTGTCTTTGAGCACATATCAATTTTGTAATTGCCTTTATTATTTATTAAGGTAAGATTTGCACTACCGCGTCTGCCTTTCCACATTTCATCACAAGTTATGGTATATATTATTTTGTCGCGTTTTTTTTAAACTTTTTCAGTATATAGCGTTTAAATATTGCATCAATATAAACTTTTGTACTTAAATATTATGTCAATACAATTAATTTATTTAATTTTTTTCCTTAAAGTGATAAAAACTTTTTTATGTCAATATAAAATCTTTATTGCAAAACTCGTTTATTACTTGAAGGTAAAACTTTTTTATGACTTGATTAAAATTCAATTACTTTAAAGTAATAAATAATTAAACTAAAAAGCAAAATCTAATTATCAAATAAGGGAATGTAATTAAAAAAAAAGTTTATCCTTAAAAATACCAGTTTTGTTTAGCATGGGATATATGATTGGCGAAAAACACACTAAGAGTCATTTTCTCTTAAGATTTGTACTCGAATTATGTCTCTTTTAAGACTATATGCATGTCGTTCAATAAGAGCGTGATATCATAGACTATATTATAGACTTCCTCCCAGCATGATATCAGTCAATTTTCTCTTTAAACATAATGTATTGAATTCGATAATTGCTATCCCACTTGCATATGCATCAGGCATGCTCTGACTATCACATTTTTCAACATTTTTCCAGAGTTCTAAATGATGATGGATATGTTCCATCAAATACGGAAAAGTATTCCTTGAGACTATTGAGAATGCTTTCCATTCATCTCCTTTAAGAGTTTGCTCAAAAGATTTAGCGGAGTAATCTGTATGCAAACCCAAATAAATTGAAGTTAGGCTTCATAATAAGTCAACAACACAAACCGTATTCTTACTATAAGCCTTAATATTCTGCTACTTCGTAGTTTTCATTTATTTCGAGTTGAAATTGAAAGGGATGTAGAAGATCTATATTGGAAGAGTACTTCTTAAGGCTCATTAAATCAAAATCAAATGATCAAGAAAGATGGCAGCTTAATAGACTCTTTAACCCATCTTGTCTTTCAAATTCTTTCATCTTTCCAACTTCATCTGTGACTTCTTGAAATTAAAAGAAAGCATGGAGCATAAATCTTTCGGCAGGTAATCATATATACAGAGATAATACAACATAATTGTTGGTTAAATTCTGTGTTCATCAGGATAGTTAATATATCAATTATGCAAGAACAACATTGAAGAGTATGGAGGAAGAAAAGTTTCATATAAACAAACGATTACCTCTATGTCCATGAAACACTTGATAAAAACACACATCACTTATTACTTAGCACATTCAAAAGTCCAAGCAAGATGTGTTCAAAAACAAAGTAGCCTTTAAAACTCAAAGGGACCAGCAATTTTTATCTGTTAGTGGGTCAGTGGTGCTTTAGAAACTGAAGTATTTTTCATATATAGGATATATGCACCAAACAAAGATTTGTTCCAATTTTGGCAATCGATCTCAGGAGAAAACAACTGATCTGAACAATTGATCCAGCCGCAGAGATCTGAACTCTCTAGTTAACTATCGCACAAAATTACAAAATACATGGCTCAATGGTTGAAAGGAGAATATATAAACTATCCAAAAATAATCATTAATGCAGTGAGATGTCTAGAACTGAAAACACTGAGCACTAAGACAACCACAATTGAAAATCAATAAGCATAAAAATAAGTGTTAAACTACCAAATTGAAGATTTCCATTGCTAAATTTAACAGCACAGTCATTCCTCATTTTGACACCTTTCTACCATGAATTGCAAGTATTTTCATAATTCAACAATGGGTAACGAAGAGTCATCAATTCTAATGACCCCCCCAAAAAAACCAAATCTAAGCTATCCTTATAACCCCAAACCCCAGAGAAAGCCAAAAAAAAATAATAAATCTGTCAAAGCAAATTCACTCAATCCTTAAGAGCCATCAAAATAGGTCATATATGATAGAACTTAGAAGGCAAATTAGACGGGGAAAAAACACTGACCTGATGTAAAGGGCAATGCAGCGACTCGTGGACACTGGTTGCAGGAGCAATAATGGTCGGAACCATAATATTATTATTATTGAGAGAGAAAAGTGAAAGAAATTATTAGATCCCTTTGCAAACGTAAGGAGTATAAAAAAGGAATGCAGACGAAGGAAAATGTGCAAGACCTGGTTGACGGACTCGATGTGCGGAAAGGCGTAAGAATTGCGGATATGCTAGGCGAGGAATGAGGCCGTGAGAGATTTATAATCAAACATGGAGACCAAATAATTTTCAGTGGAACAACCAAAAAGTTTATAACTGTACCTGCGCGGTTTCCCTTCGACCGCAGCGCGCCTGCCTGTTTCTCCTATGTCGCTGCCTCAACCCCGGCCTTCGTGACCACCCTGGTGTCAGTTGATCCGGCTTTCCCTCCGTCCTCCTCCTTCCTGGATTACCCTTCTCCCTCCATGGCAGCAAATGTGTCACAAATTAGCAAACAACAAAGTGCAGAGCGAGAGAAAGAGGAAAATAGAATATAGAGTGTACCGTAAGGCAGGCAAGAAACAAATTAATTTTATGCGATGCAGACATACAAAGTATAAGCAGAACAAAGTAAGTTTATAAACAATTGCAGAAACAAAAAATCAAATGAAATTTGCAGATAAAAAATGCGTTCATACATGTTTTTCCAGTCGCCCACGATAACACCTCGCCCAAGTTAGCGAGGCCATGGCCCAAAGGTACCGATTACCTTGTAAACTCTGCTAACATTTAGCGAGGGCCAATGGCCTATGGTACCGACTTTTTTGTAAACTCCGCCAGCAATTAGTAAGGGCCAGTGGCCCACAGTACGCGCAAAAATTTAAAAAAAATGAAATTGACTAAAATTAATAATTTAAAAAAAAGGAGGGGGAACAGGACGGTTGAAATGGATGGAAAGATAAAAAAAATAAAAGGGAGGGGGTTAAAAACACACACACACTCTTACACTTACAGTGTTGAGTGGCGGGACTCCATGGGCAAAGGTGGTTGTTACTCCTTCCTTTCCCTTTCTTCATCAATCTTACACTTACACTACATGATCCTTCTTGTTCTTCCGTCGCAATTTTTCTCGTTAATGCTCTTTCTCAACAACGATAACAACAACAACAACAACAACAACAATCTCTTCCCTGCTCATGTTCGCTTCGCCCTTCTCCTACTTGCGACCTTCACGCTGGTGGTGCTTTAATCGCCTCTTCAACTACTTGTTTGCCGTGTTCCTTTCTTCTTTTTCTTTTCCCCTTTCTCGTATTTTTTATAAAAATTCAATTTTTAATTCGGTTTTGCATTTTTGATTTTTTACGCTCGGGGTTATTTAGGTCTAAAGGTGGGAAATTTGTGTTGAGAATCGAGGACACCGACTCAGAGGTCTACAAGGGAATCAAGAGGCCATGCTTCGAGATCTTTCTTGGCTTGGTCTTGATTAGGATGAAGGTTTCTTGTAACGAATTCGCTTTTCCGACCGCTACCGAGCTCAACGCATCGAAGCTCGAAGTTACCGAGCTCAACACACCGAGCTCAAGTTACCCTCAGATGCGATGCGCTTAAAATCCAGACTTTGTGCCCTTTAGAAAAGTACTGGCCATTTTTTTTTTTTTTTAAAACCACTGCACATCGTAGTAATTACAACTTTTCAAAACATGGTGCAACTAAGACACAAGACATAAATTCTAATAAAACATACATGCATAATATACATATATACCACTAAAATGATGATGTATACAAAATACAGAGTAATAATGTATAAAGAAAATACACCTAAGGTATGACGACTTCAAGAGAGCAATCATACCCTGGGGTACTTCCGCAGACACTCCACGCAGGGTCGCCCAAAGTAAGACCGCCACTACCCCAGGCTCAAAACATAACCTACCTAACCGGGTCACAACCACTATACACAAAAACATAGACAAAGCAAATCACGACAAGCAGAGGTCGCCGCTCGATCCTCGCCGAGCTCCTCCTCGCCATCATCTCGCCGCCGAAGTTCCTCGCGCTTCGACCGCCTGGTGACCATCATGGATTGAAGGCACCACGAAAGTGGTCAACTTCTCAACAATTCAAGATAAACACTAAGATAAAGAAATAAGCACATCATCAGATATCATTCACCAAACGTGACTCGACCATCTCACTCTAGACTCGACTTTTATTCCGAATATCGCCACCGGTCCATCCCCAAATCGACGCACAGGTAAGCTGGCAGTCCAACCCCAAACCGATACCATGCATTAATCACAGGTCCAACCCCAAACCGATAATGCGACGTTTAGTCAATCTCCCGTGAAACAAAAAGGGACCTAGCACCCTTAGTTATCCGGTCACGGCCAAAACGCCATACGACTCGCCAGCTCTCTCACTCGATGATTAGCTCGCCAGCCAAATAAGGAGTTGGCACATAAAAGTACTTGATCACATATCAAATAAAGAGAGCATGCTTAACATGAAGAAAACGCACTGACATTTAAGCAATAAAACATTCGCATTTAAGAAACGCAATTCAACAAAGAATTCACAATTCACAACATATATTCAATCACATATTAAATACATGCAAAAACCCAATCATATCACAACATTTCAAGCTCGACACAAATCAAGGAGTCCATACATAGGAATATAACAATCAAAATCCTAGAATGTCTAGAAGTGCCCTTACCAACTCCAAGCTAATGCCGCTCGACAACGACCTCGACACTACCGTTTTCAAACGAAGTTCGACAACGACTTCTCTTACTCGATCTCGACACGCACGCTTCTCACGACCTCGACACGCATAGCTTCTCGATCCGATCCCATCGCCCCACGCCCCTGTTCGCTTCTCCGCACACCTCGATCTCTGAAATCACACGATCTCTGAATCAGGCTTCCTAATACAAGCATAACTTAGTTCCATCTATGGGTTCTAATAACACTTAGCTCTCATCCCAATCTTAACCACAACCCAAGTAAACATTAAAACTCACGAGCTTAAACAAAAACAACCAGAATTCAAACATTACAAAATAACTCATTTTCTCTAAAATTTTATTAAAAGCTTCTTTCATACACCTCATCAGACAAAGCCATTTTTTCCAAGGTACTAACACAAGCTTAAAATCAAGTAACACATTAAGCACAAATTAATCAAAATCTAAGTTTATGTTTTCTGAAAAATATTTTCATCAGGGTCCAACAACTAAAATAAGAAATCAAAACAAACCAAATAGGAAGGGTTTTTGGGTAATCACTCACAGTAAAAACAGAGAAAGAAATTTGTTTTACAAGCTCAAATAATTGGTTAGAAAGGTCGGGAATATCATGAAGAAGAAAACCTATCAATATGACATGATTTGGGAGCATAAAAACTAGCTAAAAAGAAAGGAAGAAGTGGCGCGAAACAAAGAGTACGAAGGAAGAGAAAACTGTTTTTTCATACGTCACGTGATGGTCGAGAAGGTGAGATATGTCGAGGAGATGATGAGGAACAAGATTGATGAAGAAGGTTTGTGCAGAAGCTCAATGGAACTCAAGGTTCTTCGATGGAGGTTTGGAGAGGAAGAGGAACTCAGAGAAGAAGGAAGAAGAAAGGAGAGAGTGAGTGTTTCAGGAGAGCCGATCGAATACACCGGGAGATAAACCATTTAAATGAATTTTTCTTTCTTAAAAAAAACAGTAAATAAGTGACGGTAATCATCAAGTATGAGATGCTAATCCCATCAATCATTCTACCCATCTAATCTCTTCTCTCTCATGATTACCCTCTAATCTATAGGTTACAGATCTAAAAAGAAGCACAGCGTCGAGAACTGCAACCGATAATATAAATATTACAAACAATAGAATCAGTAACGCTAGATAACGATCGTAAAAGTACGAGTTACAGTCTCGACACGAGGTCGATCAGGGTGCTTGTGCAAGCGCACAAGGCTCTAACACGAGTTCGTGCACGCGGCCTCCTCAGTTCGACATGCGACCTCCTCAGCCTAAGACGTGATCTCAAGCCTAATGCACGCGATCTCCTCACTGCAAGATATGACCTCGCACGCGATCTTAGCATCGGATCTCGACACGAGGTCTTGGTACGAGGTCTCGACACGAGATCTCGACGCGAGGTCTCGAGCACGACGCCCTAATACGAGGTCGATCTCGCCCTCAGGTGTTACAATCTCTCCTCTAAAAAATTTCGCCTCGAAATTGCAAATAAGATTCTTACTTAAAAGTTCAGTGGTACCGAAGTCTTCATCTTCTCCTCCACCTCCCAAGTCGCATCTCCAGCCTTCTCGATCCCACACAACTTTGACAAGTCAATCTCTTTGTTCAAGAATCGCTTGGCTTTCCTGGCCAACAATCCTCACGGTGATGCTTCAAAGATAAGGTCGCCCTTCGCTTGAATCACATCCGCTCGATGACATGAGAGGGTCGGAAATATATCTCCGCAATTGTGAGACGTGGAAAGACGCCATGAATGTTTGACAAGAAGCGGTGGCAAGGCAACTGATATGCCACCGACCGATACGACGAAGAATCCGTAAGCGTCCAATAAATTTAGGGTAAGTTTCTGACTTGATCGCCGACCAACCCAGAGAGTGGGGTGACTCTAAGAAATACATGTTCTCCTTCTTCGAACTCGAGTGGTCGACGCCGTTGGTCCGCATAACTCTTCGGCCGACTTTGAGACGCTCGTGATCCTATCTCTCGATCAAACGGATCTTCTCGCAGAGTCCGCTGGATCATATCTGGTCCCACAACGTAACGCCGCCATCCTGGTACCAACAAAGAGGCGCCTGACATTTACGCCCATACAAAGGCTTCAAAAGGTGCCATTCCAATACTCGCATGGAAACCGTATTGTAGGTGAACTCCACCAATGGTAAGACGCCGTCCCAACTTCCTGCGGATCTAACGCACATGCTCGCAACAAATCTTCAAGCGATTTATCGGATCGCTCTCCCGCCGACCGGGCTGGGGGATGATATGCCGAGCTAAGCCTCGAGCTTGGTTCCCATCGCTTGCAATTCCTCCAAAATGAGACGTGAACTTCTGATCTCTGGCCTGACACGATCAAGAGGTATACCATGAAGTCGCACTATCTCCGCTGATGTAGATCTCGGCCGCTTTTCCACGTTGTATGTCGACCTCACCGTAAGAAATGAGCAGATTTGGTCAATCTGGCCGACGATCACCCAAATCGAATCATTCTTCTTCCGCGCCTTCGCAAAACCTACAACGAAATCCATGGAGATATCGTCCCATTTCCATACCGGTACGCTGTTTATCAGAGCATTCCCGCCGGTCGCTGGTGCTCCACCTTTGCTTTCGACATGTTAAACACGGCTACGTGATCACCACTTGCTTTTTCATTCCTGACCACCAAAAATGCTTCTTCAAGTCTCGATACATCTTCGTGAACTCCTGGATGAATACTAAAGTCGCTCTTATGCGCTTCGCCAAGTATTAACTTTCTCAGCCCGCCACGTTAGGTACACACACTCGGCCATTGCATCTTAAGATGTCGTCTGCTCCGACTTGGAATTTCGCCGCTTTCCTTGCGCTTATCAATCAACCTTCTTGCAGGAGCTCATTATGAACTTGCCGGGTCTCTGATCTCGCCCAACAACTGCTAGAAATGGTAAGCATACCAAATCTCGCTTTCCCTGAAACTTCCACACTCAACTTCAAGTCTCTGAACTTCTCGAGCATCTCCAACTCTCGATCATCATTGCCGAGGTTAAAACGCTTCTTCGCCAATGCATCCGCTACTACGTTAGCCTTACCGGATGGTATTCCAACGTAAAGTCAGAGCCCTTGAGAAATTTCGCCCATCTGGCCGACGCATGTTGAGCTCTTTCGATCAAACAGTACTTCAAGCTTCAGGATCGCCGAAACAAAGAAGAGTGCTTCCATAAAGGTAGTGCCTCCATATCTTCAACGCAAAAACCACCGCCGCCACCCAAGTCGTGAGTAGGTAGTTTCTCTCGTGAATCTTAAGTCGCCTTGAAGCATACGCGACCACCTTCCGATGTTGCATCAAAGACGCATCCCAATCCCCTGGTGTGACGATCACAATACACCTCGTAAGGCTCTTCGGCCGAGGCAAAATCAACACAAAGCGCCGCCGCCAAGAGCTCCTTCCGCCTTTGAAAACCGGATTCGCACTCCTGGCCCAGGCAAAAGGTCGATCCTTCCTCGTAAGTCGGTAAAGAGGCGCGACAATCTTCGAGAAACCTTCAATGAATCTTCGATAATAGCCTGCTAAGCCAACAAAACTTCTGATCTCGGTAACCGTCTTCGGCTGTTCCCACGCTAACACAACCTCAATCTTAGTTGGATCCACAGCTATCCCTTCTTTAGAAATCACATGACCAAGAAAATTCACCTCTTCAAGCCAAAATTCACACTTCGACAGTCGCATGTAGAGTCGCTTCTCACGCAACATCCGTAGTACTCGACGTAAGTGTTCTTCGTGCTCTTCCTGCCTCGAGTAGATTAGGATGTCGCCGATGAACACTACTACAAACCGATCCAAAAACGAATGGAAAATCCTATTCATGTAATCCATAAACATCGCCGGGCATTTGTCACTCCAAACGGCATCACCAAATACTCGTGAGTGACCATACCTAGTCCTAAAAGTCGCCTCGGGACATCTTCCTCCTTCACGCTAACTGATGGTAGCCCGACTTCAAGTCTATCTTTGAAAACATCGCCACTCCACGGTTGATCCATCAAGTCGCCAATACGAGGTAACTGATAACTGCTTCTTCACAAGAACCTTGCTGAGCTCGCAGAGTCCACGCATACCTTGATCGCCCATCCTTCTTCTTAACCAACAACACCGGAGCTCCCCACGGTGACACGCCTGGCCGTATGAATTGCTTTGACTCCAATTGTTCGATCCGGGACTTCGCTTCTTCATCTCGCAGAGACATCCTCAGATGGCGCTTTGGAAATTCCGGCCTCGTTTCTCGAATCAGTGTCGATGGAGAACTCGACCTCTCGTGACCGGGTGGTAACCCCGGCACGCCTTTCTGAAAACGCCCTCAAAGTCACACACCACCGGGTACATTCTTCACTGACCACTGAAAACTTCCGAACCAGCTGACATACATGTATTCCCTAGTTCCTTCTTTCAAAGAAACCCCAATACGCTCAGCCAGAAAGATAATCGGAGACTCCAAGGTCCTGGGAAAATTACGCTTTACGGCACACCCAAGAGGACATGGTGGTGTGACAACCAATCCATCCCGAGGATGACATCTAAGCCCTTAAGAGGCAAACAAACCAAATTGACCACAAACTTTCTACTCAATAACCACTACACAATTAAGACATGCAAAGGTTTCAGGACTAAGGTTTTAGCAATGGGTCAGAATCTACCAATTTGAACGGTGAAAGCGCCACGCCAAGTTCAAATGGTTCACACAATCGAGGAAATAAAGGAACGGGTTGCACCAATCAAAGAGAACGGATATGGATTTACCCTCTATCTCACATTCGCCTTGATAAGATCATCGCTCGCTCTACTCGCCGCCATGCGTAAGACTCGCTTTAGCCACCGACGCTTCCTTTGGCCTTTGCCGCAAGCATTGCGGCTCAGCTTTAGGTGTAGGACAACTCGCAAAATGCCCTGGCTTTACAGCTTGTAGCACACCTCCTCCTTCGAGTACGCTTATTCGCATAATGTCCCGCTCTTTCCACAATCGGAAACAAGTCACCTCGACACCGGCCCGACCTCCACTCGCCTCGGGTCATCTGACGACATCGCCCTCTATTGTTGTTGTTCCCCGAGGCCTGGCCAGAAGGCTTCTAAGTTGCTTTCCTTCAGGCAAATCTCCGCAAAGACTCGGGTCTCACCGTCCGCTTACAACAGCTTTTCTTGTGGCTTTACTCCTTCTACCTCGACACAATGATCTATCGCCTGAGGTTTCGAATCCTCAATGATACCACCGACTTCTGAATGTCAAATCTTAATCCTCGTTGGAATCTCTCACTTAACCATCTTTGGTCACTGATCACGAAATGGATCAAATACTCTCGCCAAAGGACTCAAACTTGGTGATACTGACATCGCCATACCGCCACAGAATCAAGAAACTCTTGCTCCTTCTCTACTGCGGCAAGATCTGGGAAGTACTTGTCCAAGAACCTTTCACTAAAAGCTCCTGTGTCATCTCGCGACGCTCGCTTATAAATGTTTGTTTCACTCCCTTCCACCAATACTGCATCTCCTAGCAAAGAAGTAGGTGGCGAGTCTACCTTCACGTTATTCGGCAATGGAGCGCCTCAAGATCTTCTCGATCTCTTGCATCCAAAGATCGCCTTTATCTGGATTTGGCTCACCATAGAACTTCTGCGGATCATGCTTCCTAAAGTCCGCCAATCCTCTAGCTTCAAAGATTTCGCCCGCTTCGCCGTTGTCGCTGTGAAGTTTTGCCGAAGTTAACGCCGCCGTCTGGCTGAGCCATCGCGTTAGCCTGCTGAGTTACAACACTGATTGCCGAGCCATGGTTGCCGCTTATCTCTGGCCATAGCTTGAATTGCTCGCTCCATGTCGACGTTTCCTGCACAAATTGTCAGATCCCTACGAGGTGGCATTAGATTCCACAAAGTTCAAAACCTCGTCAATCTCACAACAAGGATGTGTTAAAACACACCGCTTCAATCAAGAAACAGTTCAAACAATTTTTCAAGCAATAAGTGCTTCACTTAATCAAACAGCAATCAACATAGTACGATTAGGTACCCAACACACACACACACACACACACATACACACACACACACACATATATATATATATCCCGACACGGTGACCATTCCAAATTTCTATACACTTCGGCCGTAACCGAATCAAGCCTCGATACCAACATTGTAACGACCCGCTTTCGGGACCGCTACCGAGCTCAACGCATCGAAGCTCGAGTTACCGAGCTCAACACACCGAGCCTCAAGTTACCTCAGATGATGATGCATTTAAAATCTGCATTTTGTGCCCTTTAGAAAAGTACGGTCTATTTTTTTTTAAAACCGCTCGTGCACATCGTAGTAATTACACTTTTCAAAACATGGTGCAACTAAGACACAAGACATAAATTTAATAAAACATACATGCATAATATACATATATACCACTAAATGATGATGTATACAAAATACAGAGTAATAATGTATAAAGAAAATACACCTAAGGTATGACGACTTCAAGAGAGCACCATACCCTGGGGTACTTCCGACAGACACCCACGCAGGGTCAAGCCCAAAAGTAAGACCGCTTAGTCTACCCTGCGGCTCAAAACATAACCGCCCAACCGGTCACAACCACTATACACAAAAACATAGACAAAGCAAATCACGACAAGCAGAGGTCGCCGCTCGATCCTCGCCGAGCTCCTCCTCGCCATCATCCGGCTGCCGAAGTTCCTCGCGCCGACATCGCCTGGGTAACCATCATGGATTGAAGGTACCACGGGAAAGGGTCAACTTCTCAACAATTCAAGATAAACACGACATAAAGAAATAAGCAGACAACACTGTATATCATTCACCAAACGTGACTCAATCATCTCACTCTAGACTCGACTCTTATTCCGGAATATCGCCAGCTGGTCCATCCCCAAACTGACGCAATAGGTAAGCGGCTGGTCCAACCCCAAACCGATACCATGCATTAATCAAGAGTCCAACCCCAAACCGATAATGCGACGCCTAGTCAATCTCCCGTGAAACAAAAAGGGACCTAGCACTTTAGTTATCCGGTCACGGCCAAAACGCCATACGACTCGCCAGCTCTCTCACTCGATGATTAGCTCGCCGCAAATAAGGAGTGGCACATAAAAGTACTTGATCACATATCAAATAAAGAGAGCATGCTTAACATGAAGAAAACGCAATTCGACATTTAAGCAATAAAACATTATGCATGAAGAAACGCAATTCAACAAAGAATTATTAATTCACAACATATATTCAATCACATATTAAATACATGCAAAAACCCAATCATATCACAACATTTCAAGCTCGACACAAATCAAGGAGTCCATACATAGGAATATAACAATCAAAATCCTAGAATGTCTAGAAGTGCCCTTACCGAACTCCAAGCTAATGCTGGTCGTCAACGACCTCGGCACGGCTGTCTTCAAACAAGTTCGACAACGACTTCTCTTACTCGATCTCGACATCGCACGCTTTCTCACGACTCTCGACACGCACAGTTCTCGATCCGATCCCATCGCCTCCCACGCCCTCGGGTTCGCTTCTCCCGCACACCTCGATTCTGGAAATCACACGATCTCTGAATCAAAGCCTTCCTAATACAAGCGTAACTTAGTTCCATCTAATAGTTCTAATAACACTTAGCTCTCATCTCAATCTTAACCACAACCCAAGTAAACATTAAAACTCACGAGCTTAAACAAAAACAACCAGAATTCAAACATTACAAAATAACTCCTTTTCTCTAAAATTTTATTAAAAGCTTCTTTCATACATCTCATCAGACAAAGCCATTTTTCCAAGGTACTAACACAAGCTTAAAATCAAGTAACACATTAAACACAAATTAATCAAAAACTAAGATTATGGTTTCTCAAAAATATTTTCATCGTGGTTCAACAACTAAAATAAGAAATCAAAACAAACCAAATAGGAAGCGGTTTTGGGCAATCGCTGCTACGTAAAAACAGAGAAAGAAATTTGTTTTACAAGCTCAAATAATTGGTTAGAAAGGTCGGTAATATCATGAAGAAGAAAACCTATCAATATGACATGATTTGGGAGCATAAAAACTAGCTAAAAACGAAGAAAAAAGTGGCGCTAAACAAGAGTAATGAAGGAAGAGAAAATCTGTTTTTCATACCTCAAGTGATGGTCGAGAAGGTGAGATATGTCGAGGAGATGATGAGGAACAAGATTGATGAAGAAGGTTTGTGCAGAAGCTCAATGGAACTCAAGGTTCTTCGATGGAGGTTTGGAGAGGAAGAGGAACTCAGAGAAGAAGGAAGAAGAAAAGAGAAAGTGAGTGTTTGTGAGAGCTGATCGAATACAGCTGGGAGATAAAACATTTAAATGAATTTTTCTTTCTTAAAAAAAAAACAGAAATAAGAGACGTGGAACTACCGTTATGAGATGCTAATCCCATCAATCATTCTACCCATCTAATCTCTTCTCTCTCATGATTACCCTCTAATCTATAGGTTACGCATCTAAAAGAAGCACAAATACGAGAATCGCAGAACCGATAATATAAATATTACAAACAATAGAATCAGTAACGCTAGATACCGATCGTAAAAGTACGAGTTACAGTCTCGACACGAGGTCGATCAGGGTGCTTGTGCAAGCGCACAAGGCTCTAACACGAAGTTCGTGCACGCGCTTCCTCGGTCGACATGCGACCTCCTCATCTCTGCAGACGCGATCTCAGCAGCCTAATGCACGCGATCTCCTCAAATAAGATATGACCCCAAGACGCGATCTTAGCACGGGATCTCGACACGAGGTCTTGGTACGAGGTCTCGACACGAGATCTCGACGCGAGGTCTCGATACGACGTCCTAATACGAGGTCGATCTCGTCCTCAGGTGTTACATTTCTCATCATGCATTTTTTTTATGTTTTATATGTTTATTTATTTATTTAGTTGGTATTTAGTAACATTTTTCTCAAGATTGTATTTCTTTTGTGCATTTTGGGTTTGAAATATTGGTTGCATTTCTGGGTGTCTGGTTTGTAATCTTTTTTTAAAAACGCTGGATTACTGGAGGGCCTCGACAAAAATGACCCTGAATTACCTCGCATAGGCCCTCAGACGCTTATCGATAGGCGATTAACCTACGGACAAGGCTCTCTGGTTTCAGAAAGCCCTCATTAGCGAGGGCTTTAGGCCCCCAGAACAACGCAAACTCTTGAAGTGAGGAGTCTAACTCTGGGCTTCCTCGAGGTAGTGGAAAGAAAGTCGCAATGCGCAATTACACAAAAATCCTAAATATCCCCCTTCCCCCGTCACTTCAAAATTCTAACTCGATCGAAGTCAAAAGCTCGCAAGTCACTAAGGGTAGCACTTGCTAATGATCTCTACAGAATCACCGAAGGCGGCAAAGTCACCTTGAAAGGTTCCTCTCATCGCACTCGCCACCCCAGCAAGGGGCCGGGAGAATCTCTAAATAAGATACCCTACTTTCATCACTTAATCCATGGATAATAATCATGATAAAAAGAAGAAAAAGGAAGAAGGAATCACCTGGTTATAGTGGTTGCAAAACGTGGGGAAATGAAGGTCGAGACCAACTGGAGAACTCTCCGAGAAACTCAAAAGGAGAACAAAAAGGGTTCCAGATGATAAAAGTGACTATCTGAGAAGAAGTCAAACTACTATTTATTGGAAACAATCATAGGGGGAAAATGGTAAATTAATAAGTTCGTAAGGCCTAAGTTGTCCAAAGCCCAGGGAGCGAAATGTCGCACGAATAAAGAATGACATGTATAAGGAACCTATCACCACGATGTGACGTGATAGTTCAACTACCCGAGAGAATTAAAAACCTCAAAAAGGAGGGAATACAGGCAGTTATTGGACATGACCTAACGAAAACGCACAAACCAATCTACTTAGGATCCGAAGACAGATGTACCCCATCATGCATGGGGTTAAATAATCCCTACTAATCGATTGGCCAAGTGTAAAATGGGTCGGGATATCAGGAAATAATTGCATAAAAATAGTGTGTTCGAACGAGGGGAATCAACAAGGACATTTTATTCATTAAAACGAGTATTTACATGATAGCCTATTATTGTGGCTCAGGCAAGTGCACCTGATTGTAACTCTTTGTGACAACCACCCCAAAAATTTTAAATGGAGCCGCCACCAATATTTTATTTTTATAAGAAAACATTGGAAAACCTATTTTTTGAATATTTTTGAATTTAATGAAAAAAAGAAGGTCTTTGAACCAGATTTGAGTTCGGGAGTTGGTTACGCTTAAGAAAGGTGTTAGCACCCATAAGACGCCCATAAAATGGTACCCTTAATTGTTTTAAAAAGAAAGCTTGTTTGCCTCGAAAATTAATCCCATATAATATTTATCCTTTTATTTACATTAAAAAAGAAATGGGTAGTCGAATCTTATTATACAAGATAAACTAATTTCACATAAAAACAAGAAAACAAACTCTATAATCAACATTTATTTCTATCCATTACGTAAAAAGGAAATGTAATTAATCACCTTAATCAAAATACCTTCTTTTCTATTACGTTAACAACATCCAAAATAAATATTGATTATATTTTCCTTTTTAAATAAAATCTAAATCTGAATTAAATAATCCCGATTTCTTGATGCCAACCTGGGATTAGTGGTCACTGGTCTAACTGAGGACCAAAGGGGGACCATGGTCTCCCTACTCCTACTAGCGATGTCTGAGGAACCGTAATAAAGAAAAATAAACGAATGAAAACAAAGAATAAAGAGATGAAGATCAAAACATAGGAAAAAGGATAATTTATGAACTAAAACGCAAAGTATCAATAAAATACAGAAAGAAGGAGAAGCAAGTATACCCTTGGTGAGAGACCCTAAACAGCTCTGGATCCTCCAAGGAATAGATAGAAAATTACAGGAGAAAGAAAAAACTCTAAATCTAACTTCAGATATTTGTGCTCTTTTCTCTCATTCTTTTCAATGTAACCCCTTCATGAGGTCTTGATGGGTTTTTATAGCCCTCTTCTTCACACCAAATCTCATAAAAATAAGGAAAAGCAATACTTTAAAATGAAAAAATGGGACCTTTAAATGAAAATACGAATGTGAATCCTTTCCCTTTGAAAGTCGACACCAACTGAACTCAAAGCGAATCATGGGTCAAGGAAATCAGCCGTGGGAAGTGTGAATCTGTTAGTTAGTGGTTGTTTTTGGGGTTTGAACAGAAAGAAGAAGAAAGAAGATGAGGGAGAAGATTGCGCAAATGGGGAGAGAAAAGGTAAGTGGTGCCGCTGCTGGTTTTTTAGGGTTCAAGATGGAGAAGAGACATGGGGCGGATTAGGGTTAGGAGAAGAAAGGAGAGATAAGTGGGGAGTGAAGCGTGAATGGTGGAGGAGAAGGCGTGGAATGATGGAGAGAAGGAGGATGATGAAGAGAGAAACGGGGAGTGGGTGATGTCCAAGCGTGAGAACGAGGGTGAGAGATGAGTGAATTATTTTAGGTTAGAGAAGAAACTGGGCAGAGGATTGGGTCAAGGGGTGGTGGTCACCGCGAGATGTAGAGAGCCCAAGGGGTGTGAATGAAATGGGTGCGTAGAAGCAATGTAGGAGATGCAAGGAGCGCAGGGGCGATGCAGGGAAAGCGAGGGTGCGTGGAAGTAAAAGGTCGAGTATTGGACCGACAACATTGGGCTGGTTCACCATTTGATTAATTGATTTTGGCACCCCATATATTTCAATTAGCACCCCTTTTCCTTTGAAAAATAAATTTTCTTTTTTCCTTCTTTTTTCTTTCTTCTCTTTTTTAACCTCTTTATTCTTTTTTATAAAACCAAAATATTATTCAAATTTAAAAAAGTTAAAATAGATAATAAAAAATAAAATAAAATAAAATAAAATAAAAGGTCTGGACAAAATTAGGGTACTACACTCTTAATAATAGTGGAGTATATTTAAGACTCAATGTCAAACCTGTAGGGAATGCACAAGCACTAACTTAATAAGGATCCTATGTTACTTAGACTAACGAAGGTTGTGATTGAATGATTATAGTGATTAACGCAAACAGAACAAATATCAAGCAATGCGCAAGAACGAGATAAAACAATTATGGGATGCCTAGGGAAACCGGGTTTACCAATATTTAGTTCCTGAATTTACTAGTTAATAACTATCACTACAAGAAAGTTAATCATTACCGACGACCAAAAGCCGCCGGTAGAAACACTAAACCGTTGGAAACTAACATTTACCGACAGGCTACCGACGGCCACCGGGCCCAGGGATTTTGCCTCGCTGGTAATATTTACAACTGTCGCCCGATAGCTGTCGGTAATTACCGACGGCAAAATCGTTGGTAATTATTAAAACGGCCGCCGCAAGAAGCGCATTTAAACCAACAACGTTTTGGTCGTATTTAGCCACGGCTAAGCCGTTGGTAAATTATTGACGGATTAACGACGACTATAACTGTTTTTTACCGACAGATTACTGACGGATCTACCGTTGGTTATGAAATGGATTTGAATTAATTTATTTCTATTTACCGACGGACAAGCCGTGGGTAAAGACGACGTATTAACATTGGACTATATCGACTACTAGCCACCGATATCTTTATCGACGCCAGAGTTTACCTGATTTAATCGATGGTTTTGCCGACGGCCTATCGATGGAGACTTCTTTGATTTTGAGTTATTTTATTTTCTTACCAATGATATAGCCATCAAAGTAATGTTTAAATTTTTTAACTTTTTTTTGATCGCTTAACCCGCATTTTTAACAATCAAAATACAAATAAGCAACAACTAATAAGGGCTCAATGGCCCACCAACACAATCATAAATAAGCAAAATAAATAAAAAATACAAAAATATGTAAATACAAGTGTTATAAATGTTAAGACAAATATAAACACGTCTGTGAAGTTTTGTCAACTTACAACACAAATAAAAACCAAATCTAATCCTCATGCTCCTCCTCCTCACCGTCCTCCTCCTCCTTGTAGTTCGGATGATGACGGGCAGACTGGATGTTGGCAATGCTGCTTGCCAACTCTCTCAGCTGTCTCTGAAAGTTCGTAGCCTGCTCCTGTGAGCGCTCCTCTGCCACCTGTATTGCATCCTGAATCACCTGACGTGTCCGATGAGCCTCCCCCTCGGCCATCCTTGCTCGCTCCTCGACGGCCGCCAACTGTGCAGCCATCTCGATAGAGTACTGATTGAGGACATGGGTAGTACCGGCAGATGCACGAGATTCCTGAGTCAGAGATGAGACACCAAGCCTATAACATGAGGACATATTTCTGGCACCGTTCCCCCCAGCAGATTTGACCCAATAGTCTAATCTAGTCGAGGGGTCAGCCTCCTGCGGGACACTACCAGATGCCTCCCCTGATTGAGAGGCTTGCTGCCATGCCTCCTGAAATGACTCCTGCTCAAAAGAAAATGGCGTTAAACTAGGATACATTACTTTTTTTTACAACAAAATCAAATATCAAATAATAAATAATAAATACAATGTTAAATCTTACATATGTCTCCCTGGCTCATTTGTCCACCTAGGTTTTGTCCTTCTTCCTCTAGTGAGTCTTCATGAAGACCCAATCCATCGACACTTCCCTATCCAACTCTCTCGCTTAAACAAAACAAATAATACTAAACAAACATTAACAATATTTAACAATGAAAATATGTGTTGCAATTATCAAATGTTTAATCAACAACATACCATCCAGATGGCATGCTCAGTGATGGGAATGGATCCACCTATATGGCTAGATCCACCCTTGGCAGAGGCACGGTTTTCCTTTGCCTGTACTGATTTCTCCTTGTAGGAAGGAGAATTCCATTTCTGTTGGAGGGTTTCCCATGCACTCTTGCTTATCCAGCTTGGGCGTTGGCGCTTGTTCCTCACCTCCATCAGCATCTCAGAAAGACGCTTCGAGCCCTTACTATCAAAAAATTTTCTGAGCTGATACTCATGCTCAGGCCGCTAGGCAACTCTTGTCTACGATGTTATAGTACGAATAAGTTAGAGTACATTCACTAACAGAAACATAATAATTGAATTAGCTATTCAGAAAAGTAACATAAACTTACCCCAAATTTCTCGAACCAATGATCGGCCACCTTCTTAGGAATCTCTCCCCAGGTAGGGTATGGATCCCGAAACTGTGACTGAATTGTAGATGTGAGGGCCTTAGAGGCCACCTCACATGGTAACCATCTATAAACAAGTTACAAACAAAATATTAAATACATTATACAATCATGAACACACACACACACACATATATATATATATATATATATATATATATAAAAATGTTGTTAAACATATAGTAGTGATAAATTACGCATCATTGCCCCAATGGATAAATGTATGGCCTCCCATCCGTGCCATCTCAGTGGTCAGTGATGGGAGTGACGTGATCCCCGCACCGTTTGACCACCAGGTGCAAAGCTATGAATGTCCCGCCTCATCCTCGAGTATGCCTCGATGAAATTGATGTCGAGGGTCGTGATGTCAGAGGAGTAGCCTGAGATGGCAAAACCCTCCTCCTATCCAGGAGGAGGATCGCACTAACGCACTAAAACCCTGAGCCCGGATCATGCGATAGGTGCCTCAAAGTGACGTGGATGCGCTGCCGCCTAATGGTGATCGGACATGGCTAGCCTGCGTACGCCGAGTCATCAGGTCACCATATGTGGTAAAATCATCTGATTCCTCCTCATAGGAATCTTGGCCGCTTTACCTTCGTCTTTTGAAGGCATCTATCAACATTAAAATATACAAATAACATAAGACGTTGGAAATGATAAATTAACAAGTTAAAATATGAACGATGAAATCATCAATATCCAACTCAAACTCTAAAATAATAAACTATAAAATACACTAAAATAACTAACACAATTATTTTTTGATCATATAAAATTATTGGTCATCAGAGTATTCTCTTACCTCCCATTTCAAACATCATCAATATCATCCTCATCATCCATATCCATATCCGAATTAGTCTCAAACTCGCCTGATAACTATCCTCACTATATTCCTCCTCTACTTCACAATCCATGTCAATATCTAAAACAAACGTAAATATCGACATCTTCGCTCTCACCATGTACTTCGTCATGCAAACCGAACATCTCTTCAATTTCGATTATTTGTTCAATGTGGGCCATCTCTTCATCTTGATAGGTGTGTCTTCCTCAATGTCATCCACTGCATGACCCATGGGCTTTGTCTTTATTACTTCACACCAACCACGCTTATCCGCTCGTATTTATGGATAGGTACATAATACACTTGTTCGCCTTTGTGCAATTATGAATGGATCATATTGCCTACCCATCTTGATATCTACAATATCATATCATGGATGAACTTTTGTTCCTCTATTCCATCCGGGATCAAACCATTGACAATAAAACAAGGCTACCTTTGTGAGGCAATCTATGATACTCCAACTCAAATATATGTTGGATTACCCGCAGAAATCATCTTCTCCTCCTTCAGAACCCCTTTCACATAGACTCGCTGCTTATGGTTTTTTACCCACACCCAAGCCGCGGTGTGTGAAATTTGTACCCATCGATGAAATACTTGTGCCAACTTATGACCTTGACTCGATCCCAAACTAATGATATCAAGTCGGGATCACTCACGCCATTTGCCGGATTTGTAACCTATTCAAACACTTCGATAAGTCACTTACATAGGCCCAAAACCATTCTTGAAATTCCCATGTATACGAAGCCTCGAAATGCCGATGGATCTTTCTCATTAATGGAGTTGATATTGCAAAAAACCACTGTCAATAAAAGATTAGAATCCTTCAAAGATATATTTGGTAAATATAGAGTATGTATTTAGTTTCATATTACTTACTCAATATATGGCTTAATCTCATTGCAATTGATGAGGACGCACATGAGCAATTCTCCATTCAAAGATCACTCAACTAGTGTATTTCATGTTGCCCACCAGACGCCCAAGTTGGTCGCTAATCGACAGTTGTTGATGTCACGACATCATCCAACCATATAGCTTCATTACATTGACTCGTGGCGCAATGATACCGCTTTGAAATAGTGGGAACAAAAATATGTCGTCTCCCTGTGTAAGTAGGCCATGCATATTGAGCCTTCACTCTGGCCTTATTTTTTACTGACCGCTTAAAATCACCCATCATTCTGAAAAAAACAATATCATACATGGGAGTACCAATATCGAAAAATTTTAAGTAGGAGAAGGAAACAAAAGAGAATGGTAATCTACCTTTCAAATGGATACATCCATCAATATTGAACTGGACCACCAAGCCTTGCCTCATGTGGGAGATGGACTGGTAGATGTTCCATCGAATCAAATACTGCTGGTAGGAAGATTCTTTCTAGTTTGCATATGATCAATGGAATGTTTTCATTCAATTTGATCAATTCATCAAGTCTCAAGGTATTATTGCATAGAGCCTTAAAGAATTGATTTAATTCTGTAAAATGATTTCCACACAAGGTCAGGCAGCGAACTAAATGCAAATTAGAGTAAACACTCCATAAAGACGTGACAGTCATGACTTTTCATCCCATACATTCGCTTCAGATAACATTCGCACACCTAGCCAAGCTCAAGCATACCCATCTGGCATCTTAAGCTCCTTAATCCATTTACATGCTTTCTTTGCCTCATCAGAAGATAGGCAGTAAGTTGCCTTAGGTTTTGTCATTTTTTTCATTGTTATTTGGGACCAATTCCAAGTCATTACGCGCAAAAATGAGGGGCAAGTCCAATCTCGGTTTTTCGTTGTCCTTTGTTTTGTCTTTATCATTCATGACTGTGTTGAACACATTATCGAGGACATTTTTCTCTATGTGCATCACATCTAGGTTGTGCCTTAACTAATTATCATTTTAGTACGTACATCCCAAAAGATACTGCTTCACCCAATTGTGAATAACTCCATAGCCAGATATCTTAGGAATTCCATCCTCTAGCACATATAGCAGTTTATGCACCGAATTCCGCATTTCATCCCCCGTCAATACATTAGGTGGCCCATCCTTTTCAACCCTCTTTTTTGTGAACCCCTTTCTACTTCTTCTGAAGATGTGATCAGGTGATAAGAACCGACTCGGATGACAATGAACCATGAGTTTTTCCTCCATATTTTAGCCTAAAAAGACTTTGTATCGCTTCATACATACGGGACATGCCAATTTACCTTGAGTGCCCAACCTAGACAACATACCATAGGCTGGAAAATCATTAATTATCCATATCTAGGTTGCCCTCATTATAAAGTTTTGCTTCGTGGATATATTATAAGTCAAAGCACCATCACTCCACAATTGCTGAATCTCATCTATTGAAAGTTGTAAGAACACATCTATTTTTGCTTTAGGATTATGTGGTCCAGGTATCAGGGACGTCAAAAACATAAATAGTTTACGCATGCACATTTTAGAGGGAAATTATACGGGTCACAACAACAAGCCAACAGAATATGCGTCAAGAAGCTTGCACATAAGGTGTGAAGCCATCGTGAGCGTAAACCAAGCCTTACATTTCATGGTTCATTTGCAAAGTCCGATATATTAAATCAAAATGCTTCCAAGCTTCCCCATCGATGGATGACGAAACACCTGACCTAGATTTATTTTGATGATGCGATCTCATTTGGGCTACAGTCTCTGTTGACGCATACAGTCTTTTAAACCAAGGAGTGATTAGCAAGTAGAACATTCTCTTTACTGGAACGTCTTTATGCTTATCCATCCTGATCTTACGAGGAAGATATCGTGGGTTCATTATAAAACCTACACTCTCGATCATTCTCATTGTCTTTCCAAAGACAACATGCACCCTTTTGACAAAAATCAATTTGTTCAGCACTTCAAACCTATCATGCTCACCAATCTTTGTGCTTGGTAATAATTTTTCAAGCAATGCATCTTTTGAAGGAAACACGACTACAAGCATGCTTGCAAAGAAATCAATACACTTTTGAGGAACATTCCAATTTGATTTTCAAGCCAAAAGTTTGACACAAATCAGAAGTTTGGATTTTGAAGCCCTCAGATAACGCATCGGCTCGCAAAGAATTAGCAAATCATAAAAGTCTTGTGTGTCCTTATTCGGGGCTCCTCAAAATCTATTCCTCGTCTTCCTCATTGCCCTCGTCACCCATACCTTCGAAGTCATAGTTAGGTCCGAAGACATCGTCCACCATATGTTGCACTTTAGGCTTTGTTTGGATTAATGGAACAAAGTGGAATGGAGTGGTACAGAGTCAGATTCCATTGTTTTGTTTTATAAAAAATGAATAGAATGGCATGGAACATGATGGGATCCATTCCATCGCATACCACCATCTCCTCCAATTTTTCGTCACCCCTGATTCAGGAGGTAAACGATGGAATGAAGCTCTTAATTATCTAATTACCTTTTTACCCCTCTCCTGTTACGTGTTTCTTCTTCATCATCGTGCTTCTTCCTCCATATCATCGTTTTCGAGCTTCGATTGGAACCCTAACATCACCGTCACCTTCGACTACTATGGATGGAGCTAGACAGCTTTTCTGAAAGATCATGGATTTTCAGAAGAAAAAAAACCCAGGTATCAGCAACGACGAAGAAGAAAATCGACTATCATGGATTTTTCGATGATTGGAGTCTTTTTGTTTTTTTTTTAATAGCCTTTCTTTTTTTTTTGTTGACAAAGCCTTTCTTCTTTTTTTGATAGCAGAAACCCAGGTGGAGTCTTTTTTCTTTTTTGCTCCCTACCTAGGTGGAGTCTTTGATCGCGTGGTTATTTCATTTTTATTAATTTTTTCTTTCATTTTATAATATTATAATTTAGTATATGATTTAAATATACATGATAGTGTTTTTTTTGACATAAGGGTAAAATGGGAATAAAAAGTTATAACTTGTTCCATTCCATTCCGTTCCATTATAATATAACCAAACAATGGAATGGTAAATGTATTCCGTTCCGCTCCACTCCATTCCATTTTGTTCTATTCCGCTCCACTCTATTCCATCAATCCGAACAAAGTCTTAATGAAGGGATCATCATTAACAACATCTCCACCACCAGTTGGCACATTACTCTGGATCGATATATGCACTTCTTCACCATGTTCACCCAATACCAATAATTTGGCTGAATCCAAATCCATACCCAAGTGGACTTTGATTTGAGAAGGTGTAGTATGCTTCGCACATGCACTTCGAGACAGGACATCTAATTCCACCTCACTTACAACCGAGGTTGTGAACCAAATTACCGCTTTTATGAACTCCTTAATCCCTTTACTTAACCTTGGTTTCAACCCCTCTACCAGATTAAGCCTCGCCGTATACCCAACTACGATCTAGGGATAACCACGATCATCCATTTTTGGAGAATGGGAACACAAGTTATTAATTTGTGAATGTCTTAAAGATATCACAATAAAGCGCATAATAATAAAATAAGACCTAGTAGCGTACCCAAGAACGCTTTTATGTGGAACGGCACAGAGAATATCATCATTTCTCCTATCACTCTCAAGACATTATTTGAAAACAAATCCTTTGATATGTGAAACCCCAGAGTTGTTTTGATGGAGATCAGGACCACACACTTAGTTATATTGCAGCCAAGAAGAGCTCGAGGTTGTAGAGGTATTCTCTGTGGAGAAACAACTTATGTTCTCACCAGAGGTAATCTGAGAGCCTATAAGTTGTTTTTCCACTGAGAATAACTCTACAACCTCAGGTCTTGCCGCAGGCGACTGTGGATAACTAAGTATGTGGTCACACTCTCCATCAAAATCAGCTGTCAGGGATCCTCACATCAACAGATTTGTTTTCAAAACGTGGTCAAAATAAACCAGCTATATTTTTGTACAAAAATCAATTAACTAATAAATTCTAAAATACACTAAATGATCCACCAAGTTTGGGCATAATGATCATTATGTGTAACAAGGTTACTGTATATTGCCTCTACATCGGGCAAGAACACAATTGCTAATAAAAACTACAGTGTTCTTGTCCGATATAATGACTACTGACAATAACCCCGCTACACAACAATCAAATACAACACCAAGCAATAACCTAACACATAATTAATATAATATTACCGAAACTATATTAAATCAAAATACAAAATAGCCAACAGATATCTCCTTGTACTCATCTTACAAGAGAGGTAATTCAACAAAGATAATTATATTAAATCATATTTAACACTAATTCAATAGAATATACAAGTAATTCAATAGTATGCTATATTAAATCATATTCAACATTAATTCAACAAAGATAAACAGAAACAACCAAACACTAATTCAACAACATAAACAAGAATAATTAATTAATTGCAATAAAAGCCACGAAGATCCAAAACAGACAACAAAACCACCCCAATATCAAAATAAAGTTACAATTAAGGTGATTTTTAACATGTCTATTCTCACATGTTTGCATATCAAAACCATCCCAATATCAAAACAAAATTACAATTATGCATTCCTTTCCAGAAAATTAATCAAAATAACTAATTCTATTTCAACCCTTAATAACAAATGCAGACATGGATAACAACAAAAGCCAAAAAAAATCAATAGCCAAAAAATCACAAAAACAGAGAAAGCATAAAAAAAAAAAGTGGAAAGGAAAAAAAAAAGAACCCATACCGTGCTACTTACGGTGGTGGTGGTGGTTTGCGCAGGGGAGGGCAGAAATGGTGGTCGTGCGCACAGAGGCAACAGTGATGGCGTGCGACTAGTGCTGCGACCAGAGACGGTGGAGAAGGGCAGTGCTGCGATAGGAGAAGGGCAGCACGACAAAGACAGAGGAGAGGCACCACTAAGGTCGCGAATGGAGAAGTGGAAGCATGGCGGGACGACAGAGAAGCGGCACCTGCTCGTGATAGAGAAGAGGAGGCCTCACGTAGAGAGAAAGAAGAAAGGAAAAGTGAGGGAAAGTGGAAAGTGGAAAGAGGAACTTAGTCTATCGATTTATGTTTATCAAGGCTCGCCGCCGTAAATTCTGCCGTAATTTAAAAATTAAATGCACTTTACCATTCCTCACAAGACCGGCCACCTAACCATTCAGTTGCACGACGGTCAAGCCGCCAATATTCTCGCCAAGGTTTAAAAATTTAATTGCCCCAAAAAAGGTGCACCGTCCAACTCACCATCCAGACATCGATGGGCTAGTCAGCTTGCAATATCCTCGCCAATTCAAAATTTAATTATAAACTAAATTGTCAATGTTTCAATTACCGACTCACCAACGGCTTACTATTGGTAAAGGGCTGATATTAGAATTTTTAGTCCTTTAGTGGAGACTTAGCGATGACCGCTCGCCGGTAACAAATTGATTATCGATGGCCACGAGGTCCGCTCAGAACATTCTCGGGTAATATCCATCTTTCTTGTAGCGATGAGCTATATTTCGATCAAAGCCAATCTCCCACTCTAATGCTATTAATACCCAATGATCATGTAATATTAACAGTCTTCTCCCATACTAATATCCCCAATGATCATACAAGATAAATAGAAGGAAGAGAATTAAGCAACAGTGGAATTGTTAATTTAATAACCGATTAGAAACAATCGATTATCCTTGATCCGGCATAATACGCAAGTTCAATTATTCCTAGAGTTTCGTTAACTAATCGTGATACGATCACCTCCAATTAGATTAACTTGTTAAAGGGCAATCAAGCCTTATAGGATTAAGCATACCAAGAATAACACAATCAATGTGATAATAGGATACTCATAGAATTAACTAGATAAAGGTGAAGTACAAACACATTACAAGGTCTCTATGCCCTAATTTAAATAGTAAGTACGGCATGACTCTAGGCATTATGTACAGTACCAGATAGCACAACAAGTACGCCTGCACTGTGTTTCAGCAAGGTGATCCCTAAGCGCCGCCAATACACCGTTTTGATAGGTACAATGCAGATCATGTTACTGCTTTTGCTAAAAATCCACCCTATGATCATAATTTCTCGCTTTAGCCTAAGATTTAAGTCTCTAATCATCTCTAGATCTCTAAGCATGCAAAACCCAGCCTATTCTACTCTTAAATTGCTAGAATTCAAATTAAACTAATTGAAAACCTAAAAACTTAAAACTTAAAACAAACAAAGAATTGAACCTCCAACTATTTTTTATGTACTCTCCCAAACTAATATCCCCGATGTGTGCTGATCTCAGAACTTAAAATGATGTCGACTCGCCACCTATCGAGATGGTTTGCCAAAAAGTTATTACGAGGCTAAAAGCTTTGTGTCCAAGTTGGGGTTGGAAGCTACAAGGATTGATTGTTGTGTGAAAGGGTGTATGTTATATTACGACAATGAATTCGGTAAAAATGATGGTGCACTGATTGAATGCAAATTTTGTGGTGAGCCAAGGTATATTTCACAATAATCGATAATAGGAAGAGTACACAAAAACTAGTTCCAGTGAAGGCAATGTTTTATTTGCCAATTATTCCAAGGCTACAAAAAATGTTTGCATCAACACAGACTACATGCAAAATAACGTGGCACTATGAGTATAGAAGCACTTCGGGTTTGTTGCGCCACCCATCTGATGGTAAAGCTTGGAAGCACTTTGATCATGTGCATCCCGAATTTGCAAATGATCCACGAATGTAGACTTGGCTTATGCTCGATGGTTTTACCCCATATGTTCAATTCTATGGCTAAACCTTATTCTTTGCATAGCCGGGCTTATTGTTACTCCCATACAATCTTTCTCCCTAAATGTGCATGTCTAAACCTTATATGTTCTTGAATTGTATTATACCAGCTACAGATAATCGAAAAGATGGTATTGACATCTATTTACAGCCTCTCATTGACGATCTCAAAAGGTTGTGGAATGGTGTTCTGACATATGATATTGCATGAAAGTTAAGAATTTTATAATGAGGCAAATGCCCGATGTGGACTCATTAATGACTTCCATGCATATGACATGTTGTCTGTTAGTGGTAATTATGGTAAAATGGCATGTCCGCATTGCATGGAGCATACAAAGGCCATTACCTTGAAATTTGGGGGAGAGGTGGGCAAGAGTTATTGGTTTGACTCACATCGCAGCTTTACTGTGTGATCATCTATTTAGATGGAATAAGAACACCTTCAAGAAGCGGAAAAGCTTGAATTAAGTGGCTCGCTCTCAAGGTTGACATCGAATAGATCCGGGAGCAGAGTTATGGAACCGCCAAAATCACAGTGTTATGGTGAATTGGATCCATTTGAAAGATATGGGACAATGGCATAATTGGACAAAAAGAAGTATTTTTTGAATCTGACATATTGGAAAGATATTTTATCGAGACACAATCTTGACAAGTTATGTATATTGAGAAATTTTTTTGATATTATTTTTAATACAAAGTTGATGAACGCCGAGGCAAAACAAAAACAATGATAAGGCCAGACTAGACTTACCACTTTATCAGAGGCTAAAAAGTGACTTACAGCTTGATGACTTGATCGGATGGGAAAACCCAAACCCAAAGCCTATTACTCTTTAATCACGAGGAAGCTAAGCCGCTTTATCGCTGGATAAAAGAACTTCAATGTCAAAGCTGTTATTTTTCTAATTTGGCAATATGTGCCGATGTGAACAAAGGAACCATAATTGGGATAAAAAGCCATAATTGTCATGTGTTTATAGAATGTTTACTTCCTATTGATTTGGTTCGCACATCAAATGTTTTAAATCTACTTCATCAACTCACCAATTTTTCAAAGGTTTGTGTTCGCAACATTGAGAGAGGAAGATCTTATAAAGATGGGAGTGAACATACCACCATTCTTTATAAGTCAGAGAGAATATTTCCTCGCTTTATTTGATTCTTACAGAGCATCTCCCAATGCATCTTTGCACATGAAACTAGGGCTTATTGCCGATCAGCTCAATATGTATGGATGTATCCATTTGAAAGTTAATATAATAAGGTATTCTTTAATATAAATATTCATTTGAATGGCTAAATATATCAATTTTGATCAACCTTTGTTATTTTATAGATTTATGGGTGACTCAAAACGATCGGTGAAAAATAAGGTCAGGGTTGAAAGATTTATTTGTGCAACTTACTTACACCGTGAAACAATCCATTTCTATTCCCATTATTTTACGAACTTTATATTGACACCAACAAATAATTGGTATGAAATAGACATTGAAAGTGAAAGACACTGCTAGCTTTATCAGCCTTTGGCCTTCTTGGCCGCCATGCCAAAGGAGTTGACTCCACTCACCAATCTTGAGAAGAGTTCAAGTCACCACGCTCATCGACATTGATCAACTGCATCAAGTATCATCATATCTACATATGTATCATTTTGACCACTTTCAATTTCTTTTATTCATAACTAATCATGATCATTTGTTTCGATAATAACTTGATAAGGGTATTCTTGTTAACTAAGCTTCACATGTTTAACAAGATTCTTCTCGCTTATATTCATGAATATTTCCCAACATGGTTTATGAACTAGGTATGTATTTTTAGTCCTATTCAACTATTTATTGATTTAAAATACAAAAGATCGCTGGAAAAAAGGAACCATAATTTGTTTGTATATCGTGTACACGTAGGTGTATAGTGAGGCGTAATCCCCTAAAATCCAACACTTGAGAAATTTATCTCATGGTCCTCATTCACGCAGTAAAGAATGACACATGTTTTTGTAAATGGATACAAGTTTCAAAATCACCAAAAATAGTGGGGAAACAATTAATGGAGTTTATGTAAAAAGTGTCATATATGGAGGTGAAGACGACTTCTTATGGCATGATTCAACATATATATGAATCGGTGTACAATACTTTAGATTATACTAAAAGAATAGTGCTATTTTATTGCAATAGGTTTTATCCCCACAAATAGAGGCACAAAGTGGATCGAAAATATAATATTTTGGAGATTTGCACGAGCAGAAGATACCAAATGTTTGATCCATTTATCATGGCACAAAATGTAAGATTTAGTGTATTATGTCCCTTATCCATCAACTTGAAGGGACAAAAGGTTGCCGTGGTCACAATAAAGACAAAACCAAGGGTCGATTGAAACAAATGATCCACTGTGAAGAAGTGGCTTGTTAAGTGAACGAGATGTCTCATGTAAATGTAGTAAATGAAGTGGAACCAATTTCTCGAATACGTGACAATCCAATCACATATGAAGAATAGATGGAGATGAGGAATTGAATGAAGAAGTGGCGTAAACCATCAAGATATGAAGACGATGCTTAAATAGAGCGCGTAATACGCGAAATGAAATTGTTTAACTTTTTACATTTAGAGAATTGTCTAACAATATATTTTAATTTGTCAGTTATTTTTATAACTTGTTTATTTTTATGGAATTTATTTTTAATATTGTTATGTTTAAATATAGTATTTTATGACTGTTATTGTTGAATTGCTCTATAGACATATATGGCATCAGGATCAAGATCCCACCCTCCTGCACTCACCCACTAGTGGTAAAGTGGAAGGGAAGGTTATCGCCATCGACCCTTTGTTTGGTTTCTGAGGTCGAACATTATTAGGCGTGACCCATCTACCGGGTTTTCAACATTGTCTTCTACACAAAGGTCAGCCCACATCTACGCCTACACAATCTCCAAAGATGTTCAAGACCTACACAAAGCCTCTCCAAAGACATTCGGCACCTACACAACCTCTAACATGTTCGGCACCTACACAACCTCCAACAACTTCTGCACCTATACAACTGTTAACACATCAATTTGTCTATTTTTATAGGGCATTTTTAGTACCCAAATATACCATTTTGTACTATTTAAAGCACAAAGGTACTCATTTATGCCCTATCTTGTAGAAATATCATGAAGACACCACTCAAAGGCAAAAGATGCTAAAAAGGATAAAAACCGAAAGTTTTGGAGAGTTTTGGCACTATCGATGAGCTGGGCACGACCTAACCTATATACGATACTACTGCATTTCATATCGTAATCCCAGCGGCATACCCCCGCCTATACCACTTAGCACCGATGAAAAGTCCAAGACGACTGCCAAAGGCAAGACGATCGCATATAAATGATGTCGTGGTTGCAAGACGCACGGGTACGCCAACGTCACAAAGAAAGATCGATACTGCGCTCCCTCGCCATATCAATCCTTCGCCTTTTTCCACCGACCAGGTGTTTCGAGTTTGAGCCGATGTCATCCCTAATTGCTACCCGAGCTCGTGAGAACGAGAATGAGAATAGTCTTAATTTGATATCCTCCTGTCACACCATGACACTTGACAAAGATTTTGCAATTTTCTAAACCTCTTGAGACGGGCATTTGGGTCTTCGTAAGGTAAGTTTGAGAATTGCAATCGATGATACCATCGATATTAGTGCTGGCTTCACTTCGGCTAGTGACCTCAATCGCTAGATAGTTTACGCACCGCCACATCCGTAGTCGGAGTGAAGTACTTCACTCAACGTGAGTTCATTTTCAGACGTGAAGTTATGTCTTCAACGAACGGAGCGTTCTTTCAATTTCTCGATCAAACTACAATTCAGGATGTTGAAAACATGCTCAAGATACACCAAGTGGGAACCAAATTAGAACGACTATTATAAATAAATAAATAAAGAAAATTAAACTAATAATTATACAAGTAAAATTCAAACAAAATAAAACAAATAGAAAAACAAGTAAATTAAATGTCTAAAGCAACTACAATCTCGTTGGCTTAATACCACTAGAACAATCCTCAAAGAATGGCATCAAAACTTGTCATGCCTCAGCAAGTGCACCCGATCATAACTCAGAATAATAATGGAGTATATTTAAGACTCCAAATGCTTCGAACCCAAAGGGAAATGCATGAGTACTAACTTAATAAAGATTCTATGTTACTGTTGAGACTAACAAAGGATGTGATTAAAATGATTGTAAAGTGATTAACGCAAACAAAACAATTATCAAACAATG
>JBAFXK010000060.1:0-184850 GCA_037113605.1 Calophaca sinica | reverse complement strand
TTTGTTTTATTGTCATCATATTTTTGTGACAAGCAGAAGAAGCACTTAGAATTTATTTTTCTTAAAATAAAAATTACTAAACTTTATAATAGTGTCTTCTTGGAGTGCGATTACCTCATCTGAGCTTTGGTTTGGGCTTTGAAAGACTTGTCCAAATTCGCAATAGGATAGTATAATGAAGGGCGTGATTCCTTTTCCTCGGACTCCTGGCTCGGTGGAGTTCTAGACCTTGCATATATGGAATCCACATTCTTTTTACGATTCAAAGCGTATTTTTAATAATTAAGAATTTGTTTGATTGTGTTTATATTTTTTATTTGGGTATTCTATAATTTAATATTAAAAATTTATGTAGAAAAATAAAATAAAATTTGGTGATATAAATTTAGTTTTAGAAGTGAAAAAAAGAAGAAAAAACCTACTTGAATAAATTAGGGCTGTTTATTTCTTTATTTCCTGTTTTTATTTCCACTAAAAATAATAAACATTAGAGAATGTATTTGAGAAATTTTTGAAAATACATTTTTCAAATAAATCCACTATTTTGGAAGTGCAGAATATGTCAAAAAAAGCGTTTTTAGTGTTTACGAAAATGTGTATGAAAATACATTTCATCTTTTTTATGTCATAATTGTTCACTTGATGAGTCTTTTATTTTCTCATTAGAGATTTGTAAACAATATACCAAGATAAATAAAAAGCAGTAAAAGGAGTATTCTAGAAAGCAAAGCGTGCCCTTAGTTTTAAGAATATTTTGAAAGTAGAGTGTCATCTGGCGGTGGCAGTGTGGCATTGGGTGTAGAGGCGGTGGTGGTGGATGGTGTTAAGTGGTAGTGTTAGTGAAGTGGAGGATGTTAGATTGTAGGGATGGCTAAAGAGTTTATTTTAAGGATGGTTGGTGATCAATTTGCTATTCTTCCAAATTCATTGGATCACATGAAGCTTAAAAAAATAAAAATGTGGATACAAATAAGAAAAAAAAATGTGCTGGGGAGAAGGTGTTTTTTCTATCTTAAATCATGGAAGTAGTTCCTAAGTCTTAACATTGTAAGGCTTTTAGCAACAAAGAGGATTAAATTAAAATCTAAAATAAAGATAAAGAGGATCAATAATTTAGTCAAAACAAATAGCTTTATTTATTTTTGATAAGCAAAACAAATCCTTTATTAAACAAGGAATGACATTTTTGGTATTGGAATAGACAAACTATGAATCCAAACAATCTTTTCATAGAAGTTTGTCCCAGGTTTGGTGGAATTTATAAAAATTTTACTCGATAATAGTGTATTGAAGATATCATATTAAAGAGGTATTTTTAGGATGACTTCTAATAGGAACCCCATCAAAAAGGGGTATATTAAAAAGTATTTTTAGTATGTCAAATTTACAAGGATGATCTCAACAAAATACCTATAGGTTTAGGTTTTCTAACAAGTTTGCACATATTGCATTCTCACCTTTTTATAATATTTTGAATTTCTATCACTAGCGTAATCTTAAAAACAGGACTAATCTTAATCTATCGAATTTTTTGAAAGTGGGTAGAAACAAAATAATTAAATTTAGAAAATTTATGTGATTAAAATCTAACCTAAATCTTGAGATTATAAATGTTATGGAATGGGTCCGTAGCCGAGTCCTAATGCATTCTCCTTGGGCACAGTGCGGATCATTTCGGTTCTGCACTGAGGCGGCTCATGGGCACAGTGCGAATCGGCTCCGGTTAGATCGTTTCGGTTCACCTTGCGAGGCTTCGGCGAATTGCCACCCAGGCACGAGACGCGAGACGGCCGCGTTACAATTTCCCAGATGATAACGTCGAGGGTGGGGCGTGTGAACACGGGGGCGGAATATCGAGGAAGAGATCGACTAATTCAGAGATTGGCCGGAGGGATTACCGTATGAGAGGTTTCACTTAACTCCTTAGCTACTTCTGCAAGGGGGCTGGAGCCCCCAGTTTACTGCTCTCTCTACACTCTCTCCAGGCCCTACAAGCCCTGTCGCTTGGAAAAAGCATCGAGGTGCCTTTTGCAGTACCCCTTTGCCCAGTCACGAAGAAGGAAGGGCGTGCATTGCCCGAAGGAGGAGATGCTGCGTCACAAAGCTCGTCACCCTAGCTACCACGGCTGAAGAACGGCCAGTGCGAACTTCGTCGAGGAGCTTGCACCATTTCGATGCATTAACTTTGTTAGGCGCCGCACCGTAGGGCAGATAAAACTAGCCTTTGAGGCTCCAGGATACCAGAAGCGGGCAGATGGTATCGACCTAAAGATCAGAACTTGGAGCACCTCCCGAGTAGAAAAGCGTCCAAGAAGCGGATCGGCCTTCTTGGCTGTTGACGAGCAACTTTGGAGAACAACGAGCGAGCGCACAGACCACGGGACATACCGTGGTGAACACATATCATCAGATCTCGAAGGAAAGCCAGGCAAGCGGCAAGGGATCGAAAATAACTTATGGCCTCGGCGTTCGGACTCGAGGAAGAGCGATGTTTCTAATCGAGATCAAGATAAAAATCAAATCTTTGGATACCACAGGAACCAGGAGTCTTGAATTGACCACACAAATCTCGGACGAGATCAAAATCAAATAAATGAAGACATCCTAAAAATAGAGAGCGCAGTCGACCACAGATCTTGGAAGAAATCAAGATACGCTGGCCGGCTGTGTCACTCGGCAGGTCGACCTCATCTACGACAATAGGAGTTGACCTCGGCTTCAGTCGCATGACACATTGTTTGGAGGAGCTGAAGTCGGCCACATTCTTGACGTGGCTTCGGACGACCCGCAAATCGTCCCTCGAAACCCAGATGACAGCCAACAGTGGATGCCCGGTCAGTGCTCGGGCGTCCTACCAGGCCTCCACCGACAATTTCAATATTGAGACTGACTTCCCGACTCTGTTCGTCATTGACCTCGATTACTTGATGACCTCCAACATTCTGCCAGTTTGGGCCAGCCAAATCAGCTACTCTCACAGGGAAGTACAAGCTTCGACTACGAGCACTTTACTCGACTATAAAAATTAATCTTAGCTTTATTACATCAAGTTGTTGCAAATTGTCTGTACTTTAGCGAGGCGATTACTGACCAAAATTGAAGCGCTGCGAGCTCGGCGCCCAGCGTCGGAAGGACCTCGACGCGACCTACGACCCAGTGATTCACTAAACTAGTCGACCATAAAGGCGGGTGAAATTCATTCGCGACTCGACCCCGTGGTCACCGCACTCGACCCGGTAGTCCCCCAAACCGAAGTACGACATAAAGGCTTGGTGGGCTCACTAGCGGCGCTCGACCCCGTGGTCCTCGCGGTAGGCAGAAGTGGTGCTAGAAGCCCAAGTCGGCATAAAGGCTTGGTGGGCTCACTCGCGGCTCGACCAGTGGTCCTAAACCCGAAGTCGGCGCAAAGGCCCGGGTAGGCTCACTCGCGGCTCGACCCTGCGGTTCCAGAGATTCGAGGTCGGCATAGAGGCCTGGCTCAAAAGCGACTTCGGAGAGGTCGCGGTCGGCCTAAACATCCCTGTGGTTTCGAAGACACCAGGTCGGCATAAAGGCCTACGTGCTCTGCGCGGCTCATTCAAGGTCGCTTTGTCGAGCTAAATGGGACCATCGTGTGTTTCAAAGACACCATGTCGGCGTAAAGGCGTCTGGAGAGGCACCGAACCTGGTAGCGACAAAGACTAACCACTGCCCGGTTCGAAAGATTTCAGGTCAATGCAAAGAGGCCTGGCGAATCTAAAGCGGCTTCGAAGGTGATAACTTCGACCTAAAGAAACACCTACATGGTCTAGATCATCATGTATCATTTCCGAATTTGTTGAGCTCCCTCTTCTTTGCTCCACTTGAGCTACCTCCTGAAAGCATAAGAAAGCAAATACAAACTACTCAAGGGTATCGCCTTGGACTCTTGATGAGCCACCATCAGCTGATAATTCTCTATGTTCGCGTGGCCAGAACCTCTCCACTTGCTTCATCGGGATCACCCTGGTTGGTCTTTTTGACTTCATCCTCCTCCTCCACAATCTTGCCATCATCTTCGCAGTCTTGGTGAAGTCAAGCTCTGAGATATCCAAATCGGGGGCAACTTTGCTGATTTAAGGCAAGGCGCGTTATCAAGAGCCCTCCTTTTGAGCATGTAGAGCACAAAAACTCTTATATCTCCTCCTTTAGACGGCTTGATCGGATTTATCGCTCTCCAAGTCATGGTCGAAAGCCAAGAGATCTCTCTCATTTTGCAACTCTTTTTGGTCTCCCGAGTGCCTCGTGCCAGCTCTCGCGGGATTGGTTACAACACTCAAACCCGCAGAGATCCCGGATCGGTAAGCTTCGACCATGGCAGGCCATCCTGGAGGAAAAAGCGAGGATCTTTGGAATAAGTGCGACGCGGCCAGCAGTTGATTAAACAATCGGGGGCTTACGTCACCATGTAAAGATGAAATAAGGTTAATGCACGACATGCCTTTATGAACCAAGGAAGACTACGCTTGATCGATCGAGGTCGATGCCTACCACGGCTTCGGTTCTCAATCGGACCCACATGGGTCATCTCGGACACTTAGACATCATGCCTCGCGGACCCGGATCATCGACCCGGTCATTATATTATTGACATTTGGGAAACCCATGTGTCGATAAGTAACTTAGATAGGTCGAACCGTGACCTACTACTCTCGACTTGAAGTTGCTCGACCCTTCGTAATGCAAGTCTCGAGGAGACTTATGGTTCAAAAAAAATCACCAACGGATCACTCCCCATTCAATAGCCCTCAGTCATAGGGTCAAAAAAGAACAAATAATACAGCACTTAACTTCTTTCAAGTTAACAATGTCTAGGGGGGCTTAATATTACTGGGCCGAATTCTCCGAGCCTGGGCATTTAATCGATACAGCTGAATCAAGTGAGCCGAATGTTTAACCAATCCGAGCCCTACATTTCCACGAAACCTGGATATAGTTCTAGGCGGTTCAGCCGCAGATCGGATGATCGGCGGCCCGGGAAAGAGGAACGGTTGAGCTTGAAAGGCACGTCCCATCTCGAGTCCCACGTCACGCAAGCGTGAGCTTGGCCGAGGTAAAGGTGCAAGCACGTGGAAGCGTGACCCCTGCGGACGAAACAAGGCTTACAGGACACGCCAGACCTTGGTGACTCCGACTCGGATACCGACTCGATGACATTGGATAGACACTCCGTCCTTTACGTGCGAAGAGTCTAGGGGGCTTGTATTATGGGCATGACGGTCCCGAGCTTCAAAGTCCTAATCCACAGCCACGACTTTGGTGTGGATCATTTCAGTTTCGCTGCTTGCCGAGACAACTCACGACCTTGAGTGCGTATCTGGCTCGGTTAAATCACCCTGGCCTCAGTTCGCTACCTTCAAGCTCGACTTTAATTGCCACCGACACTGAGACCCGCTGCATCTGACTGCACCGATCACAATTCCTTCATAATTTTCAGATGATAACGCTCATTAGCTGGGGCGTGGCGGAAGACTACAGGAAGCGGAATATCGTAGGGAAGAGATCACTTAATTCAGTGTGACGGACGAGGATTACCGTATGTGACAGAGGTTTCCCCTTCTTTCCCACGCAGAACTTCGCTATATAAAGGGGGCTAACCCCCGGAGTTTGCTCTCTACACTACTCTCCAAACCCTAAAAAAGCCCTATCTTAACTTAGGCATCGGGAGGTGCACTTTTGCGGAAAGCACTTCACCACGGCCAAATCAAGGAGGGAAGGGCGTCACGCCCAAAGGAGAAATTTCATCACAAAGCTTCCGTCACCTTAGCTACCACACTAAGAAGAGCAGAGATGCGAGCACTTTCGAGGAGCTTGCACCATTTCGTGCATTAACAATAAATATAACAACATAAACAAATTAAAGAAAGAATATGTTCTAATAATAGCAAAGCAAGATGATGAGTTACCAAGCTTTGGGGTTGGTTCTTTATTTTTGTTTTGGGGGTTATGTGATTGGTTATTGGTGGTGCTTGGATAGAGATCTATGACAAGATATGGTGGTGCTATTTCAAGCCAAAGGATTTGATTCTGGAGTTGGAGTGGGGTGCAATGGTGAAGGTAAAAATATGATCTGTTTATCATGGATCATGGCACGGGGAGACAAGATGACAATGGAGGAAAAGGTCTATATGTTGTTCTTGTCTTGACAATGGGACGCTTTAACTTGAATTATAAGATTATCTACAACTATAATAGCCATAATGACTTAGTTGAGATGTTCTTGGGTTTTCCATTTTCACTACTTTGTTTGGTGAGAAGCGGAGAGGGAAAATGGGGAGAGAACACAAAGGCGTAAGGAGGAAACCATGCAATAAATTTACCTCGCCACTTAAGTTCAAATTCATACGGGACTTGACATTGTCCACAACACATACCACTTATCTTTTTAAACATAATTTGATGGTTATTTTCTTCAGAGACACATTTTTAAGGTCTTGACGCATACATTGAAGGCCCTTTTTTAATATAAAATTGGAATGCAAGAGGAATAAAACAAATTAACTCACAAGGAATCAAACTAGTGACTTGTTTTAACTTCTAAGTGCATTGAAATAACTTGATGCGTAAATAAATTTAGGTATATAATATAATATAATATAATATAGTATAATTGAGTGTTAGAATTGGGGTATTTTAATTTAAATTATTTAATTTGATGTATATTAGTTAATTGGAATTTCAGTTGAATCTAATACCATAAAATTGAATGACTAGTAGTTTTTATGTTTTCAATTTTTAACTCGGGCCTTGAAAATTATAAATCCACATATCAAACATTTTTTTTAGAGAAATACAAGCATGACACATAAAAGTGTAGAGTAATATTTTTACTATTTATTATTTGTATATTGTAAGAAACAATTATTATTGACATTAACAATTATTGTTATTGTCAAAAAAAAATCATTGTTGTTGAGACTCGTCACGGGCACCTTTGGTGACTTCCAATTATTATCATCCTTGGTGTTCTAATACTACAATGTTTACTAATACAGCTTTAACAACTACCAAAGATCCTTTGACGACACACGATTAGCATCCTCCAACCATTGTAATTGCTTTTCCATCACCAAGACACCAACCTTGTTGGTATCATACAAAATGCCATAGAAGCTTGTATCCTCTAATAAAAAGTTAAATTCATTTTAGACTTTCACGCTAATTCTTTAGTTGTTTTGTTCATAAAAATTATAATTCTTAACCAATTCTAATTCTCTCTCAATACTATTTATAATCGAAGTTAGAATTAAAATTAAAATTTCAAACTATAATTCCAGTTCCATCATTCAAACAAACCTACTATTACCAAAAAATTAAAAAAATTCAAACAAACCCTAAGATTCATTTTACATTATCAAGCATATGATTTACGATATCAAAAGGCATATGGTTCTTTTCATTTTAATAAACTCAACAATAAAGTCTACTAAAGTCGAATGAATTGAATAATAGATATGATCAAATCCAATGATTCAATTGACGCTTTGTTCTAAAAAGCTTATGCACAAGACAATGAACTTGATTTTCCTCGCTTAAAAATTAAACAAAACTTCGTTCTATCTAATGAAACACGACTTAATCCTATCAAAGTCAAGCATATGTCCGACTTTGAATAAATTAATATGCGGTTTTAATCTACTAATCAATGGATATTACTTTTTCAAAAATATGGATAGATGAATCAATATTAAAGTTATTATTGAAAGTAAAGTCGTGCCATTTCAGGTGCACGAGTTCTCCACATATTAAAGCCATTAAAAATTGATATAAAATTTTCATGACATGCTTTATATATATGGCTAGACGATGGCACCAATGGAAAACACAAGTCTGGGATGGTACTGGCATTATAGGCTTAATCGGCACCTGAATTCCATATTCAATCATCTGGATTGCATAGGAGTCATTTGACAAATTCTCCAATACGATATCTCTTAGGCCGATTCCAGGTGCTTTTGAAAGAATATACCTCTTAAGTTCATCATTAAATAAAGGATCGGATGTCGTTGCCTTTGAAAAGAATATACCCCCAAGTTCAACATTTAAATAGGGTCAAATGCCATTGCTTGGAGTCTAACATACGCATGAACAAGTGGTTCTATACACCACTCGAAATAGCTAGTTAGAAATGTTGGTGGCAATCCCTTTGGTAGACAAGGATAATCGCTATTTGGTTAGTCAAGGACCTCCTCGGGGTGTCCAGAAATGAACCCGAAAAATCGTGTCTGGCTTCAAAAACGCGAAATATATCTAGGATGACTTCCATAGAAAATATGACTTTTCTCCTACTTTTGACAAGTATGGCGCTGTTCATCATCCTCGTAAAAATTTCCATCTCTGACAAGGTAGTAATCAAGGAGGCGATGTGAGCAAAGAAAACATCGAGGATCTCCAAAGTCGTAATGAGCAACAAGTAGTACGTGAATTTGAGAAGGCCGCAAGAGGATATGGAAGCTCTTGAAGCAAGAGAGGATGATGATCGCCGTCGGTTGCAAAGAGGAGATGGTTCATCATCCTCGCCTCCGAAGAGCTTCAATCTCCTCCTGCAACCTTCTTAGATTCTCACGCACCTATTGTAGCTTATTCTGACTTTGGAGATCCTCAACATTACGTTGTTCACCATTCTATCTCGCTAGAAGAACTTCCATCTCCTCTTGCAACCGAGGTTGTTCATCATCCTCTCTTGCACGAAGAGCTTTCATCTTCTCTTGCAGGCTTCTCAGATTCTCACGTAGGACATAGGGTCCTGGTCGTTTCCTCACGAGACGATGCTTAGGAGGCATGTCATGAGAAAGAGGACAGTCACACACATCATGCTCAAGAGGAAGACGTTCATTGAAAGCGAGGAGGAAGACTCTTCACTCCATGGAATTCATCCTAAATATGTGTCACGTCTTGATACAAAGACTTGGTTTTTGGATCCATTTTCTAAAAACCCCGAGAAGACCCGCTTTGCATCCAAAGCCCTTGTCTACCAAAGGGATTGCTTACAATCATCTCGCTACTATATCCGAACGGGTGCAAAAGCACTAACTCGTGCATATGTTAGAGACCCCACTCTTGAATTAATGACAAGCTCCCGGGAGGTATATACTTCAAAGGCATCTAATTAACCAACCTACAAGATCTCCTATTGGAGAATTTGTTAAATAGGTACGCAAGTTGTCAGGCTTAATCCACACTGAATGTCATCGAAGCATGGAGTGTCCGAATAAACAATTTAACCAAACACTTACTCAAAAACACTTACATAAAGAAGTTATGTATTAAGAGACTCAGGCGAGACGTACGCCAGGAGGCATGTCGCGAGAAAGAGGACTGCTCACACACATCATGCTCAAGAGGAAGAGGTTCATTGAAAGCAGTGAGGAAGACTCTTCTACTCCATGGAATTCGGCCCTAAATATGTGTCACGCCTTGATACAAAGACTCTGGTTTGGATCCATTTTCTAAAAACCCCGAGAAGACCTTGGTATCCAAAGCCCTTGTCTACCAAAGGGGATTGCCTACAATCATCTCGCTTACCTATATCCGAATGGTGCAAAAGCACTAACTGCGCGTGCATATGTTGGGAGAGACCCAAGCAATAACATCTTACTTCTTGAATTAATGACAAACTCGGAGGTATATACTTCCAAAGGCATCTAATTAACTAACCTACAAGATCTCTATTGGAGAATTTGTTAAATGGATGCCAAGTTGTCAAGGCTTAATCCACACCTGAATATGCCATCAAGCATGGAGTGTCCGAATAAACAATTTAATCCAAACACTTACTCAAAAACACTTACATAAGAAGTTATGTATTAATCACTGTCTCTCTATTGAAGAAAAAATGAGTGTAAACTCCAAAACTTTATAAGAAACTATTTCCACAAGCTATCATAGTAAGGTTGTCAGGAAAATAAGAAGAAAATAACTTGTCAACATGTTGTAAATAAAACTCTTCCAAACACTTACAATAGTATTTTGTCATAAGTTGAAATGAGGTCTTCCAAAATCCCCTAAAACTTACTAACTAACCAACCGCAGCGATCTAAGCTCATCGAAAGCACTTTGTGGCATAGCCAAAAGTCAAATATGCAATATAGTTAGGCAGGATGAAGATGAGTGTTAGCAAAATGGTTTGAGTTTTTTCCCCGATAGGCCTTTGAGGCAAAGTACAATGTTACACACAAATCGCAAAAGATTTAGTAGCCGAAATGAATCAATATCATCATCATCATCATATGTGTAGAATAAACTCCCTCAACCGCTTGTAAGGAAGGAACAGTTTGATATAAACTAACATAAAAAAGAACTCATTCATTTAACCATAATCAAAAGTTTCTTAGTAGCAGTTGTTCAATGTAACGACCCGTTTCCGGACCGCTACGAACTAAAATTAAACCTAAATGTGACTCGTGTTTAAAACGGTACTCTTGTGCTTTTCGTAAAAATACGGTATATTTTTAAAAAAACATTTATACATTCCGTAAGCGCACTCAGAGTAATTACACTTTTGAAACATGGTGCAACTAGGATATAAATCTTAATACTAAATAACAACACGCATGCATAACTCATACATACTTATATATACGGATATAAAATAGTGCATACAAAAAAAGACAGAGTAGTAATGTACAAAGAAATACACCCATGGTATGACGACCCTCGTAAGAGTGATCATACCCTTGGGGTCTCCCTAGACACCCACACTGTGGGGCTGCTCTAAAGTAAACCGATCTACCACTGTGCTCAAAAATAACACCCTACCAAACCGGGTCACAACCATCAGACACAAAAGACATACTACAATCATCCCAAGAAAACATCTAGTAGATATAATCAATCACGACAAATAGAGATCGCCGTCCGGGATCCTCGACGAGGTCCTCTCACCATCACTGTTTGTCGGGTTCCTGCGTCCTCGCTTATCGCTGGGTAACCATCATGGATCAAGGCACCACGGAAAGTAGTCAACTTCTCTCAACAAATCAAGATAATCAAGGCGTAAAGAAATAAGCAAACAACAATGTATATCATTCACCAAACGTGACTCAACCCTCTCACTTTAGACTCGACTCAACTCGCGATCCATTTTCTCTCGACCGACCATTATTCCTGAAATGTACGCAGATCCATCAATCGACATACCAGCCGTAGCCTCGGGATCTTTCGCTTCTCCCCTAGATATGCAGCATCTTGCCCTACGCCTGCGACGCTCAGTCAATCTCCCATAAACAAAAGGGACCTAGCACCTCGCCATATCCGGTCACGGATCAAAAACGCCACGACGACTCGCCAGCTCTCTCTCACTCGATGAACAGCTCGGCCGCTATTTATAGTCAAAGAGTGACGCATAAAATTACTTGACCGTATATCAAATAAAGAGAGCATGCTTAACATGAAGAAAGCATAATTCGACATTTTAAGCAATAAAAACACCTTGCATGAAGAAACGCACTTCAACAAAGAACACGCAATGCGTGGCATATATTCAATCTCATATCAAATAATGCATAACTCAATCATATCACAACATTACATGCTCGGCAAGCGAATCAAGGAATCCATCCTCTCGCAACTCAATGGAATTAACAGAGAGAACATACAAGTGTGGGGGTTGGGTTCAGAGACCAACCGCAATAGCTTTCGCTGCCCACGAAGACTTCGGATAAATGTTCGACCACGACAACAAAACGAAGGGTTCGAAGACCCTAACTTCGAACTTGTAGAGTTCTCAGATTTCTTCGTATTTAAATGAAGCATTTAAATACTAAAAATAAAATCTAAACATATCTAGAAGTTGCCCTTACCGAACTCCAAGCCAGGCGTCTCGTCTTTGTCCTCAATCGAGCTCGACAACGACCTCGACACGCACGGTTCTCAATCGACCTCGACACGCACGGTTCTCAATCGACCTCGACACGCATCTGCCCTCAATCTGATCCCATCGCCTCCCACGCCCTGGGTTCGCTCTCCGACACCTCGATTCCGTAAGGCCGCACGATCTCTGGAATCACACTTCCTAATACAAGCACAACTTAGTACTATCTATGGGTTTCTAATAGCACTTAGCTCTCATATCCCAATCTTAACTACAACCCAAGTAAACATTAAAACTCAAGAACTTAAACAAATACAACAAGAATTTAAGCATTACAACTTAATTCCTTTTCTCTAAAATTTTATTAAAAACTTCTTTCATACATATCACCATACAAGGCCATTTTTCCTAAGTACTAATTCAAGCTTAAAATCAAGTAGCATATTAAGCACAAATTAATCAAAATCTAAGTTTATGTTTTCTGAAAAATATTTTCATCAGTGGTCCAACAATTTAAAAATAAGACCATTAAATAGCAAGTTTCTTAGGACTCAAGAATAGAAAAGACCCAAAACTAACATGTTGCACTTTAATTAAATTAAACTAGTCATGCTATTAGCACCTAAATAATTACTATAACACAATAACATATCTCATGCATGATTCAAGCATGATTAAACATATTTTCCCTCTTACCCAAGGTTAGGTTTTTGATCAAATGCTCATGAAAGAGGTTATATGATGCTACAACAAATAAATCAACAACAAACAACAACAAGAAGCAACATACAACAACATAGAACAAGAAATCAAAACAAGCCAAGTGGTTAGGGTTTTGGGCGCTACCTACTGTAGAAAACAGAGGAAACGATTTGTTTTTCAAGCTCAAATAAATGGTTAGAAAGGTAGGTAATGTCATGAAGAAGAAAACCTATCGAGCATGAGCATGATTTGGAAGCATAGAAACTAGCTAAATGGAGGGAGGAAGTGGCGCTAAACAAAGAGTAATGAAGGGAGAGAAAATTCTGTTTTTCATACCTCAAATGATGATCGAGATGATGATATAGGCAGAGGAGATGATGAGAAACAAGATTGATGAAGAAGGTTTGTGCAAAAACTCAATGGAACCCAAGGTTTTTCAATGGAAGTTTGGAGAGGAAGAGGAAACTTAGAGAAGAAGAAAGAAGAAAAGAGAAAGTGAGGGTTTGAGGACTGATCGTGATATTTAATTTGGTGAGGAAGGGCATTATGGTCCTTTCTCCCTTAATGAACACTCAACAATAATTAATTAAAAGAAAACCATTTATAAAACCACAAATAAGTGACATATAAATACTATTATGAGATGCTAATCCCATCACTCATTCTACCCATCAAATCTCTCCTCTCTCATGATTACCCTCTAATCTATAGGCTTAAGATCTAAAAACACTACGATTTAAAAATCGCAAAACCGATTAATTTCTCGCCGGAAAATCCCGGAAAATTAATTTACGAAAAATTAATTCTCCGCGTGATAATATCAATTTATAAGTATTAGAAACAATATAATTCACTAAAATAAAATAAAAAACAATATTTAAAACAGGTTACGACTCGATTTTCATCGAAATCAGGGCTCATTTTAAATTTTATCAGCGGCAGAAACTGCCCGGCGATTTGGAACGCGACGAAATTTCAATAGAATATTTCGACAACATTCAAACCATAAATTAATATTAAAATATTAATTCTCATTTATTTTAGCTCTTGATTTAATTAAATCACTTTCTTAGGGAACAAGTAATTGCTTTATTAAAGCATAATTACAACAAAATATACTAATTAACACTAAATAACGTTCGTAAAAATACGAGTGTTACAGTCTCGGCACGAGGTCGATCAGGGTGCTTGTGCAAGCGCACAAGGCTCTATCACGAACTCGTGCACGCGGTCTCCTCAGCTCGGCATACGACCTCGGCACGCGACCTCATCAGCTCGTGCACGCGGTCTCGGTACGAGGTCGATCTCTTCATCAGGTGTTACATTCAACAATCAAATCAAAACAAGCAATACATTCCCCAAGCTATTAAAAAAAAAACTTTCCTCAAGCATCTTCCTCACTTCTCAGATGAGTTTGGTCCACGCTTCTTTCCGAATCCCACCACTACAATAACACAAACAAAAACAAAAATAAATTAAAAACCCCACATCATGACTAAATTAGCCTCTTCGCTTGGGTAGGACAAAAATAGAAAAGTAAAAAAAGGAACTTGAAGATTGATTTGTTGTGGATTTATAAGTAATCGTAAAGTAAAGAAAGAAGAAGAGGGAGGGAAGGGAAGATAAGGTTACCTGCGGTGATTTAATCGGCGATTGTATTGCATACGCCAGTGGCGCGCCACGTGGCTTCTTCTTTTTGTCTTGCTTGCGACTTTGGGAGTTTGGCCTCTCACTTTGCCCGCACGAGCAAGAGATCCATGAACCTTACCTGCATCATTCCAATTTATAGGGATTCATTCACATCATATGCCACAAAATCGAAAACAACGCAAAACCCTCTATTCGCTTGGGAAATAAAGAGTAACTAAACTCACCCATTATGAAGAATTTATGCTTCTCTCTCTATCTCCTCTTCGCTCAACTTGTACCGCTACCAAATAGAACCCAAACGTAGAATGAGACATTCTCTATTTGTATTGGTAGGGTTAGTTCGGTTGAAGGTTATGTTTGGGCTCATGTTTTGGACTTAGGATGGGCCTTCTCTTGAAAATCATGCGAGACCATTTTTCTTATAGGCTCATAACATATTATTATATTATAATGACAAAAAAATGTTATATTATTTTTTAATAAAAATTTATATATTTGTAGAGGCATGTCTGCTTATCTTATTTGGGAATTTTTATTTTATATTTTAGTAAAATTAAATTTTAGATATTGAATGAATTGAATTAAAATAATTCATGTTTAAAAATAATTCAAGCATTTGGAAATTACATTTTCGACATTGGGTTAACATAATGATTTTATTTAAATGATGAAGAAAATCACAAATTTAAGTAAACTTATGATATTTTAAAAAATTTATGTGTTTTGTATTATTTTTTTATACATAAATTTTGTATTATTTACTCAAGAAGGAAAAAACTACTTATATTAAAAATTAATTCCATCGCTTAAAATTTATAAGATGTGATCCTTTCAAAACAGATAATATGTTTTGTTGGTGCTTGGATCCTATGCAAATAAGTTGCACCAAAGGCAAATTTACTACAAAGTCACTAGATCCGAATTGTGATGTGTATATGTGCTTCTCTTTCTCTAATCTAATAGCTCTACAAAGGATCATACCGCTATGCGGCCGCTACAAAGAATCCACGCTTGTTTTATTGTCATCATATTTTTGTGACAAACCAAGAAGCACTTAGAATTTATTTTTTCTTAAAATAAAGTACTGAACTTACATTTTAAAAATAGGAAAAATTAGTTACAAGCTGTCCTCAACTCCGTTTGAGATCAAGCTCAATGCCTTGAGGACCAACAGGTTGAGTTGGTTCTCACAGACTGATCTCGATGACTATTCACATGATTTATTTCGACAGCCTTAGATCAAGCTCAACCCGCCGAGATAAAATCAAGCCGCTGGTCCTCAAGCCGCCGAAGGCAATCTCGATCTCGGCAGGTTGAGCTTGTTCTCTGCATGCTGAGCTTGTTCTCGGCATGTTGAAGACAACTATAGGCAACTCTATGGTGCACAACGGTGGTGGGTAACACCACTGCACAAGTTTCTTTCACCATTAGATCAAAAACTTAGAAGTTATCATGCACCCTCTCACACCAGATCAAATCCTCGTGGATATCTCTCACCTCTTCGCCGATGGTGAGATGGATCTCGACATCTCACCTCTTCGTCCGAGATGTCGAGATCCGGGATCCGAGGTTGTCCTCTCATCATCTCAGCCGCTGGCCGTCGAGATCCTAGATCCGAGATGTTGAGATCCGAGGTCATTTGACAACAGACGCGTGCTCTTCAAGACGCAGGTCGCTTTACATCCAATGTGCATGACGCCGCTTGACATCCAACGCGCTTCTCCAAGACGTAAATCATTTGTGCACGTGCTTTTCACACATGGTTTGTTCGACATCCAACGCACTAAAATGATTTCGCGTCGGAGAGCGCGCTGGATGTCAAAATGACGCCATGCACATTGGATGTAAAACGACTGCGTCAAGAGCACGCGGCGCTTGTCAAATGACTCCTGATCTCAACATCTCTGATCTAGGATCTCGACATCCTGATTTAACTTGATCCGTGGTGCTGCCGGGTCGTATCATCGAGATGAAGCCGGAGAAGTGACAGCGAGAACCATCGACGAAGAGGTGAGAGAGGGAGAGATATCAGAGAGGGGATTTGATCTGGTGTGAGAGGGTGCATGATAACTTCTAAGTTTTTTTTGATCTAATGGTGAAAGAAACTTGTGCACGGTGGTGTTACCCACCTTCCTTGTGCACCATAGAAATTGCCTATGATTTGGATTATATCACAATATTTTCTACCTCCTCCTCTTTCTTTTGAGTGAGTTTTGAAAACCTATTATCTCTACTCGACAGTGAACCAACTCGACAACGAGCAGAACCAACCAACTCGACAACGAGCTTGAACCAATCTCGACAACGAGCAGAACTAAACCAACCAACTCAAGCTTCCCTTCTCATGCACCGCCTCCGCCCAGCCACCTCTTGAAAAATAAAATACAGATCCTTCATCCTCTCACTCTCCTCTTTCTATCCACCAGAATAGATTTTCAAAAAAAGCAACTTCGAAAATGAATCAAATTTGCAGAACCAACCAACTCGACAACGAGCAGAACCAACCAACTCGACAACGAGCAGAATCCAATCTCACAACGAGCGTAACTAAACTCGACAAATGAACAGCCCAACTCGACAAGGCCCAATATGATTTGGATTATATCACAATATTTTCTACCTCCTCCTCTTTCTTTTCATGATGAAAGTGAGTTTTGAAAACCTATTATCTCTACTCGACAATGGTTTACAGGATTACCTGGTAGTAATCCGCCTTTGCATCATTTTTGTATATCCTATTGTTGCTTAAAACCCTTCCCATTCTCTGCGACTTTGTCCTCAAAGCGCTATAATGGAGAGCATCGAGCCACTCACCTTCTAACCATTCTTTCACATCAACATTAGAAGCTTATTTGGAGACCTGATTTCATCTTACTTTCATTCTCCTCTTCACGAAAGCTCAGGTTTGCTTCATTCTCTTTTTCATGAAGCCGTTGAGATCAAGCCTGCTGTTGGTCCTCGTCGCCGAAATCAAGCCTGATCCGACAGGTTGAGCTTGACATGAAGTCGCTGATCTCGACAGCTTATTCACACCGCCGACATCAAGCTCAAGTCGTTGGTCTTCAACTAGTCAAAATCAAGCTTGATCTCGGCTGCATCGAGCTTGATCTCGACATGTTGAGCTTGATCTAAAGTCGCCGAGATCAAGCTCTGTCGCTTGGTCCTCAAGTCGCCGAAATCAAGCTTGATCTCGACAGGTTGAGCTTCGATCTCGACATGTTGTGAGACTGCATTTAACAAATGTTTTTCCGAAGAAATGTAATGATTTCTTGAAGGATTGAATAATTTTGAAGTAAACAAGTGTATTACCCTTTGCATGTATATGTATGTTAAGAGAGAAGAGATTTGGAATCAGTGAATTATTATCATTAATTAAGTATTGTTGTTGCTTTTTTGGTGGTATAGTTGTACTCTTTCTTTTTTTCTTTTTCCTTCTCAATCTCTCATGCTTAATCGATACCGATGATTTTGAATTTTGATGGGGTGTGTGCCGCAGTAATCCAGAGGTTATTTGTAGGGTGTTTCGTAAGAGTTGGGATGGGAAGAAGAGTTCAGATGGTCCTCAAGCTCAACCGAGATCAAGCGCAACCTCGTAGGTGTCGAGATCAAGCCTGCCGCCGTTGTCTTCAATCTGCCGAGATCAAGCTCCACCTGACGAGATCAAGCTCAACCTATAGCCGCCGACATACTCAACCCGTCGATATCAAGCTCAACCTGCCGAGATCAGCTTGACTTCGACAAATGAGGACCAACAGCCTGAGTTTGATCTCGACAGTCGAGCTTGATCTCGGTTGAGCTGAGGACCACAGCCTATTCACATGATTGTGATGGGTCTTGATGCTCCAATAGATAGTTGTCTTCTGCCGCCGAGATCAAGCTCAACCTGAGTCGCCGAGATCAAGCTCAAGATGTCGATATCAAGCTCAACCCGCCGAGATCAGCTCGACTTCGACAGCTCATGGAGCTTGATCTCGATGTACCTGAAGACAACTATCTATTGGAGCATCAAGACCCATCACAATCATGTGAATAGCTGTGGTCCTCAAGCTCAACCGACATCAAGCTCAACTCGCCGAGATCAAACTCTGCCGCTGATCTCGTCGCCGAATCAAGCCCGATCTCGACAGTGTCCTCGTGATAGTTTGTCTTCGCCGCCGAGATCGCCTCAAGGCCGGTCAAGCCCGACATCGACATGTTGAGCTTGATAACGACATCTTGAGCTTGATCTCGACAGCCTACAGTTGAGCTTGATCTCGACAAATTGAAGACAACTATACGGACCTGCCGAGATCAGGCTTCACTTCGACATCTCGACGATCAACAAAGATGAGTTTGATCTTGACAGTTGAGCTTGATCTCGGTTGAGCTTGAGGACCACAGCTATTCACATGATTGTGATGGGTCTTGATGCTCCAATAGATAGTTGTCTTCGCCGCCGAGACCAAGCTCAACCTCACGAGATCAAGCTCAACCTCAGAGTCGCCGAGATACTCAACCTATATAGTTTTTTTCAAGTCCGAGATCAAGCTCAACCATTTGCGAATTGTACAATTAGAAAATCTTCTCCTTTTCCCCTTTTTATTAAATATATTTCCTTGATTTCCCAATTTTCTTAGCTGGTTTTGCAAATGTAGGGTTTGTGATGTGAGTGTTGGCGTGGTGTTTTTGAAGGAAAATCAGATTTTGATTCGGGTTTGTGGTGGGGTTGTGGGTGTGAGTGAAGTGGGGTGGGGTTTGTGAAAGTGGCGAAAATGAGCATGATTGTGGATGAGGAAGAATAAGGTGAATAGGTTCGCCTCCTACTAAATTGATTGGCAAATACTTGATAAATCCAAGTTTTTCTTCCTTGGTGTCGCTCTTTTCTCTAGGGTTTCAAAGAACACCGCACTGTTGTTGTGTTGAAAACTAGGCAACAAGTGGCTCACCACATGTTTCTTGCATCAAGACTGCATTTTCATTGATTAGGGGTGAGGGTTTTAGAGCATTGTACCGCAGCTTTTTGGTACTTCCTTGATGGGTACAATCCTCGCTAGAGCTCTATACATGGCTACCCTTAAGGTTACCAAGAGTAATGTTGGGACCGCCATTGTTAGGTTTGGTTTCTTTGAACCAACTGTTCGCAATTGCCAATGTTGCCGCGTAATCGGAAAGGAGGAGGGAGAAGAAGGAGAAGAGGGTGGGGAAGGCGACAGCAGAGAAGAACGAGGAGAAAGGAGTAAGAGAGAAAGGGATATCGATTTGATCCCCGAATTATCGATTCGTCACCGGAATTACATTAAGTGACATGGAAGCCACCGGATGCTTACATAGGTGCCACCCGTGCACTTAACGTGACACATCGCCAGTTAAGCTAACTCGTTAATCGACAGAGGTCGTGACTATTTTGGAATATTCATAAAGCTGGGGACCAAGTCGATACGAGTGACAATTTCAGTGACCATGTTGGGTATTACCCCAAACTAATATGGGCACAAACAAACCAACTTTATGTCTGCATCATCAAATTATTATGATAAAGGAGAACATCATCATCATCATCATCATCATCATCATCATCATATAATAAACTAAATAAAATTGTCAATTTTACGCATGCACTAGCTAAATTAACCATTCTAATTCTAACAACATAAAATTGGTTTTAAATTTATTATCGTGGAATGCCACTCAACTTTAAATACGCATACATAGACATGTCCTCCAAGAAAATGAGTGTTGTCTACTAAAGAGCAATTATTGCTTTCCCAAAGGAAAATCATGACCCTCAAACATTTTCACTACGCCGCCTCCACACATTTTTGATTGTCCTCTCCTTAACGTAACATAAAAGTTATACTCAACCTCGCAAAGAATTCCAATAATGAATGAGTGAATACACCAAGCCACATACTAGCAAATTGAAAAGGTATATGATGCGTAAGCAATTTAACATGAACCTTACATTACTTCATGGTATAGCAACAAAGACTTTATGTATCTTGTGTCTTTTATAATTTTGGGTACCTTTCTTTTACAAGAAGGTTTGTCCTATAAAAATAGATCTAATCTAATTCTAAACTTCTTAAAATGCTTCCTTACATGTTCCAAGGTTTAGCGTACCAAAACAGCCTCACTCAATATGTTATCAATCATTTTCGTGCAATCTCCTCAGATATGATCAAACCATAGAGATGGTAAGAAAATTGTGCACCATGATAATTAGTCTGCCTTACTAGCCAGAGCATTGTCACACATAATAAGGCTATTAATTCAGTTGCAAATATAAAGCTTAACAAAATGATTAAAAGAAGTTTTCACAACTATGTCGACTCATCAACAATGGATAAGGCTCTTTAAAGTGAGATTAACCATAAAAATCACAAGTTAAAATGTATCTACCCTAATCTGGGGCAATTGGATAAACAAGTTAATTAAATGTTTATATCATATACGTGCTTCTATAAGCTATTTCAAGTTTCAACGATCAAAGAGACTCAACTTTCTTAGAATTTGGGTTTTGAGCCTCAACTTGAAAATCTAGCTCATGGAGTGAGTGTTGTCCCCACTTAAAACCACTAACTTTGCCATATCGCAGTCAATGTAGAAACTCCAATTTGGGTAAATTGGAGAAACACAGAGTATATCATAAGATACTTTCATAATCTAGGTAAGTGTTTATTTCATGAAATAAGTGCAAATAACCTCTTCAAAACACCGATATAGTCTTACCTCCTAGCATACCAATACATAGACAAATGTAATGCATCAATAAAATGACATGATAGGGATTACCCGTTAAGATTATTTAATTTAATAGCATTTTATTTTATAATTCTCAAGTTAAATTTAAAAAAATCTCACTTCCCGATCATTCAAACATACCCTAAAATGGAGGACTTGAGTTGTAAACTCAGTCACACCCAATTATTAGTCACAAAAAATGAATTTTGTGAGAAAAGAGGAGAGAAATCGAACCGTGATTAAAAGGGCCTCTTTTTGAAGGTCCATGACGCTGGAAGGTTAGGCGAGAGAGAGTAAACAACGGCTCGTCGCTTAGCCGACGCTGAGCCGGGACTTGCCGTAGGAGAAAGCGGAGGAAATGGAAGAAGGGCTCGGAAAGTGTTGCCTTTTGACGAAACGCATCGAGGGTGCGCTGCTTGGTGTATTCCCTGATGTTGTAACTGGGAACCGCCGAGCAACTCAGAGGAGCGAACGAACAAATGATAGGACTTCCGCCGCAGAAGGAGGTGAAGATGCCGCCATACTCATCGCCACGCCTCTCTCTCTCTCTCCAATAATACTTTGCCACAACAGATAGATAGAGAGATACAAATTGATTGTGATAGCGAGGACTAGACGAAAGTAGTAGGAGGCTAACAAAATGATGTACATCTTATATTCTTTGGGTCCTAAACTAAAATCTCGCCCAAATATTTTCCACCCAAAAACCCTTTTCGCTTTCTTCCATACTATTGAGAACTAAACATTGAGATATGAAATATTGGGTTTATGCCTTTTCTACAATTTATAGGGAGTTTTTTAGGAGATATATATTGGTTAAATTATAAAATTGGTCCTCTAAGTTTATTTTAAGTTTTAATTTAGTCATCTACGTTTTATTTGTTTCGTTTTGGTCCTCTACGTTTTATTTTAATTTTCAATTTAGTCATTTCTGTCACTAAAAGTCAATTGTCCGTAGCTAGAAGTCCATTTTCCAAAATGTTATTTGGCTTTTAGCTACGGACAATTGGCTTTTAGTGACGGAAAAAATCAACCTGTTGTAACTTTTAAAACGTAAGGGATCAAAACTAAACAAATAAAACATAAAGGATCAAATTCAAATCTAAAATAAATATAAAGGACTAATTTTATAATTTAGCCGTATATATTCTATATATATTCTATTTTGGACAGAGCACACTGTATTTACAAATTATGCCCAAAAATATCTTTCCACATTGGTCTAATTGTCTTATCGTTAGTTATTTTACCTCAATTACTCTCGTTCTTCAATAATAGGACTGATTTTTTTTTTGATAACATAATAGGACTGATTTTGATCTTTATCTCTGGTGTTAAGTCTATTCGAATTAAAAAATGCCTATTTTATTTTTTTAAAAATTGTCAAATTAACTCTTTGATATTTTGTTTTGGGACTAGTAGTTTTTTCTCATCATCCTTAATGCTTCTTAGCCATCCAAGTTTCTTGCTTTTCTTTTTCTACTTAACAAGTATATAGATTTGACATGCTTTTAGACTGTAAAAACTCATTTGGCATGCTTTTAGACTTTATAAACTCATTGAGTAATTTTGTGAGTCGTCTTATGTCTTTATCTTCCAACCCTTTCCATATCTTTTTTTAACGGAAAACCCTTTCCATATCTTAATAACTATATTATCCGGTCAAACTTTCTTATCATTATCTATCATTTTCAATAATTATTTTACCTCAATTACTCACATTCTTCGGTATTACGAGTAGTTTTGATATTCATCTATAATGTTAAGTTTATATATCCAAATTAAAAAAACATTTTGTTTATTAAAAAAATTAAGAAAATAACTCCCACATCTTTCCTTGATGTTTTGCTTTGTGACTAATACTTTTCTTTCATCATCCTTTATACATCTTATTCGAGTTAAGGTTCTTGATTTTTCTTTTCATAATTTTAGCAAGTCTCAGAGATGTCTTGTTTTCCTTCTTTAGTACCCAATGACTAGTATAAATTTATTTATTTTTGTTCAAAAGATACTCATTCATTTAAATGTGCATTGGCAAACTCAAATGGGCCCAAACCTGCATAAGACTGGCTGGGCCTCGCTAGACAAACTATCTGCTATCACAACCCTAAACATAAGTTGGACCAGCAGACGCTAAGGTGTAATCAAGCAAAGCTAATAAGTCAAACAAGTACAAGAATCCTACCGAGTTCGCAAGAGAGCTACCACAACTCCTTCTCTCCTTTTCAACAAAGGGAGGCCAACCCTAATGTAAGAAAGCATCAGGCCCCTTTGATATGGAGGGAGAGATCACACTACGTAATCCAAAATAGAGAAGAACACTGGGGAACCTCGTGGCCCAGGCTAATCTGGCCCGGCAAAGCAAAAGCCCTTTGCCACAAGCCGTATACCGAGGATCGACCATTGATACAATATCGCCAAAAGTGCATCCAATATACTTGTAAGGAGGCGTCTAGGGGTCTCCACAAAAGGAGCACATTGCTTATGAAGGTTGTCTTTGTCAGCTTGGAGTAATTTTCTAATCTCAGCTGGAGGATTAATGGGCCAAGAGGCATGGAGGGAGGACGAGGCAGCTAGTTTTGCCACCAGGTGGGCTACCTAGATCCCTTCTCTAGCGATCCAGGTGAAGCCATAGGTAACGAAACTAGTTTTTAACTTATAAATGTCATGCATAATTTGGATCAGTTCACCCTTTTGTATTTCCTTTCTACAGCAGTGAATAACATCCAAGGAGTCGCTTTCAATGACAACAAAAACGGAGCACCAAATTTCTTGCAAGGTTTAAAGCATCGCGAATCGCTAGGGCTTCGCGATCAATAGGTTAAGAGTGGGAAAGATCTTGTCTGCACTCAAAGAATCGTAACTCCAAAATGATCTCGAAAGACCACACCTGAGGTACCGATCTCTTTAGGTGCATTAAAGCTCGCGGCCGTATGAAGGTTGGTGACACCCTGAACAGGGGGCCTCCAAACAACCCGATTATTTGCTAAGGTTATACCAATCAGCCAGAGCAATTGAGTCCAAAGAAATGAGTGTGGGAGTCCTTAACGCTAATTGAATTTGAAATAGGGTGCATATGGGGTATACCTAGTATAAATTTTTAAATGCTTTTGTTTTAGCTATGATGGCTACCTTCTAGTGTCTTCCTTGGATACCTTATATTTGTTCTATTTTTTCTCATTTTCACATGAGGACCTAATTTTATAGCATTGTGTCAATTATAATATTTTGTTACATGTATTTCCAACATCAAGATTCTTTACCTTTTCTCCTATAACTCCTCGATTCTCCTACTGCCTCCTTAGTTATTTTCCTAATCTTTTTAATCATCTCATTCCACATATTGTTAACACTTTTGGCGTGTCTCCAAAACCTTTTATCACATAAAGAATCTGTTTATAGCCTTTTAGTTCCTATCATTTTATCCTAGAAATGATAACTTACTATGTCTAGTTGCCTTTATCTTGAAGCATACATCCATAACTAGAACATTATGTTAGGGGTGGCGTCTAGGGTGAGGAAGTGCCCATGTGGCCCCCAATGAACCAATTTTTTCCACCAATCTTATCATGGACCATCTCATTGTATCTTTCTCATTATTTCCAACCCTAGACATCCCCGCCTCCTCTATGTCAACACCTTCTGCTCACCAAGCAACAATGAAGTTTGACCAAAGAAGTTGCATCCCAAGCCGCCAATCCGCCACCGCTATGAGCCTTTAGCTTCACTAGGGAACCATCAATCATTGTCTAAGCTTTCCAACAAGTAGAGGAGAACCCGAAACCCAAACACAGATCCGCCGTGCAACTACGCCACTCAAGCCACAACTTAATTCACGAGAGCACCACTGATCCCAAGCCTATGTTGTTGTTGGAACCATTGTGGGATTGGATAAAACAACACAGTTCATGTAATATGCAAGCAAATTTGTATTCAGATGATGGGGGGGGGCAACAAAGAAATCTAGATAAATGTTAAAAATAATTAAAAAACAAACTTAAAAAAAAAATCAAAGCTGGGTTGTTGGAAATGAATCGTAACCACCTTTCGTAAAATAAAGATTAAAACACATTTATGACACAAAAAACAAGAGAGTGACCACCCCAAAAGAACAAAAAGGAGGAGAAAATAGAAAGAGGAACATAAATATGTAAACTTATAAATGTTTAAAACTGAAGAGAAAAGAGAATATGCCTACACAGATCAGATCAAAGGGTTTAAGAAAGGGTGAGAAAATCAAATCAAGGAGCGAGCTTTGAAATTGACTTGTAAAGTTTGAAACTTTGAGATGCAAATACAAGAAATGAAGCAAACCTTTTTTTAGTAAGCAGAAATGAAGCAAACCTGAAATGGGTTTTGGAGCTTTAGTTCAGTTTGAGTCGAATTCCGTGAAACTTTTCCACACCTTTTCTTGATGTCCTTCCAAATACTCAGCGACGACGTTAAGGAGGGTCCAGGGGAAGACCATCATCGACGATGGCGAGAGGGATAAAAAGATAAAGCGAAAGGATCCGAAAAGGGAGAGAGAGTGATGAGAGGAAGAAAAATTTGAGAGACAAAGGGAATTAGTTAGATTTGGTGTGGATGGACATGATAAGATTTGGTGGGATGATTTGATCTAACAGAGAGAAAAGTTTGGTCCCTTATGGATCACATGGGACACTTTCCTACCCTAGACGTCGCCTATGTTATGTGACTTTTCTATCATGGTATGACTTTACAGCTTTATGAATTTTTATTTTCCTTATAAAAAGTGAATTTGGAAGCATTCTATCTCATTCTTATACGTATTAAGGTGCACTTCTATTTTCTTAAAGGTATTTATTGAACTAAACCTTTTAAATCTTTCCAAGACTTATCCACGTGTTTCTCTCAATGTACTATCGCATGTCTACAACAAGTTATCTATTTGTTGCGTGTTTTCGCTATGTTAAACCAAACACATAGATGATCTTGATAGATTGTCCTCTTCCCCCTTTTATACTTTCTTAGCTTAAAAACCGTTGAACATCAGAAAAGATAATATTATGTATTGGTCATGTTATAATTGATTAACCGTTATGTCTGGTGTCATTTATATATAAACCGATATGTCAAGTATTAATTATGTTGTATTAATGGTATCGTATATTGATAATCGGTCCCGACTAAGTTGTCTTTTAAGTCGCCTTGTTCAAGAAACCTATATTTTGGTTGGCAATATCCTAACAATCCACTCTCCCCTAAGCTAGGAGCCGAAAGCGATAAAGCTTAAAAGTCTTCAACATTTTATAAGACAATCCAAAACCATAAAGAGGATAAAGCTCAAAAGTCTCCAACATTTTCAAAGACAGATGTGAATATTTAAAATTTGTGAACTCGTTAGCATGATAGTTATGGTAATCGCTAATCAATTTGTGTTTCCTTTTTAGTCATTCTATTTGTCGCCATTAGCCTTGTAATATACTCAATATTATTTAAAGATTAATCTCTTAGATTTTCTCTATTCTTCCATGATATGGGTAGAGAATGAGAAAATCAGACCTTCGAGATAGTTTGTTGAACAATAAATCTCTTTGTCTTCTTCCTTGTTTGAATTATGGTAACCGTGATATCCTAAAACAAAGCCAATTGACCCTACTGCTTGTTAGGATTCAAGCATTCCTTTTCAAGTACCATGTGTTAACTAGTTAAGAAATCCTACGGTTATGGATTTAGAGCTTGTTCGTATAAGATTCGCAGAGCACCCACGGTGGGTTGCGCTTTGACCGCCATCCGACACAACGCATTTGTTCTCTCTCAGATCTCTCATCATGGGCCCACTAAACGCGATAGTTGCCGTAAGCTGTAAAGTTGCTTTGATTGCAAAACAAGCAATGGTGCACTAAATTTATGCTGCCAGCTAGACTAGATGACAACAACTAAAATTTAGTTTACGCCACTAATGATGCCCTTATGCCTCCAAAACCGATTCCGCCAGAAGGTAGGCTTTGGGTTGCTCCTAAAATAGTTGCATTGAAAAATGCAATATACCAATGTTCTTCACTATTCCATAGAGAAACAATATCTTCCAAACACGATCTTAAACCCAACTTTCATTAATCCAATTATAGACCAGCTCCCCACCCACTAAGATGCACCTCGAAGTTCATGAATCGCATATACTTATTGCATCATTTTAATCAAACCGTAGTTATTCTCCATTTCTAGTTGTGGTGACACTACTTGTCGTAATTTTAATTTTTGTGTGTGTATAATGATGAAAATGGAATTTAACCCTATTATTATTATTTGATGTAGATCGCCAAATCTTTCACCACTAATCCAATCATAATGACTTTCCATTTGATTTTATATGTATGGATTGAAGTTTTCAGTACCCAAATTCTCATTTTCTAGTTCTAGTATTATTTCATTACATGCAATAAGAGATTATGAACGCTTTAGTTCAAAAATAGCACCCTATCTTATCATCATCCCGATTTACATATAGTTTTGTTTTTTCTTACGTCCCTTATAACACGCCTCGCACTCAACATCAAAATGAAGAAAGGGTAACTAAAATTAACTACCACTCTCCTCATAATGCCATCTAATTCTATCCACACTAGTAAGATACCAGCGCATCAAGACGGTCACTGCTTTCACGCATTTTTGAAATACACATGTTTTATAAAACTAAATTTTTATGCGACAAACTTGATTAGTTGTTTTAATTCTTAAAAATACAGAAAGAGTAAAGGGAAGTCATCGAGAAAATAATTCAACCAAATTCCAACTTGTTATGTTACATAAATAATTGGTTGTTATAAATGCATACATAAAATTGATATGTGTTAAATAACAACAACATTATGGTCTGAAACTCAATCTAAGTTATTATACGTTCTCCATCAGGATTTAAGATTGTGAATAGATACATGTAAATAATAAATACTTGCATAACATTGATGTGTCTAAAGACAATTGAACTATACCAACAAATTCAACTCTAGCTATTACATGTTACCCCGTCGGAACTTACCAAGAAAATAATCATTTATAAATAATAAATATATACATAAAATTGATATGCAATAAAAAAAATTTGGTTACAAAATATATAATAATATAAAATAAAAATGAAAAGAAATAATACCACTATTATATGGTCTGTGCTATGCACGGTGTATACTTAAAAAATATTAGTAAAGAAATATAAAGAGAAATTTGTAAGACATGTATCTAAAGTGCACATAAAAAATTTAAAATGAACTTGTTTTCAAAAATTATAAAAATATTTCAATTTTGTAAAGAGAATAATAATAAATTTAAATAGGAATTCATTGCATTGTTAGGAAAAAATATTGAATAAAAGGTGTCGCTGATCAAACTCAAGTTCAACCTATCGAGATCAAACCTGCCGTTGATCCTCAAGTCAGCCGGGTCAAGCCCGATCTCGACAGTGTCCTCGTGATAGTTTGTCTTGAAGCCGCCGAGATCAAGCCTCAAGTTGCCGGTCAAGCCCGATCTCGACAGTCGAGCTTGATCTCGATACTTGAAGACAACTATATAGGTTGAGTATCTCGACAGCCTACAAAGTTGAGCTTGATCTCGACAGTTGAGCTTGATCTCGACAATTGAAGACAACTATCTATTGGAGCATCAAGACCCATCACAATCATGTGAATAGCCGTGGTCCTCAAGCTCAACCGAGATCAAGCTCAACCCGCCGAGATCAAACTCAAGATGTAGCTCCTCGCCGCCGGTCAAGCCCGATCTCCACAGTCCTCGTGATAGTTTGTCTTCGCCGCCGAGATCAAGCTCGCCGCCGTCAAGCCCGATGTGGACAGCCGAGCTTGATAACGACATCTTGAGCTTGATCTCGACAGCCTACAAAGTTGAGCTTGATCTCGACAGCTTGAAGACAACTATCTATTGGAGCATCAAGACCCATCACAATCATGTGAATAGCTGTGGGCCTCAAGCTCAACCGACATCAAACTCAACCCGCCGAGATCAAACCTGCCGCTGTTGATCCTCGCCGCCGGTCAAGCCCGATCTCGACAGTCCTCAGATAGTTTGTCTTCAAGCTGTCGAGATCAAGCTCTCAAGCTGTCGAAGTCAAGCCTGATGTCGACAGGTTGAGCTTGATAACGACATCTTGAGCTTGATCTCGACAGCTACAGGTTGAGCTTGATCTCGACAGCTTGAAGACAACTATACGGGACCTGTCGAGATCAGGCTTGACTTCGACATCTTGACGATCAACAGCTTGAGTTTGATCTCGACAGGTTGAGCTTGAGGACCACAGCTATTCACATGATTGTGATGGGTCTTGATGCTCCAATAGATAGTTGTCTTCAAGCTGTCGAGATCAAGCTCAACCTGTCGAGATCAAGCTCAACCTCGTGAGTCGCCGAGATACTCAACCTATATAGTTGTCTTCAAGTCGCCGAGATCAAGCTCAACTGCCGAGATCAGCTTGACTTCGACAACTTGAGAGCTTGATCTCGACAAATTGAAGACAACTATACAGACCTGGCCGAGATCAAAGCTTGACTTCGACACTGAGGATCAACAAATTGAGTTTGATCTCGACAGTCGAGCTTGAGTTTGATCAACAGCTTACCTTTTATTCAATATTTTTTCCTAACAATGCAATGAATTCCTATTTAAATTTATTATTATTCTCTTTACAAAATTGAAATATTTTTATAATTTTTGAAAACAAGTTCATTTTTAATTTTTTATGTGCACTTTAGATACATGTCTTACGAAATTTCTCTTTATATTTCTTTACTAATATTTTTTAAGTATACACCGTGCATAACATGTACTATATAATAGTGGTATTATTTCTTTTCATTTTTATTTTATATTATTGTATATTTTGTAACCAATTTTTTTTTATTGCATATCAATTTTATGTATATATTTATTATTTATAAATGATTATTTTCTTGGTAAGTTCCTGACTGGGTAACATGTAATAGCTAGAGTTGAATTTGTTGGTATAGTTCAATTGTCTTTAGACACATCAATGTTATGCAAGTATTTATTATTTACATGTATCTATTCACAATCTTAAATCTCGATGGAGAACGATAATAACTTAGATTGAGTTTCAATCATAATGTTGTTGTTATTTAACACATATCAATTTTATGTATGCATTTATAGCAACCAATTATTTATGTAACATAACAAGTTGGAATTTGGTTGAATTATTTTCTCAAAGATGACTTCCTTACTCTTTCTCGCATTTTTAAGAATTAAAACAACTAATCAAGTTTGTCACATAAAAATTTAGTTTTATAAAACATGTGTATTTCAAAAATGCGTGAAAATCGATGACTGCAAGTAATGCACGTATCTTACTAGTGTGGATAGAATTAGATAGCATTATGAGGAGAGTGGTAGTTAATTTTAGTTACCCTTTCTTCATTTTGATGTTAGTGCAGGCAAAGGTTATAAGGGACGGTAAGAAAAAACAAAACTATATGTAAAATCGGGACGATGATAAGATAGGGTGCTATTTTTGAACTAAAACGCTCATAATCTCTTATTACATGTAATGAAATAATACTAGAACTAGAAAATGAGAATTTGGGTACCGGAAAACTTCAATCCATACATATAAAATCAAATGGAAAGTCATTATGATTGGATTAGTGGTGAAAGATTTGAGCAGTCTACATCAAATAATAATAATAGGGTTAAATTCCATTTTCATCATTATACAAACACAAAAAAATTAAAATTCTGACAAGTAGTGTCCACCACAACTAGAAATGGAGAATAACTACAGTTTGATTAAAATGATGCAATAAGTATATGTACAGTTCATGAACTTGGAGGTGCATCTTAGTGGGTGGGGAGCTGGTCTATAATTGGATTAATGAAAGTTGGGTTTAAGATCGTGTTTGGAAGATATTGTTTCTCTATGGAATAGTGAAGAACATTGGTGTTCCGGACTGGGCCGAGGCCCAATCCGAAGACCCAAAGACTACAAAGCCCTCTTTCGCCGCCGATCCACCTTCCTCGATGCCACGCCGTCCGCATGCCTCTCCGCTTTCCTCAACGCGGGCCGACCTAACGGCTTTGTGCATTAAAGGAATTTAATGCCGACTTCCGGTTTCACGGACGGTTACACATCGACAAAGAATCGCCCTCAACTCATATTTAAAGAAGATCATACGAACTGGCCGAGGTAATCTTCTTTCTACCACCTCTTACTCACCTCGACACACATCGACTTCGAAAGGCCGGAGTGTTTGCAGTACACCACCCAACACGCCGCCGTCATCCGTCGCGAACACAACCGCATTGCTTCCTCCGGCCATCCTCTCAAGTTCGCTCGTAACATTGGCGCCGCCTGCGGGAAATCGCTTCGATTTCATTTTCTTTGTCAAGTCTCCCTTCTTCACTCGACGATGACTGGTTGAAGCATCAAGTCGCGACTAGCGCTCCACTCGCAAACGCAGATTCGAACCACCTCACCATGAACCTGGTGATTTTATCGGTGAGTACGAGGGACAAAGGAATAACCTTCCGCCCGCAGACGCGATGACGCCGCTCGATCATTGCTACTCAAACCGATGTCGAACAGACCGCCGCTTCTCATTCGCGAAGTTCCGCGACCATTCGGCTACGCCGGCTGGCGATGCAGCTCGTAATCAACGCCTCGATCGAATGGAGAATCGCAGAAGGAAATTCCCGCTCGTTGCCACAGATCGACAACAGAGAAGATCGTGGTTCTCGCTCTCCTCAAAGATCGGCGAACTGAAAATCTCAGGTCCGTTTCATCACCACCACCGAGGCACGACTTAACACCGCCTGGGCATAGAGCCACCGCCAGAACACTTCAAAGATCGCACTCCACCTCGCCGCCACAGATCCGAGGTCCGCTTTGCCTCAAAACGAAGACATGAGCAAACACACCGCAGAAGAGTTTCTTCCGTAAGTCTTTCTCCGAATCCGATATGCCACACTCTCCACCGCGCCATCGCCGCTTCTCGACGCGCGCGCCTCATCGCGAAGGTACCACCACGAGCAGCGACACTCCCCCAAGAAGAGCCGCCAAATTTCTAGGCGGCGAGTAAAATCTCCTGGCCGCACTCTCTCACCGCCGCCGTGCTCATTCTCGCCTCATCAACCTCTTCTCGTGAGCGATGACACGATGACACGTGCAAGGCCTTTGGTCCTTTACGCCTAAGATTACGAGATTCCCGATTCAAGCATCTTCGTAAACCGCCTCGTTGACTCCTACGACGGACCACCGACCCCGACGAACATGTTGGTCGCTGACACCGCCATGGACTATGCGGGCGCCAAGGCCAGAAAGTGCAGGATCTTTCCCTCACTCAAGAAGTCGGCCTTGTCTTGGTTCCGCACTCTTAAGAGAAATTCCATTGATCGTGGATCGAAGTTCGCCGACCGCTTCTCCGCACATTTCACCGCATCTAAAGTCCAACCTAAGTCGACAGCAAATTTCTAGCCGCGATTCAAATAGAGGAAAGGTGAGTCTATCAGAGACTATGTCGAGCGCTTTCAACAAAGAAGCCATTTTGGTGAAAATGCTCGACGAGATGAAATTATACTTGCTAGAGCAAGGCCTGGTCGAAGGAAGTTTATTCAAAGGTCGACATTGGTGTCGATAAACCGAGGTCCCCGACCGAAGTTCCTGGCTGAGCTCGGAAATTCATGAATTACGAAGAGAAGTTGATGGCATCAAAAGCCAAAGGTAAAACCCAGGAGGAAGTGGTGGACAACGCGAAGACAGTCGCAGGGAGAAGGAAAGTCGGGTCCAAAGAAAGAGATACGATTTAATATACCCTTTGAACACTACCCCTAAGCGCATACCGAATGAGTGCGCGAACACCGAATTCGTGATGTCGAATTAAATTTCCCGTAAGGAAAAGAGAAGCCGAACGCCGATAAGTCGAGGTAATCGCCACTTTCACAAGTGTGTCGCACGAGACCGATGAATGTTTTCACCTGAAGGACGCCATAGAACAACCGATCCAAAAGCGGCAAAGTTGACCAAATATGTGAAAGGAAAACCGAGATTTGGAGATAGAAGGTCTAGATCTAGATCACCTCGACCTCAAAGGAGAGACTCACTCGGGACGCAAAGACGGCGAACAGCAGTGCATCCGAGGAGAGACCTCGCCCTCCTCCCGCCGCCATGGTCATTTCCGAGGATTCTCCGATAAGGGAGGCGAGCATCAATTCAAAGAAACGAAAGTTGAGAGAAGCGATGACCATTTCATCGCTTTTTCCTTCAACAAGCTCAAGATAAGTGGAAGACCACCCTAGCCTTTTCTCGACGAAGACTTGGTGAATGGAAGCGTCAACTATTTGATTCCTGCTGGTGAAAGCCTATATGGCTAACTTTGACGCCGTAAGAATCTTGATAGACCAAGGAGCTCGGCGGATATCATGTTCTACGAGCCGCTTAAAACCTTGAAACTACCGTAAAAGATCTCGCATCGCATCTGGTCCGACTGACCGGTTTCAACGGTTCAAAACAAAGCCGCTGGGCTATGTGGAGTTGATGGTGACTTTTGGAGAGCAACCAATCTCCAAAATCGTGAAGGTCCAATTCATCGTGTTACCATGCAAGTCTGCTTATAATCGCATCGCTTGACGCCCGACATCGGGTGAGTTAGAGTCAGAACCTCGATAGCTTCACCTGAAAATGCGTTTTCATGATGATTTAAGACAAAGTCGCTACCATCGGCCGACCAAGAAGCTCGCGAGGAGATGTTATATTTTGTCTTTGAAGGTCAAGAGCAAAAGGAAGAGAAACAACTCCCTCGACCAAGAAACTTGATCCCGCAAAGGTCGCCGCAGACGCCAATCTCACCGATTTCGACGCCAGGATCGAGCTCGAGGACGAGATACGTGAAGACGACCTCCCTGGCCCGCGAGCTCCACCAAAAGATTAAAAGACCAAGACTGATGGAGAATTCATCCGAGTTCAACTAGGAGAAGACCCAGGGAAGACAAAGGAAGCTTGGTGTCGATCTCCTGAACAAGTCAAATTGCAAATAACAGAGTGCCTCAAGTCCAATGCCGACCTCTTCGCTGACCACGACATGCCGTGTATTTCTCCCGATATTGCTCGCCACCAACTCGCCTCGACCCCAAAGCTCTGGTAGCTCAAAGGCGCTGTAGCAAGCTCCCAAAAAGCCGCCGGGCCGCCAAAGCCGCCGAAGACTTAATTAAGGCTGAATTCATTAGGAGGTCAAATATACTACTTGGCTATCAAATGTTGTATTGGTTAAGAAATCTAATGGAAAGTGGCGAATGTGTGTTGATTACATCGATCTTAACAAGGCGTGCCCCAAAGACGCCTACCCTCCCTAATATCGACAAACTCGCCGACAATTCCTGGGTTTTCAATTGTTGTCTTTCATGGACGCATACTGGGTACAACCAGATTCATGCATCATGCCGATCAAGAAAAACCGCTCATGACGACGGATAAAGGTAATTATCGCTATAACGTGAATGCCATTTGGCCTTAAGAACGCTGGAGCGACATATCGCGCATGATGAACAAAGTCTTCGCCAACCAGATCGGTAGAATGCCGGAGGTATATATGGATGATACGATAGTAAAAACAACGAAAGAAGTCGACCACGCCGCCGATCTTAGAGAAGTCTTTGTCAAGGCACGAAGACATAATATGAGGCTCAATCAGGAAAAGTGCACTTTCTGAGTTCGAATCGGAAAATTTCGCTTCTACCTAACCGAGAGGAATCGAGGCCAACCCCGATAAATGTCGGGTCAGAATAGAGATGCAAAGCAACCATCGCCAAAGAAAAACATCCAAAGAGCCTCACTGAATGCTAGCCTCTCGACGAGGTTTATCTCAAAATCGCAGAACATGCATTGCCTTTCTTCCGCTTGCTCAAGAAGGGAATGGTTCAATGGTCACCCGAAAAGAAGAAGCCTTAACACGTAAAACGCATACTATCCCAACCGCCAAGTGTTGACGCAGGCCGCTCTGTGGGAGGTCCTTTATCTCTACTGGCAAAGGTTGTCGAACGGCTCGAGTGCCGCCCTCATTCGCTGGCGCATTTGCGACCGTAAACCTGGCCTATTTTATAAGCAAAGCACTTCAGGCCCAGAGCCGAGATACCGTAAAATCGAGAAAGTCGTGCTCAGATCGATAATCGCGCTCGACGCTGAGACAATACTTTAGCACATCCCATAGTGGTCCGAATCGACCACCAATCAAACAGATTCTACACAGCCTGACCGCAGGCGTATGATGATCAAGTGGTCGCTGAGTTATCCGACTGAGTTACTTTCGAGCCGAGACAAACTATCAAAGCCCAAAGGTTTGGGCGCGATTTCATTGCCGAGATGACTTCGAGCTACGTAACATTGTTCCAAATGGACGCCCATGTCGACGATCGTCAATTCCGGCGGCAAAGTGGCGCTGGTTTGTTGCTCGAGAACGACGACGGGCTGGTCGTCGAATTTTCATTGGGATTCTCCTTTCCCACCTCCAACAACCAGGCAGAGTACGAAGCGTGTTTAGCTGGCCTCACACTGGCTCGAGACTTCGGCAACAAGAGGTAAAGCTCGTAATCGATTCTCACTAGTTGTGTCCCGTATAAGTGGAGAATACCAGGCTAAAGATCCACTTCTTCAAAAATACCTCGCTCGGTAAAGAAGAAAATGAGCGACTTCACCTCCGTGGAGATCGTGACACGCCCGAGAGAACAAAACGCCGAGCCGACATTCGCCCAAACTCGCCAAAGACGAAGCTCAGAAACAATGATCGGTAATACAAGAAACACCGCCAAGCCTAGCATTATCGCCGTGGTTGATACCACTTATGACGAGGTATCGAGGAAACTTCCAAATTCGCTGCGATTTCAGGCAAGCGCCGATGATCCGCCCGATGAGCCCGACAGCTTGATGACACCGATTCAAGAATTTATTCAATTCTACGGCCACACCGATGATGAGAAGGAAGCCGCAAAAATCCAAAAAAGGCATCTTCGTGATTCTATGATCGACGGATCTTATATCGAAGCAGGTTCTCCACCCTCGTTGAAATGCGCCAACGATACCGAGCGCAATATGCACTTCTGAAGTGCATGAAGGCATATGTGGGCAACACCTTGGAGGACGCCTGGCAAAGAAAATCCTCCGCCGCAGGTACCATCGCCGACCTCAACGCGACGCGATATCGCTCGTGAAGAAATGCGACAAATGCCAGAGACATGGCGATCTACACTTAGCTCCTCCTACAGAGTTAACATCCCCGACATCACCATGGCCCTTTGCTTGGTGGGGCATCGATATACTGACCTTTTCCAATGGCTCCTGGACAGGGAAATACCTGGTCGCTATGGTAGATTACTTCACCAAATGGGTCGAGGCAGAGCTCGGCGAAGATAATCGCAAAGAACTTGATTAAGTTCTTCAAAAGATATATTCGACAAGGTTCGGGATTCCCAGGTGGTCGCCACCGACAACGGAACGCAATTCACAGATCGCGGATTCGAAAGACCTTGGAAGATCTCGACATCAAACAAAGACTTCACCTCGGTGAGAACACCCTGCATTTAACGGCCAAGCCGAGGCCGCGAATGCAGTTATCTTACGAGGTCCAAACGAAGATTGGATGAGGCCAAGAGAAATCGGGCGTAAGAGCTTCCCGAGTGCTCCGGGCGATCGAACTACTCCACATTCGACTTACGTGAGAATCTCCTTTCGCCTCACATACGGGACAGAGGCCATCATTCCCGCCGAGATCGGGAACTTAGTTGGAGAACCTCGCATCCCCAGAGTAGCATTGACAACCGCCGAGTATACGAGAAGAACTCGACCTCCTCGACGAACGCAGGAGCTTGCAAAGACTCAAATGAGGTCGCAGTGAAACAGAAAATCGCAGCAAGATACAACCGAGGTGTTGTACCCAGGAATTCATGCCTGGGGACTTAGTTCTTCGACGAAATGATGTTGGCCTCAAGAACGCCACACAAGGGAAACTTGCACCCAATCGGGAAGGCCTGCATGTAATTGTCGCAAAGACAGTACGCGCACTACACCCTCGAGACATCGCAAGGACAAAGAAATTCCAAGAACTTGGAACGCAAAGAAAGATGAAGAAATATTATAGTTGAAACAAATGTATCCTAAACACATAAATGTGAAGCAATGAATTATGATTGGAGAAATACGCAACCAGCATTTATTTATTATCAAAGCCTTGTGCATTGGCACAAGCATCTGATGTAGAGATCGACCTGCGTCGAGACCGCGCGGCACGAGCTCATGTTAAAGCTTGTGCGCTGGCACAAGCACTGCGGATCGACCTCGTCGAGACCGCGCGCACGAGCTCGTGATAAAGCCTTGCAGGCGCTGGCGCAAGCACTGATGAAGAGATCGACCTCGCCGAGACCGCGTGCACGAGCTCGTGATAAAGCCTCGCGGCGCTGGGCACAAGCACCGATGAAGAGATCGACCGCGTCGAGACCGCGCGGCACGAGCTCGTGATAAAGCCTCGCGGCGCTGGAACAAGCACTGCGGATCGACCTGCGTCGACCGCGCGCACGAGCTCGTGATAAAGCCTTGTCGACCTCGCGTCGAGACCGCGCACGCAGCCCGCGTGATAAAGCCTCGCGGCGCTGGCGCAAGCACTGATGAAGAGATCGACCGCGTCGAGACCGCGCACGAGCTCGGATAAAGCTCAGGCGCTGGGCACAAGCACTGCGGATCGACCTCGTCGAGACCGCAAGCACTGATGAAGAGATCGACTCGCCGCGAGACCGCTGCGGCACGCCAAGCCTCGTGGTCGATAATCGCCAGCAGAGGTGGAACACGAAGGTCCCAAATGAATCGATAAACAAAGCACGACCCGACGACGCTTGCGCCTCATTACGAACAAAGACGCCGAACGCCGACATCAACGAACTTCAACAAGTCTCCACCTCGACATTCGAGCTAGCGACTGGGGGCAATCGTTCCCGATCGGGCCGAGGCCCAATCCAAGACCCAAAGACTCACAGCCCTTTCTACTCGCCGATCCACCTTCCTCGATGCCACGCCGTCCGCATGCCTCTCCGCTTTCCTCAACGTGGTCGACCTAGCGCTTTGTGCATTAAAGGAATTTAATGCCGACTGGGTTTCACGGATGGTTAAACATCGACAAGAACCGCCCTCAACTCATATTTAAAGAAGACCGCCGAATCTGGCCGAGGTAATCTTCTTTCTACCACCTCTTACTCACCTCGACACACCGACTGAAAGGCCGAGTGTTTGCGGTGTACACCACCCAACACGCCGCCGCCATCCGTCGCGAACACAACCGCATTGCTTCCCTCCGGTCATCCTCTGAAGTTCTGTTCAGAACAATTGGTATATTGCGTTTTTCAATGCAACTATTTTAGGAGCAACCCAAAGCCTACCTTCTGGCGGAATCGGTTTTGGAGGCATAAGGGCATCATTAGTGGCGTAAACTAAATTTTAGTTGTTGTCATCTAGTCTAGCTGGCAGCATAAATTTAGTGCACCATTGCTTGTTTTGCAATCAAAGCAACTTTACAGCTTACGGCAACTATCGCGTTTAGTGGGCCCATGATGAGAGATACAGAGAGAGAACAAATGCGTTGTGTCAGATGAGCAGTCAAAACGCAACCCACCGCTGTGGGTGCTCTGCGAATCTTATACGAACAAGCTCTAAATCCATAACCGTGGGATTTCTTAACTAGTTAACACATGGTACTTGAAAAGGAATGCTTGAATCCTAACAAACAGTAGGGTCAAAGCCTGTTTTAGGATATGCGGTTATCATAATTCAAACAAGGAAGAAGACAAGAGATTTATTGTTCAACAAACTATCTCAAAGGTCTGATTTTTTCATTCTCTACCCATATCATGGAAGAATAGAGAAAATCTAAGAGATTAATGCGCAAATAATATTCAGGTATATTACAAGGCTAATGACAGCGACAAATAGAATGACTAAAAAGGAAACACAAATTGATTAGCGATTACCATAACTATCATGCTAACAGTTCACAAATTTTAAATATTCACATATGTCTTTGAAAATGTTGGAGACTTTTGAGCTTTATCCTCTTTATGGTTTTGGATTGTCTTATAAAACGTTGAAGACTTTTAAGCTTTATCGCCTTTCTGGCTCCTAGCTTAGGGGGAGAGTGGATTGTTCCGGATATTGCCGACCAAAATATAGGTTTTACTGAACAAGACGACTTAAAAGACAACTTGGTCAGGACCAGTTATCAATATACGATACCATTAATACAACATAATTAATACTTGACATAACGGTTTATATATAAATGACACCAGACATAACGGTTAATCAATTATAACATGACCAATACATAATATTATCTTTTCTGATGTTCAACGGTTTTTAAGCTAAGAAAGTATAAAAGGGGGAAGAGGACAATCTATCAAGATCATCTATGTGTTTGGTTTAACATAGCGAAAACACGCAACAAATAGATAACTTGTTGTAGACATGATACAAGACATCGAGAGAAACACGTGGATAAGTCTTGGAAAGATTTAAAAGGTTTAGTTCAATAAATACCTTTAAGAAAATAGAAGTGCACCTTAATACGTATAAGAATGAGATAGAATGCTTCCAAATTCACTTTTTATAAGGAAAATAAAAATTCATAAATCAGAAAGTCATACCATGATAGAAAAGTCACATAACATAGGCCACGCCTAGGGTAGGAAAGTGTCCCATGTGATCCATAAGTGGACCAAACTTTTCTCTCTGTTAGATCAAATCATCCCACCAAATCTTATCATGTCCATCCACACCAAATCTAACTAATTCCCTTTGTCTCTCAAATTTTTCTTCCTCTCATCACTCTCTCTCCCTTTTCGGATCCTTTCGCTTTATCTTTTTATCCCTCTCGCCATCGTCGATGATGGTCTTCCCCTGGACCCTCCTTAACGCCGCCATCGAGTATTTGGAAGGACATCAAGAAAAGGTGTGGAAAAGTTTCACTAATTCGACTAAACTGAACTAAAGCTCCAAAACCCATTTCAGGTTTGTTTCATTTCGCTACTAAAAAAGGTTTGCTTCATTTCTTGTATTTTCATCTCAACGTTTCAACCTTTACAAGTCAATTTCAAAGCTCGCTCCTTGATTTGATTTTCTCACCCTTTCTTAAACCCTTTGATCTGATCTGTGTAGGCATATTCTCTTTTCTCTTCAGTTTTAAACATTTATAAGTTTACATATTTATGTTCCTCTTTCTATTTTCTCCTCCTTTTTGTTCTTTTGGGGTGGTCACTCTCTTGTTTTTTGTGTCATAAATGTGTTTTAATCTTTATTTTATGAAAGGTGGTTACGATTCATTTCCAACAACCCAGCTTTGATTTTTTTTTTAAGTTTGTTTTTTAATTATTTTTAACATTTATCTAGATTTCTTTGTTGTCCCCCCCCATCATCTGAATACAAATTTGCTTGCATATTACATGAATCGTGGTTGTTTTATCCAATCCCACAATGGTTCCAACAACAACATAGGCTCGGGATCAAGTGGAGCTCTCGTGAATTAAGTTGTGGCTTGAGTGACGTAGTTGCACGAGCGGATCTGTGTTTGGGTTTTCTGGGTTCTCCTCTACTTGTTGGAAAGCTTAGACAATGATCGATGGTTCCTAGTGAAGCTGAAGGCTCCGCGGTGGCGGATCGACGGCTTGGGATGCAACTTCTTTGGTCAAACTTCATTGTTGCTTGGCTGAACAGAAGGTGTTGACATAGAGGAGGCGGGGGATGTCTAGGGTTGGAAATAATGAGAAAGATACAATGCAGATGGTCCATGATAAGATTGGTGGAAAAAATTGGTTCATTGGGGGCCACATGGGCACTTCCTCACCCTAGACGCCACCCCTAACATAATGTTCTAGTTATGGATGTATGCTTCAAGATAAAGGCAACTAGGCATAGTAAGTTATCATTTCTAGGATAAAATGATAGGAACTAAAAGGCTATAAACAGATTCTTTATGCGATAAAAGGTTTTTGGAGACACACAAAAGTGTTAACAATATGTGGAATGAGATGATTAAAAAGATTAGGAAAATAACTAAGGAGACAGTAGGAGAATCGAGGAGTTATAGGAGAAAAGGTAAAGAATCTTGATGTTGGAAATACATGTAACAAAATATTGTAATTCACTCAATGCTATAAAATTAGGTCTTCATGTGAAAATGAGAAAAAGTAGAACAAATATAAGGTATCCAAGTAAGACACTAGAAGGTAGCCATCATAGCTAAAACAAAAGCATTTAAAAATTTATACTAGTTATACCCCATAACAGACCCTATTTCAAATTCAATTAGCCGTTAAGGACTCCCACACTCAGCTGCTGGACTCAAATTGCTCTAGGCAGATTGGTATAACCTTAGCAAATAATAAGGTTGTTTGGAGGGTGTGACCAAACTTAATACCGACGCGAGCTTTAATGCAACCAAAGAGACGGTGACCTCGGGTGTGGTCATTCGAGATCATTTTGGAGTTCGATTCTTTGCATGCAGACAAGATCTTTCCCACTCTTACCCTATTGATCGCAGAAGCCCTAGCAGTTCGCGATGCTTTAAACCTTGCAAGAAATCTGGTGCTCCGTTTTTGTTGTCATTGAAAGCGACTCCTTGGATGTTATTCACTGCTGTAGAAAGGAAATACAAAAGGGTGAACTGATCCAAATTATGCATGACATTTATAAGTTAAAAACTAGTTTCATATTACCTATGGCTTCACCTGGATCGCTAGAAGCGGATCCAGTAGCCCACCGTGGCAAAACTAGTCGCCTCGCCCTCCCTCCATGCCTCTTGGCCCATTAATCCTCCACCGAGATTAGAAGATTACTCCAAGTCGACAAAGACAACCTTCGTAAGCAATGTGCTCCTTTTGTGGAGACCCCTAGACCCGCCTCCTTCACAAGATATTGGATCCGCTTTTGGCCCGATATTGTATCAATGGTCGATCCTCCAGATTCAAGCCAGTGGCAAAAGGGCTTTTGCTTTCACGGAGTCTGCTCGCCTGGGCCACGTGGTTCCCAGTGTGTTCTTCTCTCTATTTTCGCTTACGTAGTGTGATCTCGCCCTCCATATCAAAGGGGCACAGTACTTTCTTCTGTTAGGGTTGGCCTCCCTTTGTTGAAAAGGAGAGAAGGAGTTGTGGTAGCTCTCTTGCGAACTCGGTAGGATTCTTGTACTTGTTTGACTTATTAGCTTTGCTTCAGTACACCTTCGCGTCTGCTGGTCCAACTTATGTTTAGGGTTGTGATAACCGATAGTTTGTCTAGCGAGGCCCAGCCAGGTCTTGTCTGGGCTGGGCCCATTTGAGTTTGCCAATGCACATTTAAATGAATGAGTATCTTTTGAACAAAAATAAATAAATTTATACTAGTCATTGGGTACTAAAGAAGGAAAACGAGACATCTACAGACTTGCTAAAATTATGAAAAGAAAAATCAAGAAACTTAAATCGAATAAGATGTATTAAGGATGTTGAAAGAAAAGTATTAGTCACAAAGCAAAACATCAAGGAAAGATGTGGGAGTTATTTTCATAATTTTTTTAATAAACAAAATGTTTTTTTTAATTTGGATATATAAACTTAACATTATAGATGAATATCAAAACTACTCGTAATACCAGAGAATGTGAGTAATTGAGGTAAAATACTTATTGAAAATGATAGATAATGATAAGAAAGTTTGACCAGATAATATAGTTATTAAGATATGGAAAGGGTTTTCCGTTAAAAAAAAAGATATGGAAAGGGTTGGAAGATAAAGACATAAGACGACTCACAAAATTACTCAATGAGTTTATAAAGTCTAAAAGCATGCCAAATGAGTTTTTACAGTCTAAAAGCATGTCAAATCTATATACTTGTTAAGTAGAAAAAGAAAAGCAAGAAACTTGGATGGCTAAGAAGCATTAAGGATGATGAGAAAAACTACTAGTCCCAAAACAAAATATCAAAGAGTTAATTTGACAATTTTAAAAAATAAAATAGGCATTTTTTAATTCGAATAGACTTAACACCGAGATAAAGATCAAAAATCAGTCCTATTATGTTATCAAAAAACAAATTAGTCCTATTATTGAAGAAGGAGAGTAATTGAGGTAAAATAAATAACGATAAGACAATTAGACCAATGTGGAAAGATATTTTTGGGCATAATTTGTAAATACAGTGTGCTCTGTCCAAAATAGAATATATATAGAAGATATACGGCTAAATTATAAAATTAGTCCTTTATATTTATTTTAGATTTGAATTTGATCCTTTATGTTTTATTTGTTTAGTTTTGATCCCTTACGTTTTAAAAGTTACAACAGGTTGATCTTTTCTCACTAAAGCCAATTGTCCGTAGCTAAAAGCCAAATAACATTTTGGAAAATGGACTTCAGCTACTGACAATTGACTTTTAGTGACAAAATGACCAAATTGAAAACTAAAATAAAACGTAGAGGACCAAAACGAAACAAATAAAACGTAGATGACTAAATTAAAACTTAAAATAAACTTAGAGGACCAATTTTATAATTTAACCAATATATATCTCCTAAAAAACTCCCTATAAATTGTAGAAAAGGCATAAACCCAATATTTCATATCTCAATGTTTCGGTCTCAATAGTATGGAAGAAACGAAAAGGGTTTTTGGGTGGAAAATATTTGGGCCGAGATTTTAGTTTAGGACCCAAAGAATATAAGATGTACATCATTTTGTTAGCCTCCTACTACTTTCGTCTCGTCCTCGCTATCACAATCAATTTGTATCTCTCTATCTATCTGTTGTGGCAAAGTATTACTGGAGAGAGAGAGAGAGAGAGCGTGGCGATGAGTATGGCGGCATCTTCACCTCCTTCTGCGGCGGAAGTCCTATCGCTGTTCCGTTCGCTCCTACGAGTTGCTCGGCAGTTCCCAGATTACAACATCAGGGAATACACCAAACGACGCACCCTCGATGCGTTTCGTCAAAAGGCAACACTTTCCGACCCTTCTTCCATTTCCTCCGCTTTCTCCTACGGCAAGTCCCAGCTCGACGTCGCTAAACGACAGGCCGTTGTTTACTCTCTCTACGCCCCTAACCTTCCCAGCGTCATGGACCTTCAAAAGAGGCCCTTTTAATCACGGTTCGATTTCTCTCCCCCTCTTTTCTCACAAAATTCATTTTTTTTTGTGACTAATAATTGGGTGTGACTGAGTTTACAACTCAAGTCCTCCATTTTAGGGTATGTTTGAATGATCGGGAAGTGAGATTTTTTTTTTAAATTTAACTTGAGAATTATAAAATAAAATGCTATTAAATTAAATAATCTTAACGGGTAATCCCTATCATGTCATTTTATTGATGCATTCTGTTGTCTATGTATTGGTATGCTAGGAGGTAAGACTATATCAGTGTTTTGAAGAGGTTATTTGGACTTATTTCATGAAATAAACACTTACCTAGATTATGAAAGTATCTTATGATATACTCCTGTGTTTCTCCAATTTACCCAAATTGGAGTTTCTACATTGACTACTGATATGGCAAAGTTAGTGGTTTTAAGTGGGGACAACACTCACTCCATGAGCTAGATTTTCAAGTTGAGGCGGCAGCTCAAAACCCAAATTCTAAGAAAGTTGAGTCTCTTTGATCGTTGAAACTTGAAATAGCTTATAGAAGCACGTATATGATATAAACATTTAATTAACTTGTTTATCCAATTGCCCCCGATTAGGGTAGATACATTTTAACTTGTGATTTTTATGGTTAATCTCACTTTAAAAGAGCCTTATCCATTGTTGATGAGTCTGACATAGTTGTGAAAACTTCTTTTAATCATTTTGTTAAGCTTTATATTTGCAACTGAATTAATAGCCTTATTATGTGTGACAATGCTCTGGCTAGTAAGACAGACTAATTATCATGGTGCACAATTTTCTTACCATCTCTATGGTTTGATCATATACAGGAGATTGCACGAAAATGATTGATAACATATTGAGTGAGGCTGTTTTTGGTCTGCTAAACCTTGGAACATGTAAGGAAGCATTTTAAGAAGTTTAGAATTAGATTAGATCTATTTTTATAGGACAAACCTTCTTGTAAAAAGAAAGGTACCCAAAATTATAAAAAGACACAAGATACATAAAGTGCTGTTGCTATACCATGAGAAGTAATGTAAGGTTCATGTTAAATTGCTTCTGCATCATGTCTGCTTTTCAATTTGCTAGTATGTGGCTTGGCTGTATTCACTCCTTCATTATTGGAATTGCTGCAGGTTGAGTATAACTTTTATGTTCTGTTAAGGAGAGGACAATCAAAAATGTGTGGAACTGTCGACGAAGTGAAAATGTTTCGAGGGTCATGATTTTCACTGGGAAAGCAATAATTGCTCTTTAGTAGACAACACTCATTTTCTTGGAGGACATGTTTATGTATGCGTATTTAAAGTTGAGTGGCATTCCCTGATAATAAATTTAAAACCAATTTTATGTTGTTAGAATTAGAATGGTTAATTTAGCTAGTCTGTCTGTAAAATTGACAATTTTATTTAGTTTATTATATGATGATGATGATGATGATGATGATGATGATGATGATGTTCTCCTTTATCATAATAATTTGATGATGCAGCATAAAGTTGGTTTGTTTGTGCCCATATTAGTTTGGGGTAATACCCAACATGGTCCCTGGAAATTGTCACTCGTATCAACTTGGTCCCCCCACTTTATGAATATTCCAAAATAGTCCCTGACCTCTGTCAGTTAACAGAGTTAGCTGCTGGCGATGTGTCACGTTAAGTGCCTGGGTGGCACCTATGTAAGCATCCAGGTGGCTTCCATGTCACTTAATGTAATTCCAGTGACCAAATCGATAATTTCAGGGATCAAATCGATATCCCTTTCTCTCTTCTCCTTTCTCCTCGTTCTTCTCCTGCCTGTCGCCTTCCCCCACCCTCTTCTCCTTCTTCTCCCCCTCCTCCTTTCCGACATCAAAGAACATTGGCAATTGCGAACAGCTTGGTTCAAAGAAACCAAACCTAACAATGGCAGTCCCAACATTACTCTTGGTAACCTTAAGGGTAGCCATGTATAGAGCTCTAGCAGGATTGTACCCATCAAGGAAGTACCAAAGCTGCAGACAATGCTCTAAAACCCTCACCCTAATCAATGAAAATGCAGTCTTGATGCAAGAAACATGTGATCGAGCCACTTGTTGCCTAGTTTTCAACACAACAACAGGTCTGATGTTCTTTGAAACCCTAGAGAAAAGAGCAACACCAAGGAAGAAAAACTTGGATTTATCAAGTATTTGCCAATCAATTTCGGCCGGGAGACGAACCTATTCACCTTATTCTTCCTCATCCACAATCATGCTCATTTTCGCCACTTTCACAAACCCCACCCCACTCCACTCACACCCACAACCCCACCACAAACCCAGAATCAAAATCTGATTTTTCCTTCAAAAACACCCGCCAACACTCACATCACAAACCCTACATTTGCAAAACCACTAAGAAAATCGGGAAATCAAGGAAATATATTTAATAAAAAAGTGGGGAAAAGGAGAAGATTTTCTAATTGTACAATCGCAAATGGTTGAGCTTGATCTCGGCGGCTTGAAGACAACTATATAGGTTGAGTATCTCGACGGCTACTGAGTTGAGCTTGATCTCGACAGGTTGAGCTGGTCTCGATACCAAGACAACTATCTATCGGAGCATCAAGACCCATCACAATCATGTGAATATTTGTGGGTCCTCAAGCTCAACCGAGATCAAGCTCAACTCGCCAAGATCAAACTCATCTTTGTTGATCGTCAAGATGTCGAAGTGAAGCCTGATCTCGGCGGGTCCGTATAGTTGTCTTCTTTTGCCGAGATCAAGCTCAACATGTAGTTGCCGAGATCAAGCTCAAGATGTCGTTATCAAGATCAACATGTCGACATCGCTCGACTTCGACACTGAGAGCTTGATCTCGACTTGAAGACAAACTATACAGACTGCCGAGATCAGGGCTTGACTTCGGTTGAGGATCAACACTGAGTTTGATCTCGACAGGTTGAGCTTGATGTCGGTTGAGCTTGAGGACCACAAACTATTCACATGATCAGGATGGGTCTCGATGCTCCAATAGATAGTTGTCTTGTCGCCGAGATCAAGCTCAAAGTCCGCCGGAGTCAAGCCCGATCTCGACAGGTCGAGCTTGATATCGACATCTTGAGCTTGATCTCAGCACTACAGTTGAGCTTGATCTCGGCCAAGACAACTATCTATTGGAGCATCAAGACCCATCACAATCATGTGAATAGGCGTGGTCCTCAGCTCAACCGAGATCAAGCTCAACCCGCCGAGATCAAACTCGTCGTTGGTCCTCGTCGCCGGTCAAGCCGCCCGATCTCGACAGGTTGAGCTTGATATCGACAGGTTGAGTATGTCGACAGCTATAGGTTGAGCTTGATCTCGTCAGGTGGAGCTTGATCTCGACAGATTGAAGACAACGACAGCTTGAGCTTGATCTCGACACCTACAGGTTGAGCTTGATCTCGGTTGAGCTTGAGGACCATCTCAACTCTTCTTCCCATCCAACTCTTACGAAACACCCTACAAATAACCTCTCGTTCTGCAACACACACCCCATCAAAAATTCAAAATCATCAGTATCAGCAAGCATGAGAGATTGAGAAGGAAAAAGAAAAAAAGAAAGAGTACAACTTTACCACCAAAAAAGCTACAACTATACTTTATTAATGTTAATAATTCACTGATTCCAAATCTCTCTTCTCTCTTAACATACATATACATGCAAGGGTAATACACTTGTTTACTTCCAAAATTATTCAATCCTTCAAGAAATCATTACATTTCTTCAGAAAAAACATTTGTTAAATGCAGCTCACAACATGTCGAGATCAAGCTCAACCTGTCGAGATCAAGCTTGATTTCGACAGCTTGAGGACCAACAGCTTGAGCTTGATCTCGACAGCTTTAGATCAAGCTCAACATGTCGAGATCAAGCTCAACATGTCGAGATCAAGCTCAATCTGTCGAGATCAAGCTTGATTTCGACTAGTTGAAGACCAACAGCTTGAGCTTGATGTCGACAGGTGTGAATAATCGCCGAGATCAGCGACTTCATGTCAAGCTCAACTCGTCGGATCAAAGGCTTGATTTCGACAAATTGAGGACCAACGACTTGAGCTTGATCTCAGCGACTTTCATGAAAAAGAGAATGAAGCAAACCTGAGCTCGTGAAGAGGAGAATGAAAGTAAGATGAAATCAGGTCTCCAGCGTCGCTTCTAATGTTGATGTGAAAGAATGGTTAGAAGGTGAGTGGCTCGATGCTCTCCATTGTAACGCCTGAGGACAAAGTCGCAGAGAATGGGAAGGGTTTTAAGCAACAATAGGATATACAAAAATGATGCAAAAGACGGATTACTACCTGGGTAATCCTGTAAACCACTGTCGAGTAGAGATAATAGGTTTTCAAAACTCACTCATCATGAAAAGAAAGAGGAGGAGGTAGAAAATATTGTGATATAATCCAAATCATATTGGGCCTTGTCGAGTTGGGCCTGTTCATTGTCGAGTTTAGTTCTGCTCGTTGTCGAGATTGGTTCTGCTCGTTGTCGAGTTGGTTGGTTCTGCAAATTTGATTCATTTTCGAAGTTGCTTTTTTTGAAAATCAATTCTGGTGGATAGAAAGAGGAGAGTGAGAGGATGAAGGATCTGTATTTTATTTTTCAAGAGGTGGCTGGGCGGAGGCGGTGCATGAGAAGGGAAGCTTGAGTTGGTTGGTTTAGTTCTGCTCGTTGTCGAGATTGGTTCAAGCTCGTTGTCGAGTTGGTTGGTTCTGCTCGTTGTCGAGTTGGTTCACTGTCGAGTAGAGATAATAGGTTTTCAAAACTCACTCAAAAGAAAGAGGAAGTAGAAAATATTGTGATATAATCCAAATCATAGGCAATTTCTATGGTGCACAAGGAAGGTGGGTAACACCACCGTGCACAAGTTTCTTTCACCATTAGATCAAAAAAAACTTAGAAGTTATCATGCACCCTCTCACACCAGATCAAATCCTCTCCGATATCTCTCTCCTCTCTCACCTCTTCGCCGATGGTTCTCGTCACTTCTCGGCTTCATCTCCAATGATACGACCAGGCAACACAGATCAAGTTCGTCAGAGATGTCGAGATCCTAGATCCGAGATGTTGAGATCCGAGGTCATTGACAACAAGACGTGCTCTTCAAGACGCAGGTCGCTTTACATCCAATGTGCATGACGTCATTTGACATCCAACGCGCTCTCCGGCACGAAATCATTTTAGTGCACGTTGGATGTCGAACAAGCCATGTGTGAAAAGCACGTGCACAAATGATTTCGTGCCGGAGAGCGCGTTGGATGTCAAACGACGTCATGCACATTGGATGTAAAACGACCTCGTGCCGAAGAGCACGTGCGCTGTCAAATGACCTCGGATCTCAACATCTCGGATCTAGGATCTCGACGACGCGACAGATGATGAGGAGGACAACCTCGGATCCCGGATCTCGACATCTCGGACGAAGAGGTGAGATGTCGAGATCCATCTCACCATCGACGAAGAGGTGAGAGATATCACAGAGGGGATTTGATCTGGTGTGAGAGGGTGCATGATAACTTCTAAGTTTTTTTTGATCTAATGGTGAAAGAAACTTGTGCACGGTGGTGTTACCCACCTTCGTTGTGCACCATAGAAGTTGCCGACAACTATATTGGAGACTCGACCCATCACAATAGCTGTCGAGATCAAGCTCAACCGAGACCAAGCTCAAGCTGTCGAAGTCAATCCTGATCTCGACAGGTTGAGCTTGATCTAGGCTGTCGAAATAAATGATGTGAATAGCTGTCGAAATCAAGGTCAAGCTGTCGAGATCAGAATCAAGCTGTTGGTCCTCAAGCTGGTGAGATTGATCTCGACAGTTTGAGCTTGATCTTGATGTCGAGATCAAGCTCAACCGAGACCAAGCTAAAGCTGTTGGGCCTCAAGCTGTCGAACTCAATCCTGTCGAAGCATCAAGACCCATCACAATCAAGCTGTCGAGATCAATCTTCATCTCGACAGCTATTCACACATGTCGAGATGACGCTGAAGCTGTTGGTCCTCAAGCTGTCGAGATCAATCTTCATCTCGACATTTTGAGCTTGATCTCGACAGGTTGACCTTGACATGCCCAATGTCTGCGAGCTCGACGTGCTAAACCTGCGCGCTCGTTGACCTCGACGTCGAGCTCTCCATTCGCACATCTGCGAGCTGCAGCAGCCAATCGCAACGAAGCGCAGCTTTCAAACACAAAGGGATACACCTCTACTCAAGACATTTCACGATCCTCTTATGCACTTACGCAAGCTGCCTTACCTGCGCGATGGGGGTGGTGAGGCGCGACAGGAGCTTCTCCGGCGTGGGTGTGTTCAGCGTCGTGAGGGAGGGGAGGCGCGACGTCAGCTTCTCCGGCGTGGGTTCGTCAGGGAGGGGAGGCGCTCGGGAGGGTGACCGTGGCGGGCGCTCGGGGTGAGGGAGGGGAGCTCGTGAGGCGGGCCGCTCCTAGGCTGATAAAACATATTAGGTGGGGGTAGGGGCTTTTTCGTCTTTTCACCCACAAAAAGCTGACAGGGGGGTGTGGCTAGCAAATGTGGGGGGTGTGGATAGAAAAAGCCTTAATTTTTCAGAGCATCACAAATTAGGGTTCTGACGGTTATATTTTGGTCTCACATCGTTTCCAGCGTCGATTTGAATCGATTCGAGTATGTCTAAGTCGTTGGATCTTCCTCCCAAGGGTGGTTTCAGTTTTGATCTCTGCAGAAGAAATGAAATGCTCGAAAAGAAGGGTCTTAAGAGTCCTTCGTTTTTGAAGACTGGGACGACTATTGTTGGTTTAGTTTTCCAGGTCTGGATAATGATTTCAGTTACTATTATATGTTGTTTATGTGGTTTTCTGAAGTATTTGGCTTAACTCATTTGCTTGCTTCTTTAACATTGAGTGGGGTCCACCTTGGAATGATGGGATCTAAACATTGAGTGTGAACTCAAGTCTTGGGGTGGACTCTAGAATGACTTGAAATATGCTTTGATAATTTTTCTGTCTGACATTCTGAGGATTCTTTTATAGGTTAGGGAAACCCAAACACATGTAAATGTTGCAAGTTCAGTTAAACTGGGTGTTAGTGGCGAGGAAAGTTTGCTGGATGTATTATATGTTTAGATGTTTAAATATTATGATGATAAAGCAATGATTGGTTCTAACATTATGCATTATGTTATTAAGTATAATGTAAAGGGTAGGGTGAGAACCTGGGAAGCCAAGAATGGCACTGGGTTTTTTTTATGTTTTGAAAATCTTGCAGGACAACTTTTTGGACTCAATTACTATATGTAAAGTAGGACCACTCTTCATCTGTCTCTTTCTCTGACAAATTTGCTTGTTGATGCTAAAAATTTCTTACCTTGTAGTAATTTGTTAAATCATATACTAGAATACATGAAGGATTGATTTTCTTTTCTTGGTGGCCTTTAAAAACAACTGGATAAATGAAGTTTTAAAACTCATGCATTGATTTATAAAAATTGTAATGAGTAATTGGCTATTTCTAGAACTGCTTATCATAGTTCAGCAGTGGGGCATCTCAAGTAGGTTGGTTGAGCTTTTTTTCCTTGCCTGCACTGCTTCATCTAGCTAGGGAGCATTCAATGTGGCTGTGGTTATAAATTTATAATGTTAAAGCTGAGGTTTGATGTGCTTTTTTCTATCATAAATTTGAAACCAAGTTCCTCTGTCTACTGACTACTTTTTAACATGGTCATCAAATACAGAATTGTACCATTTAGCATCTGTGCTCTTCATGACTCTCCATTGCACTGTCAACCATTCCAAATAAATTTTTATGTAACTGTATAAGTTGATTGCTTTTTTTTAAAGTTTAATTTGTTTAGTTTGATCAAATGTTGATGTTTCCCACATAATAAATTTGCCTTAGGATGGTGTCATTCTTGGAGCAGATACTAGGGCAACTGAAGGGCCCATAGTCGCCGATAAAAATTGTGAGAAAATCCATTATATGGCACCCAACATATACTGCTGTGGAGCAGGCACTGCTGCTGATACAGAAGCGGTAACAGGTATCTTTTAAAATGCATATATCTTATTACATGCCTCATGGATTATTGCATATGGCTGTTGTTTAGGTTTTGATCATGTTAATAAATATAGTCAAACCATTGAAAATGAGATGTTAGTTATTTATTGTAGATATGGTTAGCTCACAGCTGCAACTACATCGCTACCATACTGGTCGAGAATCAAGAGTTGTTACAGCACTTACTCTTCTTAAGAGACACCTTTTCAAGCTGAGTTTCGAAACTTCCATATTGAGTGAATTCGCTCCTTGTATCGACTTCTGATTCTAACTCATTAAATTATGTGCAGTTACCAAGGTCATGTCTCGGCTGCCTTAGTTCTTGGTGGGGTTGACATCACTGGACCTCATTTGCATACTGTTAGTCATTGCTTAAACTTTTCTTTTATGCTCAAAAGTTTTCTTGTTTGGAGTGCATACTCGAAAGATTTCTCATGAATATTGATTACATGTTTTGCAGATCTATCCACATGGGTCAACTGACACCCTTCCATTTGCTACAATGGGATCAGGTTCACTTGCTGCAATGTCTGTATTTGAGTCTAAATACAAGGAAAGCTTGACTGTAAGTAAGGATATTGAGGCTAAGAAAGCATGCCTGCTTCAATGTAGCTCTTTATTAAAATAACTAGAATTACCCCCATGTGCTGCACAGAAAAGAAAACCAAAAGCTCCCATCTAATTCAAAATGGTCAGTGTACTTTCAATGTTAGCAAGATGATAACAAATCAACGATGAAAGAGAAATAGATAAATGGGTTGGAAAAAAATTAGTGGAGAGATTGGCATGTGTAGTGTGTTATTATTATTGTAGACCACGAGCAAAGGCACCCTTAAAACTTCTTAGACTACATTTGATGATATTCTGTCAGATGTTATTATATTTATATTCCTTGTTAATGGGATGATATGTCAATTCAGAGTCCTAAATATAAAGATGTACATTATGACTGTTGTAATTGACACTGATAGTGTTAGTAATTTCAGTCTTGTCTAAATATTTCAATTCAATAAAGATTTTTATTTTCTGTAAACATTTTGATGTGGTGCAGAGGGATGAAGGAGTAAAGTTAGTTGTTGAGGCGATATGTGCTGGTATATTTAATGACCTGGGAAGTGGAAGTAATGTTGATGTTTGTGTGATAACCAAGGTTAGTGCATTGATACCTTATCCTACAAGTTGTTTGGCGGCATGAATCTAACTTCAATTTAATCACAAATTCTTCGTTAATGCTGCACAGGGGCACAAGGAATATCTAAGGAATCACCTCCTGCCAAATCCGCGTACATTTGTCAATCCAAAAGGCTTTACCTTTCCCAAAAAGACAGGTTTGTTGCAAACTATACCATTTATTACACTTGTTTTATGAATCGTATGATACATTATCATTAAAAAATATATGACATTTTTAAGTGAAAATATGTAAGATAAGGAAAAAATAGCCCATATATCCTATATGGGCTTCAAAATATATGGGCTTCAAAATAATTTAAGATTTAACTCTATTGGAGGGTCTTGTATTGTATAGTCTAGATGATATACATCCCTGACATATTGTTTAATCTAGATGATATACATCCCTGACATTGTTTAAATAAAGCAGAATTCTACTGATGTTTTGAGAAGCTGTCCAGACATCGATTGTTTGCCTCTTCCCTTATTCTGTTGCCTTTTTTCTTGCTGATGAAACAGTGTGGAGTACATTCCATTTGAAACTATTGATATATAATGTCTAATGTTTAATTTGTCTCTGTTACAGAGGTTCTCTTAACAAAGATTACCCCGTCGAAGGAGAAGGTTGAAGTAATTGAAGGAGATGCTATGGAAGAGTAGCAAAATTGGTCGAGTCTGAAACTTGATTAGTGCAATGTTTGTGATATTTATAATTGTACTTTCAGAACCTTGGCTCTTTTATATACCTAAAATGACTTCAGTTTCATTAGATTATTGCGAGTTATTTTCCATAAATTTCATCATTTGGGATATCCCTTTTTGGTGTAGACTTTTTCTTTCCAATTTTACCCTTTATTTTGGATAGTTAATCTATAATCTATAACAATATATAAAAGGGATATCCCTATTTTGTGTAGACTTTTTCTTTCCAATTTTACCCTTTATTTTGGATAGTTAAACGCATTAAAGTGTGCTTTGAAATACATACCGGTTACTTACTCAGTTCACCCGTAAGTGTAACTCCCAATACCATTACACAATTAGGGATAACACCTCTGGTAAGAAGATAGAAAGGGGGAGAGAGAAAAGAGAGGAGAAAGGGATGTCGTCTTGCGATTCGGCGGCGATGCGGTGACAAGGGAAGACATCATGCATCCGCGGTGAAAGGCAGGCGACAAATGGTGGCGCTATCTTTTTGATTCATTCTTTTGCACGGTGAGTGGCTGCGAGCACTTCTTGCTTTTGGTTTTTGATGCTCGCTCGGTGACCCACATCCTGCAAAGGCATGCCTTTTGGAATTTTTTTTTTGAGCGAGAAGTTTATGAGGTGAGGGACTTGAAGTTCTTGAATTGGCATTTTTCTTAACTCCATGTGACACATGTACTTATGATTCATTGGTTATTTTGACAATTATAAATTCTGAGAATATTTCATTTGTCAATACATATGCATATCAATGTGCTAATAATAATGTGTCATTCTAAAAATTAGTATGATAAAATATCCAAATACAGATCAAATTCTTTAAAAACAACATTAAACATTAAAACACTCCCACTTGAAAACTCATTTCCAAACAGACCTAACACTCTCATCCTAACACACTCTTTCTCATTGGTTAAAATACAAGTGAGTCATACTATTTTAGAAAGGGTCCCACTAAATTATGTGGGTCCCACTAAATTTAGATCAATAAAGAGAGTGTGTTGAAAAGAGTGTTAGAGAGTGTATTGCTAATTTTTTTTTAGATTTCTTTACATGCCCCGCCGTTTATTTTAAGAGTAAAGTCTCATTTTAGCCCCGCTAAAAGTTGTGCACTCCGTTTTAATCTCGATAAAATTTGTTCGACTCATTTTCGTCCCTAACAAAAAATAAGTCTACAAATAGTTCTAACATTTTCAAAGCTGGACCACGTTAGTCTCTTCGTCAGTCTCCTTCCAAATCTGTCACTTAGCGTGTTGACGTGTCACGTTAAATGCTCACATGACACGTTAACCCTCTCCACAAAGAGCAAAACAAGAATACGGATCGATTTTTTCCTGTTGTTGATGGAATGTAACTTAGCCGATGAATCGACTAACTCCACAGTGATGATTCCATTTTCTTCAAACGATTACGCTAAGAAAGAAACTATGTTCCTCAACTATGGGTCCTTTAACTCACTCCAGAAAGCGTTAAGTGAGGTGAACTAGAACGTAAAGATAAACATAAATGCAACTGAGCGAAAATACGTTGTTTGTATTGATTGATGTGTGTAAAATTATGTACAACTTTGGTATTTATAGTAGTAACTAAGAACAACACATATTTGCCACGTTCAATGGCTAACACATATCCCTTTTATATATTGTTATAGATTATAGATTAAGTATCCAAAATAAAGGGTAAAATTGGAAAGAAAAAGTCTATACCAAAAGGGGATATCCCCTTTATATATTGTTATTGTTCCGGACTGGGCCGAGGCCCAATCCGGAGATCCAGCATTCATAGGCCCATTTCCGCTCGTCGATCCACCTTCCCTCGATGCCACGTCGTCCGCATGCCTCTCGCGCTTCCCTCAACGCGCCGACCAACGGCTTTGTGCATTAAAGGAATTTAATGCCGACTTCCGGTTTCACTGACGGTTACACATCGACGAACTGGCCCTCAACTCATATTTAAAGAAGACCGCTTCGAACGGATCAGGTAATGATTTTTCTACCACCTCTTTACTCACCTCGACACACACTGACTTGAGCGTCGGAGTGTTTGCAGTACCACCACCGAGGTCTTCACCGAGCTCGAGCACCACCGTAATCTGTCTAATTCTTCCACCGCAGTGAAGCGATACTTTCTCAGGTATCTCTTATGTTCGGCCCGGAACATATCGACGCTCCTGTGGGAACGACAAATCGTTTTCGTTCTTTTTCACGTTCACGGTGGCTAGAATATTCGGATTGAATCTTTCTCCTCTACGTCGTGTTATTTGGTTTCGGTGAGCAATTGCAATGGTGTTTTCCGGAGAGGAATTCCTTCGAAGAGGCCGAGAAAGAATCTCGTCAATTCTAAAGTTTTTACGGATCAAGAATTGAGAGGAACAGACGTTGACACCTCGGATCAAGTTTGGATGAGAATCTATCTCAATCTTGTTTGATCGGTTCCGATCTATTCGACTTCGGTGAAAACGGGAACAAGATTAAGGTTTTCATCCAATTTTGGATGAAATCTTCCTCAAAAGGCAAGATTTCACCTTCTGCGTCTTCGTTCACGCCATCTCAAATGATGAGATTCGCTAAATTGTTGGGAAAAGGATTGCAGAGGAACGATAAGATTTGACGGTCATCTTGGTCCTCGCCTTCACCATACTGCCGCCACCTCAATCGAATCAGAGCATCCCGAGTCACATCGATGTCACAGGAAACGGTGGCTCAATGCAACGCAGTGTAGTGGCCGATCTAGACTCTGTCGAACTGGATCAAAACCGCCATCACTGAACAACGCGTGTGATCTTGGATCTCAACGACGGATCCTGAATCTAAACAGAGACAAATCAAAATCGTTGAAATCAGCAATTGTGCACATACACCAAATAGCGATTACTCACGCTTGTGAGATCGATGTCGCCCTACCTGAGACGGAGGCAGTCGGGAAGCATTGAACAAATATGAATATCGACGTCGAGGTCAAAGAAGACGAAGGAAGTCGACCAAGTTTTGCGCGTAATGCAGGTCTCTGGTTGCAACCTCTTCCAAAATTGCGGACCTCGGCGGTTCCATTAACTTGACATCGGGCGTGGTGGAGACCGATACACGTCAAATCTGAATGCATGTAGATCCAAGGCGTCGAACAATGCTCAAATCTCTTGATTTTGATCTAATCTGACTTCAGCTATGGGTTCTCCAAGGATCCATTGTTCCACCTCCGAAGTGTTTACACACACGATGTCATTATGCTTGAAATCGACGCTGCCTCACATCCGAGGTAAGGCCCAAACCTTTCTTTTATCTTTGTAACTAATCTGTTTGTTCTTGATGAATTCGACGTCGATATCGAAAAAGCGAGGCGGTGATGAAGCCGAACAAATTGAGACTATCTTTGCTCCCACAAATTCAATCTCCGAAGTCGACTCTATTGATCGACGCCAAGCCCGATCTCCTGGACAACGAAGTCCGCATCGCTCGACCAGGAGCACCACCCTTTTTCCGGCGTCCATAGCTATCTCAAATCAAATAAGCATGGCAAGGATACCAAAATGACCTGCGTCTTGGAGAGCACGTTGGATGTCAAACGACCTCGTGTAAGTTGGATGTCGAACAAGCCATGTGTAAAGCACGTGCACTAAAATGATTTCATGCCGGAGAGCACGTTGGATGTCGAACGAAGTCATACACATTGGATGTAAAACGACCTCGTGTCGAAGAGCACGTGCGTTGTCAAATGACCTCGGATCTCAACATCTCGGATCTAGGATCTCGACGACACGACAGATGATGAGGATGACAACCTCGGATCCCGGATCTCGACATCTCGGATCTAGGACCTTGACAGCACAACAGGTTTCTCCCACCAAGCTTTTCAGCTTAGATAAGGACGACAACCTTGGATCTCGACATCTCGGATCTAGGACCTCGACATCACAGCTCAACCTCTAGGCGAGTCGGCTCCTCATCATATGAGCACCGACTTAGGGGCATAACCTGCGTCGAGACCGCGTGCAGAGCTCGTAATAAGCCTTGTGGCGCTTGCACAAGCACCTGCACCGCAAGTGGATACGCGATCCGATTACTCGGGCGACCTACCAAGCCCACCTCTGCAATTTCAATATTGAGCGGCTTTAAACTTGGCTACGTCGTGGACCTTGATTATTTGATGACCTCAACCTTGCCGCTTGGACAGCCAGATCAACTACTCTCACAGGGAAGTATAAAACTCGACTACGAGCACTTTACTCAGCATAAAAATTAATGCTAACTTTATTACATCAAGTTGTTGCAAACTGTCTATACTTTGACAGGAACAACGTGATAAAGAGAACCTGCCCAATCCCGAGGAGGAAGAGAACCTCGCCAATTCCGGCATCAACACCTACCAATTCCAGCATCAACAACCTTAGTCTCTTTTTTCTTCAATCAGATTTGTGTCTCTTCCGCAATCTCTTTTCTCACCTCTACACACACAAAAAAAAAAATCAAGCTTTTCTCATTTTTCACCTCAACCTGTCGAGATCAAGCAGTTCACAACCTCCATCTTTATCTCGAAATCAAGCTCAAGCTGTCGAAATTGTAACACCTGAGGACGAGATCGACATCGTATTAGGACGTCGGATCGAGACCTCGACCAAGACCTTGTGTCGAGGTCCCGTGCCAAGATCGCGTCTTGAGGTCATTTCTTGGTGATGAGACCGCGTGCACTAGCTGCTGAGCTGAGGAGGTCGCGTGTCGAGTTGATGAAGTCGCGTACCGAGCTGAGGAGGCCGCGTGCACGAACTCGTGTTAGAGCCTTGTGCGCTTGCACGAGCACCCTTGGTCGACATCGTGTCGAGATGATAACTCGTATTCTTTCGAACGTTATTCAGCGCTATTATTATATTGTTTGTAATAATTATATTGTCGGCTTGCCGTTCGTCGCGTGTCTAGATCGTTGATCGGCGAGTAGAGGTAATTATGAGAGAGACGATTAGGCGGGTAGAATGATTGATGGGATTGGCATCTTATAGCTGAAGTTACGATTATACCCTTCTCTCACCAGGTTGTATACCACGGCCGATTCCTCGGATACTCATTTCTCTTTTCTTCTTTCTTCTTCCTTCCTTACGCTCACGAGTTCCTTGTTTTTCTCCAGAACTTCCATCGACGAAACCTTGAGTTCCATCGAGATTCTGCACAAATTTTCTTCATCAATCTTGTTCATCATCATCTTCTCGACCTATATCTCACCATCTCGACCATCATCTGAGGTAAGAAAAAACATATTTTCTCTTCTTCGTGTTACTGTTTAGCGCTACTTCTTCCTTCCATTTTTAGCTAGTTTTTATGCTTCCAAATCATGTCAAATTGATGGGTTTTCTTCTTCACGATATTACCTATCTTTCTAACCGATTAATTGGGCTTGTAAAACAAATTTTCTTCCTCTGTTTTTCTGCAATCGGCAGTGCCCAGAAACTCTTCATTTTCGGTTTGTTTCGATCTCTTGTTTTTCGTTTGTTGCTTCTGGTTGTTGTTGTTGTCGATCTATCTGTTGTAGCATCAGATAACCTTTTTCATGAACTTTTGATCGAAAACCCTAACTTTGTGTTAGAGGAAAAATATATTCAAGTTCTTGAGTTTTATATTTTCTGGGTTGTGGTTAAGTTTGGGATGAGAGCTAAGTGTATTAGAACCCATAGATCGAACTGAGTTGTGTTTGTTTTAGGAAGTCGATTCGAGATCGAGTGATTTCGAATCAAGGTGTACGGGAGAGCGAATCAGGGGCGTGGAAGCAGCGGAATCGGATCGAGCTATGCGTGTCGAGTCGGTGAGAAGTAATGCGTGTCGAGGTCGATTGAGGGCGATGCGATGTCGAAGTCGTTGTCGAGCTCGTTGAAGACAGGTAGTGTCGAGATCGAGTAAGAGAAGTCGTTGTCGAGCTCATTTGAAGACAGCTGTGTCGAGGGCATTGTCGGGCAGCATTAACTTGGAGTTCGAGAAGGCCGCGTCGCAGTAATACTTTCATAGTATGCTAGCGGAAGGGCAACTCTTAGACATTATTAAGACTTTATTTTTATTGATATATTTATGTATGGACTCCTTGATTGGTGTCGAGATTGGAATGTTGTGATATGATTGGGTTTTTGCATGTATTTGATATGTGATTGAATATATGTTGTGAATGGTGTATTCTTTGTCAGTGCGTTTCTTCATGCGAGAATGTTTTATTGCTTAAATGTCGAATTGTGTTTTCTTCATGTTAAGCATGCTCTCTTTATTTGATATGTGATCAAGTAAGTTGGGTTACTCTTTGGCATGCGGCGAGCTAATCATCGAGTGTGGGGGCTAGGAGTCGTATGGCGTTTTGGCCGGACCAGGATAATCGAGGGTGCTAGGTCCCTTTTTGTTTATGGTGGATTGGCTAGGCGTCGCATTATCGGTTTGGGGTTGGACACGCTAATTAATGCATGGTATCGGTTTGGGGTTGGACTGCCGCTTACCTATTACGTCGGTTTGGGGATGGACACTGTGGCGATATTAGAATAAGAGTCGAGTCGAGTCTAGTGTGAGATGGTCGAGTCACGTGTGGTGATTGAGATACATTATTGTGTTGCTTATTTCTTTATGTCGAGCTTATCTTGAATTGTTGAGAAGTTGACCACTTTCCGTGGTACCTTCAATCCATGACGGTTACCCGAGCGATGTCGAGGCGCAGGGAACTTCGGCGGCCAGATGATGCCGAGAAGGAGCTCGACGAGGACGAGTGACGACCTGTACTTGTCGTGATTGATTATGTTTGTTCGACGTATTTCTTTTGATGACTGTACTTGTTTTTTTTGTGTTCGGAGGTCGTGACCAGTTTGGGCGGTTATGTTTTGTTGCTCTGAGGGTAGGCTGGTGGTCTTACTTTTGGAGCGACCCCACGTGGGAGTCTGTAGGAAGTACCCCAGGGTATGATTGCTCTTTTGAAGTCGTCGTACCTTAGGTGTATTTTCTTTGCACATTTGCTACTCTGTATTTTGTATACATTATTATTTCGAGTGATATATATATGTATGTTATGCATGTATGTTTTATTAGAATTTAAGTCTTGTGTCTTAGTTGCACCATGTTTCGAAAAGCTGTAATTACTCTGATGTGCACGAGCTAGTTTTATAAAAAAAAAATATACCGTACTTTTCAAAAGGCACAAGAGTTTCGTTTTAAAACACATCTCATACAGGTTTAGTTGAGCTCGGTGTGTTGAGCTCGGTAACTCGAGCTCGGTATATTGAGCTCGGTAGCGGTCGGAAGCGGTCGTTCACGAAATCAAGCTTCATCTCGACAGGTTGAGCTTGATCTCAAGCTGTCGAGATCAGGCTCAAGCTGTTGGTCCTCAAGCTGTCAAAATCAAGCTTGATCTCGAGAGCTTGAGCTTCATCTCGACAGCTTGAGCTTGATCTCAAGTTGTCGAGTTCAAGCTCAACCTGTCGAGGTCAAGCTCAACCTGTCGAAATCAAGCTTGATCTCCAATGTGCCAATGTCTGCGAGCTCGACGTGCCCAATGTCTGCGACCTCGACGTCCCCTCGACGTGCCCAATGTAGGCGAGCTCGACGTCCCCAATGTGCCAAGACGTGCCAATGTCTGCGAGCTCGACGTCCCCAAAGTGCCAATGTCTGCGAGCTCGACGTGCCCAATGTCTGCAAGCTCGACGTCCCCACTGTCTGCTAGCTCGACGTGCTAAACCTGCGCGCTTCTTTTGTCCCCAATGTCACGTTGAAGCTTGATCTCGCAGCTTGAACTTGATCTCGACAGGTTGAGATCAAGCTCAACCTGTCGAGATCAAGCTCAACCTGTCGAGATGAAGACTGATCTCGACAGCTTGAGGACCAACAGCTTCAGCGTCATCTCGACATGTGTGAATAGCTGTCGAGATCAACATTTCGAGATCAATCTCAACCTGTTGGTCCTCAAGCTGTCGAAATGAAGCTTGATCTCGCAGATTGAGCTGGATCTCGATAGGTGGAGCTTGATCTCAAGCTGTCGAGTTCAAGCTCAACCTGTCGAGATGAAGATTGATTTCGACAGCATGAGCTTGATCTCGAAAGGTTGAGCTTGATCTCAAGCTGTCGAGTTCAAGCTCGACCTGTCTAGATCAACCTCAACCTGTCGAGATGAAGCTTGATTTCGACATGTTGGGGACCAACCGCTTGAGCCTGATCTCGACAGGTTGAGATCAAGCTCCATCTCCAGCTGTCGAGATCAAGCTGTCGAATTCAGGCTCAAGCTGTCGAAATCAGGCAGGTGGAGCTTGATCTCGACAGGTTGAGCTTGATCTCAAGATGTCGAGATCAAGCTCAAGCTGTCGAAATCAAGGTTGAGCTCGACAGGAGTTCAAGCAGTTCACAACCTCCATCTTCCTCGAATCCTTGGAGAAGATAAAGACATGCATCTTCTCCCTCCAGCTTCGTCACTGTAACGACCCGTTTCCGGACCGCTACCGAGCTCAACATAGTGAGCTCGAGTTACCGAGCTCAACACACCGAGCTCAAGTTACCCTGTATGCGATGTGTTTTAAAACGATACTCTTGTGCCCTTTAGAAAAGTACGGTCTATTATTGTGATGTGTATATGTGCTTCTCTTTCTCTAATCTAATAGCTCTACAGTGACTATACCGTTGCGGCCGCTACAAAGAATCCACGTTTGTTTTATTGTCATCATATTTTTTGTGACAAACCGAAGAAGCACTTAGAATTTATTTTTTCTTAAAATAAAGTACTGAACTTACATTTTAAAAATAGGAAAAATTAGTTACAAGCTGTGCTCAACCTGTCGAGATCAAGCTCAACCTCTCGAGATCAAGCTCAACAGCTTGAGGACCAACAGGTTGAGTTTGATCTCGACAGGTTGAGTTGGTTCTCGACATACTGATCTCGACAGCTATTCACATGATTTATTTCGACAGTTAGATCAAGCTCAACCTGTCGAGATAAAACTGAAGCTGTTGGTCCTCAAGCTGTCGAAGGCAATCCTGATCTCGAAAGGTTGAGCTTGTTCTCGGCATGTTGAGCTTGTTCTCGTCATGTTGAAGACAACTATATTGGAGACTCGACCCATCACAATAGCTGTCGAGATCAACCGAGACCAAGCTCAAGCTGTTGGGCCTCAAGCTGTCGAACTCAATCCTGTCAAATGTTCAAGACCCATCACAATCAAGCTGTCGAGATCAATCTTCATCTCGACAGCTATTCACGCATGTCGACATGACGCTGAAGCTGTTGGTCCTCAAGCTGTCGAGATCAATCTTCATCTCGACACTTTGAGCTTGATCTCGACACTTTGAGCTTGATCTCGACAGGTTGACCTTGATCTCGACAGGTTGAGCTTGGTCTCCACCTTTCGAGATCAAGTTCAAGCTGCGAGATCAAGCTTCAACGTGACATTGGGGACAAAAGAAGCGCGCAGGTTTAGCACGTCGAGCTCGCAGACATTGGGCACGTCGAGCTCGCAGAAATTGGCACATTGGGACGTCGAGCTCGCAGACATTGGCACATTGGGGACGTCGAGCTCGCAGACAACACATATTTGCCACGTTCAATGGCTAACACATATCCCTTTTATATATTGTTATAGATTACAGATTAAGTATCCAAAATAAAGGGTAAAATTGGAAAGAAAAAGTCTACACCAATATATAAAAGGGATATCCCTTTTTGGTGTAGACTTTTTCTTTCCAATTTTACCCTTTATTTTGGATAATTAATCTATAATCTATAACAATATATAAAGGGGATATCCCCTTTTGGTGTAGACTTTTTCTTTCCAATTTTACCCTTTATTTTGGATTGTTAATCTATAATCTATAACAATATATAAAAGGGATATCCCTTTTTGGTGTAGACTTTTTCTTTCCAATTTTACCCTTTATTTTGGATAGTTAAACGCATTAAAGTGTGCTTTGAAATACATACCGGTTACTTACTCAGTTCACCCGTAAGTGTAACTCCCAATACCATTACACAATTAGGGATAACACCTCTGGTAAGAAGATAGAAAGTGGGAGAGAGAAAAGAGAGAGGGAGAAAGGGATGTCGTCTTGCAGTTCGACGACTGATGCGGTGACAAGGGAAGACATCATGCATCCCGCCGTGAAAGACGGGCGACAAATGGTGGCGCTATCTTTTTGATTCATTCTTTTGCACGGTGAGTGACGCTGCGAGCACTTCTTGCTTTTTGGTTTTTGATGCTCTGCTCGGTGACCCACATCCCGCAAATGCATGCCTTTGGAATTTTTTTGAGCGAGAAGTTTATGAGGTGAGGGACTTGAAGTTCTTGAATTGGCATTTTCTTAACTCCATGTGACACATGTATGATTCATTGGTTATTTTGACAATTATAAATTTACTGAGAATATTTCATTTGTCAATACATATGCATATCAATGTGCTAATAATAATGTGTCATTCTAAAAAATTAGTATGATAAAATATCAAATACTGAGATCAAATTCTTTAAAAACAACATTAAACATTAAAACACTCCCCCGCCCCGAAAACTCATTTCCAAACAGACCCTAACACTCTCATCCTAACACACTCTTTCTCATTGGTTAAAATACAAGTGAGTCATACTATTTTAGAAAGGGGTCCCACTAAATTATGTGGGTCCCACTAAATTTAGATCAATAAAAGAGAGTGTGTTGAAAAGAGAGTGTTAGAGAGTGTATTGCTAATTTTTTTTTTTAGATTTCCTTACATGCCCCGCTTCGTTTATTTTAAGAGTAAAGTCTCATTTTAGTCCCGATAAAAGTTGTGCAACCCGCTTTAATCTCGATAAAAATTGTGCGACTCATTTTCGTCCCTAACAAAAAATAAGTCTACAAATAGTTCTAACATTTTCAAAAGCTGACCACGTAAGTCCCTTCGCCAGTCTCCTTCCAAATCTGTCACTTAACGTGTTGACGTGTCACGTTAAATGCTCACATGACACGTTAACCCTCTCCACAGTAGCAAAACAAGAATACGGATCTGATTTTTTTCCTGTTGTTGACTGGAATGTAACTTAGCCGATGAATCGACTAACTCCACAACAGTGATTCCATTTTCTTCAAACGATTACGCTAAGAAAGAAACTATGTTCCTCAACCATGGGTCCTTTAACTCACTCAGAAGAAAGCGTTAAGTGAGGCGAACTAGAACGTAAAGATAAACATAAATGCAACTGAGCGAAAATACGTTGTTTGTATTGATTGATGTGTGTAAAATTATGTACAACTTTGGTATTTATAGTAGTAACTAAGAACAACACATATTTGCTAATGCTCAATGGCTAACACATATCCCTTTTATATATTGTTATAGATTATATAGATTAAGTATCCAAAATAAAGGGTAAAATTGGAAAGAAAAAGTCTACACCAAAAGGGGATATCCCCTTTATATATTGTTATAGATATAGATTAATTTAAAAAAAAATAAAATAAATCCTCCTCTCTCTACTAAAACTCATTTCCAAACAATTTCCAAACAGAAGTGTTAGGAAAAATCAACGCATTATCGGAATTAAAGTATCGCTGCTTTCGACATAAAATCCTCATCCTCAAATCCTAACCCTAACACTTACTTTCGCTCTGCTTTTATTATCACTCAGTCTCTTCTCTGCGGGTGAGGGTTGCGAACATCGTTTTTCTCTGAGGTATAATCTTCGATTCGATCCATCTCTTCTGTTTTCTGTTCTTTCTGAGCCGATTGAAAAGTCCTTTTATGTTTCATCGTATGCTGAATGATGATGTTTCGTTGGTTATATTTGTGTATTTACTTTTCTATTGTTGTTTGTGGTTTAATTCCTTTTGATCGTTGTATTGTTTTGTGTTTGGATTTGAATTTCTAATCTTGGATTCTTTTGGTTTATGTGTGATTGATTCTTCGATGGAGATTCTCGATGGGACTTTTACCCGGTTTGAATCGTTTTGTTGGATGCACAGATCTACGGGTGTAACCTTATAATCTTTAGTTGTGTTTGTTTTCCCATTCGTATGGTTCCAAACGGCTCTTTAGGTAGGGGTATAATTTTTCCTTTCGAGGTAATTTTCTTTGGAATTTGTGTTGCGTCCTTCAAAAGGCTAAAGAAAATGGGCTTTCATATTGGTTGAGTTTTTGTTAATGTTTTTACTGGGTATTTTGTAATTCTGGATATGTGAAATTTTAGAGTATCATATGCTGATTGAATTTTGGATTTTTAATGTATTTATGGTTCTGTAATGCCAATTTTTTTTTTATATTAGATTGGATTTCGATTTATGTTATTAGATGCCTGGAATTTGCTGTTAGTTGATTCTGAAGAAAATATTTTTCATGTAAGAATTTTGGTTGTGGTTTTGTGTTGAGTTTTACTGTGCATGGGGGTTTTAGGGACATGCCTTTTTTGATGGAGATTTTTTGATCCTGTGCTATTCATCTACTAAATTGACAATAGTTTATTTGATTGTGTAATGTTTAACATTTATGTTGTTATAATTGTGTTTTATCAAATTTATGCTAACGTTGTATCAGATTTATATGTTGCACAACAATGGTGAAGTATTTGAAAATTGATGTTTTTAATGCTTTTTGCTTGTTGAAAACTGAGTAGGTCTTCACATGTTTTAGTGGAATCATATTTATTGTTGACTGATTTTATTTATCCATGACACATTCGACGGCTTGCTGTTTTATATTGAAAGTTAAATTCCCTTGCTTGCAAATACTTGTAAGCATCTTTCTCTCTCTACATCGCAGTACTTGTATGCATCTTTCTCTCTCTACTCACTTTTTTAAATTAAACACTTAATTTTTCAGAGCATCACAAATTAGGGTTCTGACGGTTATATTTTGGTCTCACATCGTTTCCAGCGTCGATTTGAATCGATTCGAGTATGTCTAAGTCGTTGGATCTTCCTCCCAAGGGTGGTTTCAGTTTTGATCTCTGCAGAAGAAATGAAATGCTCGAAAAGAAGGGTCTTAAGAGTCCTTCGTTTTTGAAGACTGGGACGACTATTGTTGGTTTAGTTTTCCAGGTCTGGATAATGATTTCAGTTACTATTATATGTTGTTTATGTGGTTTTCTGAAGTATTTGGCTTAACTCATTTGCTTGCTTCTTTAACATTGAGTGGGGTCCACCTTGGAATGATGGGATCTAAACATTGAGTGTGAACTCAAGTCTTGGGGTGGACTCTAGAATGACTTGAAATATGCTTTGATAATTTTTCTGTCTGACATTCTGAGGATTCTTTTATAGGTTAGGGAAACCCAAACACATGTAAATGTTGCAAGTTCAGTTAAACTGGGTGTTAGTGGCGAGGAAAGTTTGCTGGATGTATTATATGTTTAGATGTTTAAATATTTTGATGATAAAGCAATGATTGGTTCTAACATTATGCATTATGTTATTAAGTATAATGTAAAGGGTAGGGTGAGAACCTGGGAAGCCAAGAATGGCACTAGGTTTTTTTATGTTTTGAAAATCTTGCAGGACAACTTTTTGGACTCAATTACTATATGTAAAGTAGGACCACTCTTCATCTGTCTCTTTCTCTGACAAATTTGCTTGTTGATGCTAAAAATTTCTTACCTTGTAGTAATTTGTTAAATCATATACTAGAATACATGAAGGATTGATTTTCTTTTCTTGGTGGCCTTTAAAAACAACTGGATAAATGAAGTTTTAAAACTCATGCATTGATTTATAAAAATTGTAATGAGTAATTGGCTATTTCTAGAACTGCTTATCATAGTTCAGCAGTGGGGCATCTCAAGTAGGTTGGTTGAGCTTTTTTTCCTTGCCTGCACTGCTTCATCTAGCTAGGGAGCATTCAATGTGGCTGTGGTTATAAATTTATAATGTTAAAGCTGAGGTTTGATGTGCTTTTTTCTATCATAAATTTGAAACCAAGTTCCTCTGTCTACTGACTACTTTTTAACATGGTCATCAAATACAGAATTGTACCATTTAGCATCTGTGCTCTTCATGACTCTCCATTGCACTGTCACCCATTCCAAATAAATTTTTATGTAACTGTATAAGTTGATTGCTTTTTTTTAAAGTTTAATTTGTTTAGTTTGATCAAATGTTGATGTTTCCCACATAATAAATTTGCCTTAGGATGGTGTCATTCTTGGAGCAGATACTAGGGCAACTGAAGGGCCCATAGTCGCCGATAAAAATTGTGAGAAAATCCATTATATGGCACCCAACATATACTGCTGTGGAGCAGGCACTGCTGCTGATACAGAAGCGGTAACAGGTATCTTTTAAAATGCATATATCTTATTACATGCCTCATGGATTATTGCATATGGCTGTTGTTTAGGTTTTGATCATGTTAATAAATATAGTCAAACCATTGAAAATGAGATGTTAGTTATTTATTGTAGATATGGTTAGCTCACAGCTGCAACTACATCGCTACCATACTGGTCGAGAATCAAGAGTTGTTACAGCACTTACTCTTCTTAAGAGACACCTTTTCAAGCTGAGTTTCGGAACTTCCATATTGAGTGAATTCGCTCCTTGTATCGACTTCTGATTCTAACTCATTAAATTATGTGCAGTTACCAAGGTCATGTCTCGGCTGCCTTAGTTCTTGGTGGGGTTGACATCACTGGACCTCATTTGCATACTGTTAGTCATTGCTTAAACTTTTCTTTTATGCTCAAAAGTTTTCTTGTTTGGAGTGCATACTCGAAAGATTTCTCATGAATATTGATTACATGTTTTGCAGATCTATCCACATGGGTCAACTGACACCCTTCCATTTGCTACAATGGGATCAGGTTCACTTGCTGCAATGTCTGTATTTGAGTCTAAATACAAGGAAAGCTTGACTGTAAGTAAGGATATTGAGGCTAAGAAAGCATGCCTGCTTCAATGTAGCTCTTTATTAAAATAACTAGAATTACCCCAATGTGCTGCACAGAAAAGAAAACCAAAAGCTCCCATCTAATTCAAAATGGTCAGTGTACTTTCAATGTTAGCAAGATGATAACAAATCAACGATGAAAGAGAAATAGATAAATGGGTTGGAAAAAAATTAGTGGAGAGATTGGCATGTGTAGTGTGTTATTATTATTGTAGACCACGAGCAAAGGCACCCTTAAAACTTCTTAGACTACATTTGATGATATTCTGTCAGATGTTATTATATTTATATTCCTTGTTAATGGGATGATATGTCAATTCAGAGTCCTAAATATAAAGATGTACATTATGACTGTTGTAATTGACACTGATAGTGTTAGTAATTTCAGTCTTGTCTAAATATTTCAATTCAATAAAGATTTTTATTTTCTGTAAACATTTTGATGTGGTGCAGAGGGATGAAGGAGTAAAGTTAGTTGTTGAGGCGATATGTGCTGGTATATTTAATGACCTGGGAAGTGGAAGTAATGTTGATGTTTGTGTGATAACCAAGGTTAGTGCATTGATACCTTATCCTACAAGTTGTTTGGCGGCATGAATCTAACTTCAATTTAATCACAAATTCTTCGTTAATGCTGCACAGGGGCACAAGGAATATCTAAGGAATCACCTCCTGCCAAATCTGCGTACATTTGTCAATCCAAAAGGCTTTACCTTTCCCAAAAAGACAGGTTTGTTGCAAACTATACCATTTATTACACTTGTTTTATGAATCGTATGATACATTATCATTAAAAAAATATGACATTTTTAAGTGAAAATATGTAAGATAAGGAAAAAATAGCCCATATATCCTATATGGGCTTCAAAATATATGGGCTTCAAAATAATTTAAGATTTAACTCTATTGGAGGGTCTTGTATTGTATAGTCTAGATGATATACATCCCTGACATATTGTTTAATCTAGATGATATACATCCCTGACATTGTTTAAATAAAGCAGAATTCTACTGATGTTTTGAGAAGCTGTCCAGACATCGATTGTTTGCCTCTTCCCTTATTCTGTTGCCTTTTTTCTTGCTGATGAAACAGTGTGGAGTACATTCCATTTGAAACTATTGATATATAATGTCTAATGTTTAATTTGTCTCTGTTACAGAGGTTCTCTTAACAAAGATTACCCCGTTGAAGGAGAAGGTTGAAGTAATTGAAGGAGATGCTATGGAAGAGTAGCAAAATTGGTCGAGTCTGAAACTTGATTAGTGCAATGTTTGTGATATTTATAATTGTACTTTCAGAACCTTGGCTCTTTTATATACCTAAAATGACTTCAGTTTCATTAGATTATTGTGAGTTATTTTCCATAAATTTCATCATTTGGGATATCCCTTTTTGGTGTAGACTTTTTCTTTCCAATTTTACCCTTTATTTTGGATAGTTAATCTATAATCTATAACAATATATAAAAGGGATATCCCTTTTTGGTGTAGACTTTTTCTTTCCAATTTTACCCTTTATTTTGGATAGTTAAACGCATTAAAGTGTGCTTTGAAATACATACCGGTTACTTACTCAGTTCACCCGTAAGTGTAACTCCCAATACCATTACACAATTAGGGATAACACCTCTGGTAAGAAGATAGAAAGGGGGAGAGAGAAAAGAGAGAGGGAGAAAGGGATGTCGTCTTGCAGTTCGACGATTGATGCGGTGACAAGGAAGACATCATGCATCCCGCCGTGAAAGACGGCGACAAATGGTGGCGCTATCTTTTGATTCATTCTTTTGCACGGTGAGTGACGCCGCGAGCACTTCTTGCTTTTTGGTTTTTGATGCTCGCTCGGTGACCCACATCTCAAAGGCATGCCTTTTTGGAATTTTTTGAGCGAGAAGTTTATGAGGTGAGGGACTTGAAGTTCTTGAATTGGCATTTTCTTAACTCCATGTGACACATGTATGATTCATTGGTTATTTTGACAATTATAAATTTACAGAATATTTCATTTGTCAATACATATGCATATCAATGTGCTAATAATAATGTGTCATTCTAAAAAATTAGTATGATAAAATATCTGAAATACAGATCAAATTCTTTAAAAACAACATTAAACATTAAAACACTCCCCCGCCCCGAAAACTCATTTCCAAACAGACCCTAACACTCTCATCCTAACACACTCTTTCTCATTGGTTAAAATACAAGTGAGTCATACTATTTTAGAAAGGGGTCCCACTAAATTATGTGGGTCCCACTAAATTTAGATCAATAAAAGAGAGTGTGTTGAAAAGAGAGTGTTAGAGAGTGTATTGCTAATTTTTTTTTTTAGATTTCCTTACATGCCCCGCTTCGTTTATTTTAAGAGTAAAGTCTCATTTTAGTCCCGATAAAAGTTGTGCAACCCGCTTTAATCTCGATAAAAATTGTGCGACTCATTTTCGCCCTAACAAAAAATAAGTCTACAAATAGTTCTAACATTTTCAAATCGACCACGTTAGTCTCTTCGCCAGCCTCCTTCCAAATCATTACTTAACGTGTTGACGTGTCACGTTAAATGCTCACATGACACGTTAACCTCTCCACAAAGAGCAAAACAAGAATCACGGATCGATTTTTTTCCCTGTTGTTGATCGGAATGTAACTTAGCCGATGAATCGACTAACTCCACAACAAGTGATTCCATTTTCTTCAAACGATTACGCTAAGAAAGAAACTATGTTCCTCAACTATGGGTCCTTTAACTCACTCGAAAGCGTTAAGTGAGGTGAACTAGAACGTAAAGATAAACATAAATGCAACTGAGCGAAAATACGTTGTTTGTATTGATTGATGTGTGTAAAATTATGTACAACTTTGGTATTTATAGTAGTAACTAAGAACAACACATATTTGCCACGTTCAATGGCTAACACATATCCCTTTTATATATTGTTATAGATTATAGATTAAGTATCCAAAATAAAGGGTAAAATTGGAAAGAAAAAGTCTATACCAAAAGGGGATATCCCCTTTATATATTGTTATTGTTCCGGACTGGGCCGAGGCCCAATCCGGAGATCCAGCATTCATAGGCCCATTTCCGCTCGTCGATCCACCTTCCCTCGATGCCACGTCGTCCGCATGCCTCTCCGCCTTCCCTCAACGCGGCCGACCCAACGGCTTTGTGCATTAAAGGAATTTAATGCCGACTTAGGGTTTCACGGAGGCGGTTACACATCGGCGAACTGGCAGTCCTCAACTCATATTTAAAGAAGACCGCGTCGAACGGATCAGGTAATGATTTTTCTACCACCTCTTTACTCACCTCGACACACATCGACTGAGCGCCGGAGTGTTTGCGGTACCACCACCGAGGTCTTCACCGAGCTCCGAGCACCATCAGAATCGTCTAATTCTTCCACCGTGAAGCGATACTTTCTCAGGTATCTCTTATGTTCGCCCGAGAACATTGGCGCCACTGCGGGAACGATAAATCGTTCTCGTTCTTTTTCACGCTCACGGTGGCTAGAATATTCGGATTGAATCTTTCTCCTCTACGATACGTGTTATTTGGTTTGGTGAGCAATTGCAATGGTGTTTTCGGAGAGGAATTCCTTCGAAGAGGCGGAGAAAGAATCTCGCCCAATTCTAAAGTTTTTACGGATCAAGAATTCAGAGGAACAGGCGTTGACACCTCAGATCAAGTTTCAGATGAGGAATCTATCTCAATCTTGTTTGATCGGTTCCGATCTATTCGACTTCGGTGAAAACGGGAACAAGATTAGGGTTTTCATCCAATTTTGGATGAAATCTTCCTCAAAAGGCAAGATTTCACCTTCTGCGTCTTCGTTCACGCCATCTCAAATGATGAGATTCGCTAAATTGTTGGGAAAAGGATTGTGGAGGAACGATAAGATTTGACGGTCATCTTGGTCCTCGCCTTCACCATACTGCCGCCACCTCAATCGAATCAGAGCATCCCGAGTCACATCGATGTCACAGGAAACGGTGGCTCAATGCAACGCAGTGTAGTGGGCGATCTAGACTGGCCGAATCGATCAAACCGCCATCATCGAACAACGGCGTGTGATCTTGGATCTCAACGGCGGATCCTGAATCTAAACAGAGACAAATCAAAATCGTTGAAATCAGCAATTGTGCACATACACCAAATAGCGATTACTCACGCTTGTGAGATCGATGTCGCCCTACCTGAGACGGAGGCAGTCGGGAAGCATTGAACAAATATGAATATCGACGTCGAGGTCAAAGAAGACGAAGGAAGTCGACCAAGTTTTGCGTAACAGAGGTCTCTAGTTGCAACCTCTTCCAAAATTGCGGACCTCGACAGTTCCATTCACTTGACATCGGGCGTGGTGGAGATCGATACACGTCAATTCTGAATGCATGTAGATCCAAGGCGTCGAACAATGCTCAAATCTCTTGATTTTGATCTAATCTGACTTCAGCTATGGGTTCTCCAAGGATCCATTGTTCCACCTCCGAAAGTGTTTACGCACACACGATGTCATTATGCTTGAAATCGACGCGCTCGACATCCGAGGTAAGGCCCAAACCTTTCTTTTATCTTTGTAACTAACTGCTTGTTCTTGATGAATTCGAAAGGCCGATATCGAAAAAGACGGAGGCGGTGATGAAGCCCGAACAAATTCAGACTATCTTTGCTCCCACAAATTCAATCTCCGAGTCGACTTATTGATCGACGCCAAGCCCGATCTCCTGGACAACGAAGTCCGCATCGCTCGACTTCGTGGAGCACCACCCTTTTTCAAGGCCCATAGCTATCTCAAATCAAATAAGCATGGCAAGGATACCAAAATGACCTCGTGTCGGAGAGCACGTTGGATGTCAAACGACCTCGTGTAAGTTGGATGTCGAACAAGCCATGTGTAAAGCACGTGCACTAAAATGATTTCATGCCGGAGAGCACGTTGGATGTCGAACGAAGTCATACACATTGGATGTAAAACGACCTCGTGTCGAAGAGCACGTTCATTGTCAGATGACCTCGGATCTCAACATACCGGATCTCGGATCTCGACGACACGACAGATGATGAGGATGACAACCTCGGATCCCGGATCTCGACATCTCGGATCTAGGACCTTGACAGCACAGCAGGTTTCTCCCACCAAGCTTTTCAGCTTAGATGAGGACGACAACCTTGGATCTCGACATCTCGGATCTAGGATCTCGACATCACAGCTCAACCTCTAGACGAGTCGGCTCCTCATCATATGAGCACCCGACTTAGGGGGCATAACCTCGTGCCGAGACCGCGTGCATGAGCTCGTAATAAGCCTTGTGCGCTTGCACAAGCACCTCTGCAACAGGTGGATACGCAGTCCAGTACTCGGGCGACCTACCAAGCCCACCTCTGCAATTTCAATATTCAGACGGCTTTAAACTCGGCTACGTCGTGGACCTTGATTATTTGATGACCTCAACCTTGCCGCTTGGACAGCCAGATCAACTACTCTCACAGGGAAGTATAAAACTCGACTACGAGCACTTTACTCAAAGATAAAAATTAATGCTAACTTTATTACATCAAGTTGTTGCAAACCGCCTATACTTTGACAGAACAACGTGATAAAGCCTTGCGCGTTGGGCACAAGCACCGATGAATGAAGAGATCGACCTCGCGTCGAGACCGCGCGTGCACGGCTCGTGACAAAGCCTTGTGCGTTAGCACAAGCACCGATGAATGAAGAGATCGACCTCGTGCCGAGACCGCTGCGTGCACGAGATCGTGACAAAGCCTTGCAGCGCTGGGCACAAGCACCGATGAATGAAGAGATCGACCTGCGCCGAGACCGCGCACGAGCTCGTGACAAAGCCTTGCGCGCTGGGCACAAGCACCGATGAATGAAGAGATCGACCTCGTCCGAGACCGCGCGTGCACGAGCTCGCGGACAAAGCCTCAGGCGCTGGGCACAAGCACTGATGAAGAGATCGACTGCGCCGAGACCGCGTGCACGAGATCGTGGACAAAGCCTTGTCGCGCTGGCACAAGCACCGATGAAGAGATCGACCTGCGTCGAGACCGCTGCGGCACGAGATCACGAGCTTCGTGACAAAGCCTTGCGCGCTGGGCACAAGCACCGATGAAGAGATCGACCTCGCCGAGACCGCGTGCACGAGATCGTGACAAAGCCTTGTGCGTTTGCACAAGCACTGATGAAGAGATCGACCTGCGTGCGAGCCTCAGACGTTGTGATCAACCTCGTGTCGAACCGCCTCAGAGGTGGAACACGAAGGTCCCGAACGAACTGATAAACAAAGCATGACCCGACGACGCTTGCCGTTCCTACGAACAAAGACGTCGGACGTCGACATCAATGAACTTCAAACAACAAGTCACCACCTCGACATTCGAGCTAGCGACTTGGGGGGCAACTGTTCCGGACTGGGCCGAGGCCCAATCCAGAGATCCAGCATTCATAGGCCCATTTCCGCTCGTCGATCCACCTTCCCTCGATGCCACGTCGTCCGCATGCCTCTCCGCCTTCCCTCAACGCGGCCGACCCAACGGCTTTGTGCATTAAAGGAATTTAATGCCGACTTCCGGGTTTCACGGGACGGTTACACATCGACAGTAACCGTCCTCAACTCATATTTAAAGAAGACCGCGTCGAACGGATCAGGTAATGATTTTTCTACCACCTCTTTACTCACCTCGACACACACTGACTTGAGCGTCGGAGTGTTTGCAGGTACCACCACCGAGGTCTTCACCGGAGCTCCGAGCACCACTGTAACTGTCTAATTCTTCCACCGTGAAGCGATACTTTCTCAGGTATCTCTTATGTTGGTCCAGAACAGTTATAGATATAGATTAATTTAAAAAAAAATAAAATAAATCCTCCTCTCTCTACTAAAACTCATTTCCAAACAATTTCCAAACAGAAGTGTTAGGAAAAATCAACGCATTATCGAAATTAAAGTATCGCTGCTTTCGACATAAAATCCTCATCCTCAAATCCTAACCCTAACACTTACTTTCGCTCTGCTTTTATTATCACTCAGTCTCTTCTCTGCGGGTGAGGGTTGCGAACATCGTTTTTCTCTGAGGTATAATCTTCGATTCGATCCATCTCTTCGCTTTCTGCTCTTTCCGAGCCGATTGAAAAGTCCTTTTATGTTTCATCGTATCTTTGAATGATGATGTTTCGCTGGTTATATTTGTGTATTTACTTTTCTATTGTTGTTTGTGGTTTAATTCCTTTTGATCGTTGTTTTGTTTTGTGTTTGGATTTGAATTTCTAATCTTGGATTCTTTTGGTTTATGTGTGTTTGATTCTTCTATGCAGAGTCTCTGTGGCACTTTTACCCGTTTGAATCGCTTTGTTGGATGCAGGATCTACGGGTGTAACCTTATAATCTTTAGTTGTGTTTGTTTTCCCATTCGTATGGTTCCAAACGGCTTTTTAGGTAGGGATCTAATTTTTCTTTTCGAGGTAATTTTCTTTGGAATTTGTGTTGCGCCCTTCAAAAGGCTAAAGAAAATGGGCTTTCATATTGGTTGAGTTTTTGTTAATGTTTTTACCGGGTATTTTGTAATTACGGATATGTGAAATTTTAGAGTATCATATACGAATGAATTTTGGATTTTTAATGTATTTATGGTTCTGTAATGCCAATTTTTTTATATTAGATTGGATTTCGATTTATGTTATTAGATGCCTGGAATTTCAGTTAGTTGATTCTCAAGAAAATATTTTTCATGTAAGAATTTTGGTTGTGGTTTTGTGTTGAGTTTTACTGTGCATGGGGGTTTTAGGGACATGCCTTTTTTGATGGAGATTTTTTGATCCTGTGCTATTCATCTACTAAATTGACAATAGTTTATTTGATTGTGTAATGTTTAACATTTATGTTGTTATAATTGTCTTTTATCAAATTTATGCTAACGTTGTATCAGATTTATATGTTGCACAACAATGGTGAAGTATTTGAAAATTGATGTTTTTAATGCTTTTTGCTTGTTGAAAACTGAGTAGGTCTTCACATGTTTTAGTGGAATCATATTTATTGTTGGTGGTTTTATTTATCCATGACACATTCGACGCTTTGTCGCTTTATATTGAACTAGTATTTTACCCGTGCATACGCACGGGTAGGACGCTGTTTTTTGTAATTATATATGGACTATAAAGTAATTAGAGGAGGTACCTAATGAGATTTTTTTGTGATCAAGAACCCTACTAACATTGTTGATGTATGTAACACCTGATGAAGAGATCGACCTCGTGCCGAGACCGCGTGCACGAGCTGAAGAGGTCGCATGTCGAACTGAGGAGACCGCGTGCACGAGCTGAAGAGGTCGCATGTCGAACTGAGGAGACCGCGTGCACGAGCTCGTGATAGAGCCTTGCTTGCACAAGCACCCTGATCGACCTCGTGCCGAGACTGTAACACTCGTATTTTTACGAACGTTACTTAGTGTTAATTAGTATATTTTGTCGTAATTATGCTTTAATAAAGCAATTACTTGTTCCCTAAGAAAGTGATTTAATTAAATCAAGAGCTAAAATAAATGAGAATTAATATTTTAATATTAATTTATGGTTTGAATGTTGTCGAAATATTCTATTGAAATTTAAATCGCTTCAAATCGCCGCGCTTCGTCACGATAAAATTTAAAATCAGCCCTGATTTCGATGAAAATCGAGTCGTAACCTGTTTTATATATTTTTTTTAGTAAATTATATTGTTTCTAATGCTTATAAATTGATATTAGCACGCGGAGAATTAATTTTTCGTAAATTAATTTTTCGGGATTTTCCGGCGAGAAACTAATCGGTTTTGCAGTTTTTCGTCGCCGTGTTTCTAGATCATAAACCTATAGATTAGAGGGTAATCATGAGAGAGGAGAGATTTGATGGGTAGAATGAGTGATGGGATTAGCATCTCATAATAGTATTTATATGTCACTTATTTGTGGTTTTATAAATGGTTTTCTTTTAATTATTTATTGTTGAGTGTTAATTAAGGGAGAAAGGACCATAATGCCCCTTCCCTCACCAGCTAAATATCACGATCAGTCCCCTCAAACCCTCACTTTCTCTTTTCTTCCTTCTTCTTCTCTAAGTTTCCTCTTCCTCTCCAAACTTCCATTGAAAAACCTTAGATTCCATTGAGTTTTTGCACAAACATTCTTCATCAATCTTGTTTCTCATCATCTCCTCTACCTATATCATCATCTCGATCATCATTTGAGGTATGAAAAACAGAATTTTCTCTCCCTTCATGCTACTGTTTAGCGCCACTTCCTCCCTCCATTGTAGCTAGTTTTTATGCTTCCAAATCATGTCATATTGACAGGTTTTCTTCTCCATGACATTACCTACCTTTCTAACCATTTATTTGAGCTTGAAAAACAAATTGTTTCCTCTGTTTTCTACAGCAGGTAGCGCCCAAAACCCTAACCACTTGGCTTGTTTTGATTTCTTATTCTATGTTGTTGTATGTTGCTTCTTGTTGTTGTTTGTTGTTGATTCAATTGTTGTAGCATCATATAACCTCTTTCATGAGCATTTGATCAAAAACCTAACCTTGAGTAAGAGGGAAAATATGTTTAATCTTGCTTGAATCATGCATGAGATATGTTATTGTGTTATAGTAATTATTTAGGTGCTAATAGCATGACTAGTTTAATTTAATTAAGTGCAACATGTTAGTTTTGGGTCTTTTCTATTCTTGAGTCCTAAGAAACTTGATAATTAATGGTCTAATTAGGTGTTAAGTATGGGATTATGTGTTAATATGATTTTAGGACTAATTAGGATTAAGTTGCATGATTAGTATAGTGTTAGATAAGCTTTTGTGCAAAAATGGATTTTGAGGGACCAAAAAGGCATGTAGGGAAATTGATCTCTTTTTATGATTTAAATTTTAACATAATTGGTTATGGTCTTATTTTAATTGTTGGACCCTGATGAAAATATTTTTCAGAAAAACATAAACTTAGATTTTGATTAATTTGTGCTTAATATGCTACTTGATTTTAAGCTTGAATTAGTACTTAGGAAAAATGGCCTTGTATGGTGATAAGTATGAAAGAAATTTTTAATAAAATTTTAGAGAAAAGGAATTAATTTGTAATGCTTAAATTCTTGTTGTATTTGTTTAAGTTCTTGAGTTTTAATGTTTACTTGGGTTGTAGTTAAGATTGGGATATGAGAGCTAAGTGCTATTAGAAACCCATAGATAGTACTAAGTTGTGCTTGTATTAGGGAGTGTGATTCAGAGATCGTGCGGCACGGAATCGAGGTGTACGGGAGAGCGAACCCGAGGACGTGGGAGCAGTGGGATCCAGATTGAGGACGGTACGTGTCGAGGTCGATTGAGAACTGTACGTGTCGAGGTCGATTGGGAACCGTACGTGTCGAGGTCGTTGTCGAGCTCGATTGAGGACAGCACGTAGACGCCTAGCTTGGAGTTCGGTAAGGGCAACTTCTAGATATGTTTAGATTTTATTTTTAGTATTTAAATGCTTTATTTAAATACGAAGAAGTCTGAGAACTCTACAAGTTCGAAGTTAGGGTCTTCGAACCCCTTCGTTTTGTTGTCGTGAGGTCGAACATTTATCCGAGTCTTCGTGGGCGAGCGAAAGCTGTTGCGGTTGGTCTCCTGAACCCAACCCCCCACACTTGTATGTTCCTCTCTGTTAATTCCATTGAGTTGCAGAGGGATGGATTCCTTGATTTGTTTGTCGAGCATGTAATGTTGTGATATGATTGAGTTATGCATTATTTGATATGAGATTGAATATATGCTGCGAATTGCGTGTTGCTGTTGAATTGCGTTTCTTCATGCAGGGTGTTTTATTGCTTAAAATGTCGAATTGCGTTTTCTTCATATTAAGCATGCTCTCTTTATTTGATATGCGGTCAAGTAATCTTATGCGTCACTCTTTGAATATTGTAAGCGGAGAGCTGTTCATCGAGTGAGAGAGCCAGGTGAGTCGTTATGACGTTTTTGAGCCGTGACCCGGATAACTAAGGGTGCTAGGTCCCCTTTTGTTTACGGGAGATTGACTAGGCGTCGCAGCGTAGGAACCGGGTACTGCATATCTAGGGAGAAGCGAAAGATCCCAAGGCTACGGCTGGTATGTCAGTTGATGAATCTGCGTCTGCTTCCTAATAATGGTCGACTCGAGAGAAAATGGATAGTGAGTTGAGTCGAGTCTAGAGTGAGAGGGTTGAGTCACGTTTGGCGAATGATATACATTGTTGTTTGCTTATTTCTTTACGCCTTGATTATCTTGATTTGTTGAGAAGTTGACCCTTTTCCGTGGTGCCTTCAATCCATGATGGTTACCCAGCGATGGCGAGGACGCAGGAACCCGACAAACAGGTGATGGTGAGGAGGACCTCGTCGAGGATCCGGACGATGACCTCTATTTGTCGTGATTGATTATGTTTACTAGATGTTTTCTTGGGATGACTATAGTATGTCTTTTGTGTACAGTGGTGGTGACCAGTTTGGGCCGGGTGTTATTTTTGAGCACAGGGTAGACTGGCGGTTTACTTTTGGAGCAGCCCCCTGTGTGGGTGTCTGCCGGGAGTATCCCCGGGGTATGATCACTCTTCTGAGGGTCGTTATACCATAGGTGTATTTCTTTGTGCATTACTACCCTGTCTTTTTTTTGTATGCATTATTTTATATCTGGTATATATATAAGTATGTACGCATTATGCATGCGTGTTGTTATTTAGTATTAAGATTTATGTCCTAGTTGCACCATGTTTCGAAAAGCTGTAATTACTCTGAGTGCACTTACGGGAATGTATAAATGTTTTAAAAAAAAAATATACCGAATTTTTACGAAGGGCACAAGAGTACCGCTTTAAAAACGAGTCACATTTAGGTTTAATTTTAGTTCGCAGCGGTCTGGAAACGGGTCGTTACAATGTAGATCTATTAGTACACATATATAGGACTTTTCTAAAGAGTGATCTCTGATCAAGTACACATCCCCCTTCCCTAACCTGTCGAGATCAAGCTTGATCTCGACAGCTTGAGGACCAACGGCGAGCTTGATCTCGGCGGACCAGACTTGAGATTGATCTCGGCGGCTGAGATCAACCTCAACCTGTCGAGATCAACCTTGATTTCGACAGCTTGAGGACCAACAGCTTGAGATTGAGCTTGACCTCGACAGCTTGAGATCAAGCTCAACCTGTCGAGATCAAGGTCACCCTGTCAAGATCAATGCTCCTCAGTGCTCAGATGGAAAAGTGTGAGTTGCGTCTCAGATGGTGTGACGAAGTCGAGGAGAAGATGCACGTCTTTATCTTCTCAAGGATTCGAGGAAGATGGAGGTTGTGAACTGCTTGATCTACTGTCGAGCTCAACCTTGATTTCGACAGCTTGAGCTTGATCTCGACAGCTTGAGATCAAGCTCAACCTGTCGAGATCAAGCTCGACCTGCTTGATTTCGACAGCTTGAGCCTGATTTCGACAGCTTTATCTCGACAGCTTAAGATGGAGCTTGATCTCGACAGGTTGAGCTTGATCTCAACCTGTCGAGATCAGGCTCAAGCGGTTGGTCCCCAACCTGTCGAAATCAGGCTCAAGCGGTTGGTCCCCAACCTGTCGAAATCAAGCTTCATCTCGACAGGTTGAGGTTGATCTAGACAGGTCGAGCTTGATCTCGACAGGTTGAGCTTGATCTCAAGCTGTCGAGATCAAGGTTGAGCTCGACATGTTGAACTTGATCTCGACAGTTTAAGCTTGAACTCGACAGCTTGAGATCAAGCTCAACCTGTCGAGATCAAGCTCAAGCTGCGAGATCAAGCTTCATTTCGACAGCTTGAGCTTGATCTCGGTTGAGTTTGGTTCTCTAGCTGTCGAGTTGAAGCTTGATCTCAACAGGTTGAGATTGATCTCGAAGATGCTGATCTCGACATCTATTCACACATGTCGAGATGACGCTGAAGCTGTTGGTCCTCAAGCTGTCGAGATCAATCTTCATCTCGACATTTTAAGCTTGATCTCGACAGGTTGACCTTGATCTCGACAGGTTGAGCTTGATCTCAACCTGTCGAGATCAAGTTCAAGCTGCGAGATCAAGCTTCAACGTGACATTGGGGACAAAAGAAGCGCGCAGGTTTAGCACGTCGAGCTCGCAGACATTGGGCACGTCTTGGCACATTGGGCACGTCGAGCTCGCAGACATTATAGACTAAGTATCCAAAATAAAGGGTAAAATTGGAATTGAACTAGGCTGTCGAAATAAATCATGTGAATAGCTGTCGAAATCAAGGTCAACCTGTCGAGATCAAACTCAACCTGTTGGTCCTCAAGCTGGTGAGCTTGATCTCGACAGCTTGAAGACAACTGTAACACCTGATGACGAGATCGACCTCGTGTCGAGACCTCGTACCAAGACCTCGTGTCGAGATCCCATGCCGAGATCGCGTACCGAGGTCGTTTGTCGAGCGATGTGTGTTAACACATCATTAGAGTGTGAGATTCCGACAGGTATTGAACCTGGTGGGAATTTAATGCCCCTTGTAGAGACCGTACATTTGAACCGGATAACCTCAAGATGGAAAGAGCATTTCAGGCGGTGATGGAAATGGCGTCGCTATGACTCAAAGAATCACCGCTATGACTCAATAGTCTAATGTTATGGCTTAGCAGACTGCAGTTGACCCAGCTAAACCTGCAACAGCAACAGAGAGCTGAAAGGAATGCGGAGGCGAGAGGATTGGCGGACTCCAAGTAGCGGGGGCGCCGAAAGTTCTACGGTGAGCCAAATCCGGACAAAGTGAACTTTGGATGCGGGAAGTGGAAGAGATCTTGAGGCACCCCAGCGCCCGAGAGAATATCCAGGTGGACTACGCAACCTACTTGTTGTTGGGAGATGGTGAGTTACGGTGAAAGGAAGTGAAGTAGACTTTGCCGGCAGAGCGTCGTGGGATCACTTGGGGAAGTTTCCACGGGAGGTTCTTGGATAAGTACCTTCACGATATCGCACGCCAGAGAAAGAGCACAAGTTTTTCCAATTCTGAAAGGTAGCTTGACGGTGTCGGAATACACCGCGAAGTTGAATCACTTTCAAGATACTCCATTCCGTTCTGTGATCGAACTGACCAGAGATTGTTAAGTGGAAGATTCCAGCAAGAGCTGAGGCTCGATATTCAGAAATCCATGGTGTCACTGAGGATCAGGAATCTGCAAGGACTGATTCACAGAGGTGCTGAAGTGGAAGGAGTGAGAGACCACGAGAAGAAGAGTGGTATAGATGGACCAGTGAGACCCCGGAGCACAGGACAGAGGTTGCTCGGAAGGGAAACCAGCAGGAGAAACCGTATAGTCGACCCGAAAGGAACAACGACGGGAGTCAGACTAGTGCCAACGTGACTTGTTACCGTTGCGGTAGGCCAGGGCACTATGCAGTCAGCTGCCCCGAAAAGAGAAACAGCGTATGCTTCAACTGCGACCAGCCAGGACATTATGCCAGGAGCTGTAGAGCCCGAAGAGGGAACCGAGTATGATCACAGCACGAGCAAAGGGGAAATGCCCGATTACTTCAGACAGAGTCTTCTGCATGGGCAGCAGAGAAGCAGAGCGATCAGGAGATCTAATTCAGCGGAATTATGAAATTGAGGGTGACTCTCTATCCATAATCTTCGATTCTAGTGCCGCACACTATTTTATTCCCTTGGATTGTGTGAGCTGATTTAAAATTGCTTTTGATTGTTTTATCTTTTGGCTTAGTAGTGAATTATTTCAACTGCTAAGGCTCTTTAAAAATCTTACCATTATTCTAAGGTCGGATTGGTTTTTGAATTACCATATCCTTCGGGACTGTGCCCAAAAATTGCAGTTTTTCCAAATTTTGGAGTCTTCACATACCTTTCTGTTAATTCTATCGAAGATTTTTGTAAGAGAGAGCTCAGGATTTTATATTCCCTTGCAAGTTTTAGCGACCGAGTTGAAGAGTATACCAGTTCGCGATGGTATCTACGGACAACATCTTGATTTACTCGGGGAGCAGAGAAGAACACGAAGAGCATCTACGCCAAATACTGCATATACTACGAGGGAAGAAGCCTTATGATGACCGGCCTAAGTGTGAATTCTAGCTTGAAAGGGGTGCATTTTCTCAGACATGTGACCACCAGAGACGATATGGCTATGGATCCAACTAAGATTGAAGCGGTATTAAAATGAGGACAGCTGAAGACGAGGACTGATGTCAGATGTTTTGTTGGATTAGTAGGCTACTACCGGAGATTTATCGAAGGTTTTTCGAAGATTGTCACGCCACTTACACGACTCTTGAGGAAAGGTCAACTTTTTGCGTTGACTGAAGAGCACAAATCCAGTTTTCAGAGACTGAAGAAACTTCTGACGACAACAACAACGTTAATTTTGCCTCAATCCGGAGAACCTTATGGAATTTACTGTGATGCGCCACACCAAGGATCAGGATGTGTGCCGCTGCGACACCAGAAGGTTGTGGACTATGCTTTGAAACAGCTTAAGATTTACGAGAGGAACCACCCTGCACACGATTTGGAACTCATTACGGTGGCTTTTGCATTGGAGATTTGTAAGTATTATCTGTATGGACGTAAGTGTCAGACACCTCTATGTTGGGGTTAGGACGATGAGAGCTCTGTTGTCAAATCGGACATGATTTAGTGGAGAGATGACTTGTTTATTGAAGTATTTCTTGTGAAGATTGTCGATAGAAAGATTAAGCAACCGAGGAATAAGGAGATTCGGCTAGTCAAAGCCGTTGGAACCAGGAAGCAGGTGATGCAACTTGGGAGTTAGAAGAGGAGATGCGAGGACAGTACCCGTTTCATTTTCCCAACTCGCACTGACTGCAGTTTCGAGGATCTAAACTTTTTTGAGGAGTATTGTAACACGATGACGAGATCGACCTGCGTGTCGAGACCTCGTACCAAGACCTCGTGTCGAGATCCCGCGCCGAGATCGGCGTGTCGAGGTCATATGTCGAGCTGATGAGGTCGCGTCTGAAATGAGGACGCCCTATGTCGAAATGAGGAGACCGCGCGTGCACAAGCACTCGATCGACCTCGTGTCGAGATGTATCACTCTTATTTTTACGCACGTTAGTTAGCGTAAATTAGTATATTTTGTTGTAATTATGCTTTAATAAAGCAATTACTTGTTCCCTAAGAAAGTGATTTAATTAAATCAAGAGCTAAAATAAATGAGAATTAATATTTTAATATTAATTTATGGTTTGAATGTTGTCGAAATATTCTATTGAAATTTAAATCGCGTTTAAATCGCTGGCGATTCTCGAGATAAAATTCAAAATGAGCGATTAGATGAAAATCGAATCGTAACTTGTTTTAATTATTTTTGAGTGAATTATATTGTTTTTATTATTTATGAAATAATATTATCACGGAGAATTAATTCCCGTGAATTAATTTTTCGGGATTTTTAATGAGAAATTAATCGGTTTAGCGGTTTCTCGTTGCCATGTTTTAAACCTTAAGACTCTAGATTAGGGGAATCATGAGTGAAGTGAGATTAGATGGGATAGAGTGAGTGATGTGATTAGCATCTAATAAAGGTAATTAGGTGTCATTTAACTTGTGGGTCATTTTAAAATTTTACCTTTTAACTAAATCTTTTTTCTAAGTGATTAAGTGGAAATGTTTTTTTAAGCTCTTCCTAGCTGCCCCATTTCGTGGACAGCAGCCCATTTCGTGGAACGACCCCATTTCCCCTTCATCTCCTTCATTTTCCATTTCTAGGGCAAGACAAGTTCCAAGCTCCATGGTTGAATCCTCCATCTCCTTTGAGCTTTGCAACTTGAAGTCTTCATCAAGCTTGCTCCAATCCTCCATCTTCTCCTAGTTCCTCATCAATTTCACCATTTAAAGTAAGGAAAAGCAGATTCTTCTTCTTCCATTTTTCTGCGAAATCGTGAATGTCCATCCCCATTTTCTGTTTTGATTTTGTTTCCAAATCTTGCTATATTGCTAGGTTATGTTCTCCACTATATTACCTATGTTTCTAACCATTCAAATGAGCTTGAAATCAAATGTTTTTCAGCACTAACACCCCATAATTACAATGAGCAGCTTTTTTTTGGTGTCTATTTGATTTGTGTTTAGTTGAAATTGTTGCTTGAAATGTGTTGTTTGATGATTGATGATGATTGTTGAGAGTTGAACATCTCCTTCTTTTCTTGTGCCAGCCGTAGCTCTCTCCCATTTTCACCATCTATCTAATTTCATTTTATTCCCCTTTTTCCTTAAGTTATGCAGACCACTCACCCTCATCCTTCATTTTATTTCCTTCCTCCAAATGATTCTAGTGTTGGTGAGGAGAAAAGAGGACAAACTCACTTCTTTTTCTTCTTTCTCTAAATAGGCCGTAGCCCTCTCTTTCTTCATCTATCTCTATTTTATTTTATTTTTCTTCTTTTCCTTGATTTCCTTCTTTGATTTCTTGTTTTATGCCTCATATATTGTTTGATTATGATTATGGAAAAGATGAACAATTATTCCCAATTTTCTCAAACCTTAGGTCAATGATCCAAGGGAAGGGATTATGTGATTTTTCATATGAATCAATCAATTAAATGTTGTAAGTATCATTAGATATTGTTTTGATGTTAGTTTCCATGTGTAGTTTAAATTACCTAGGCTTGACATGCTAATTTAAATATAGTTTCTATTCTTGAACCATGTAAGTTTGTGGCTAGGGTGTTTAATTTCATGTTAGTTGGTTTTAAATGATTAGAAGTAATTTTAAGATTTTTTAGAACTTGCATGCATGAGTTGGTGTGTTTCAAGGTTATAGTTTATGAAAAAACGGGTTTATGGAGGACTAGAAGTGATTATTAATTTGGTGATTCTTTAAACTTTTGGAAAAGAAATTTTAGAAACTTTTGTTTTGATTTGTTTTTAGTTATGCCTTAACTATGTATGGTTTTGGGTAATTGTCTAAATGATTTGAAAATGGCTTGGAAAACAAATTATGAAACTTAGTTGAGTTATGTTATGATTTGTGGGTGAAGTAGAAAATGCTATGTGTAAATATGCTTGTAATATGTTGAAAATGGTTTTGAAATGATCTAATTTATGGAAGATAGATTTTGTAAACTAGTGGAAAAAAATGGGTTGAGGCCGTGAAGCCTAAGGAGTCTTTAGAAGAAATGTGTTAGGTTGATTAACTTGGTTAATTCCCTTGATGAGTATGTGCGTTGTCCTTAAAAAGTGTTTGGTCAGGATAATGGGTTAGTGAGCGTAGTTGTTCTAGAATTACTTAATTTACCGTGGTGATAGGAATCGAAGTACCGGAGATCGAGCGAAGCAGACTTGAGGACGTTGGAGCAACGTTAACGACAACAAGAGGTAAGGGCACTTCTAGACATTCTAGGATTTTATTTTATGTCCCTGTGTAAGGACAATTTTTAGAGATGCTTAAATTCTTGTTTTACTATTTAAATTGCTTTATTTAAATACGAAGAAGTCTGAGAACTCTACGAGTTCGAAGTTAGGGTCTTCGAACCCCTTCGTTTTTGTCGTCGTGCGGTCGAACATATTCCGAGTCATTCGTGGGTGAAAACTTTGTGGTTGGTCTGCTGAACCCAACCCCCACTTGTTTGTACCTCTCTGTTAATTCCATTGAGTTGTAGAGGGATGGATTCCTTGATTTGCGTGTCAAGTATGTAATGTTGCGATATGATTGAGTTATGCATTATTTGATATGAGATTGAATATATCACGCGAATTGCGCGTGTTCTTGTTGAATTGCGTTTCTTCATGCAGGTGTTTTTATTGCTTAAATGATTGAATTGCGTTTCTTCATGTTGAGCCCGCTTTTTATTTGACATGCGGTTGAATATCTTGCGTATAACTCTTTGAATATCGTATGCTTAATTGTTCATTGAGTGAGAGAGCTTAGCGAGTCGTTGGCGTTTGAAGTTGCGACCGGATAGCGGAGAGGTGCTAGGTCCCTTTTCCGCTTATGGGGACTTCTAAGCGTTGCCACGCTATGGGACCTGAGTTGACCGTCCTAGGGAGGCGAAGATCCCAAGGCTTGGCTGGACTTTCCAAAGATCTGATGCGGCGTGTGCATTCCGGAATAATTGTCGAGTCGAGAGAAAATGGATAGCGAGTTGAGTCGAGTTTAGAGTGAGATGGTTGAGTCACGTTTGGTGAATGTTATACATTGTTGTTTGGCTTATTTCTTTATGCCTTGATTATCTTGATTTGTTGAGAAGTTGACCCTTTCCCGTGGTGCCTTCAATCCATGATGGTTACCCAGGCGATGTCGAGGGTGCAGGGAACTCGACAGCAGATGATGGCGAGGAGGAGCTCGACGAGGATCAGGGCGACGACTGTAACACCTGAGGACGAGATCGACATCGTATTAGGACGACGTATCGAGACCTCGACCAAGACCTTGTGTCGAGATCCCGTGACTAGATCGTTTGCCGAGATCTTTTGTCGAGCTGATGAGACCACGTGCACTAGCTGCTGAGCTGAGGAGGTCGCGTGTCGAGTTGATGAAGTCGCGTACCGAGCTGATGAGGACGCAAGTCGAGCTGAGGAGACCGCGTTCACGAACTCGTGTTAGAGCCTTGTGCGCTTGCACGAGCACCCTTGTCGACATCGTGTCGAGATGACACCTCGTATTCTTTCGAACGTTATTCAGCGTTATTATTATATTGTTTGTAATTATTACATTGTCGGCTTGACCGTTCTCGTCGCGTGTTTAGACCGTTGACCGACAGAGTAGAGGGTAATTATGAGAGGAACGATTAAACGGGTAGATGATTGATGGGATTGGCATCTTATAGCTGGAGTTACGATTATGCCCTTCCAGCTGTATTCACGATCGGTTTTCCCTCAAACACTCATTTCTCTTTTCTTCTTTCTTCTTCCTTCCTTCTGCTCTGTGTTTCGTTATTTTCTTCAAAAAAAAATCTACATCGACGAAACCGTGAGTTCCATCAAGATTCTGCACAAGCTTTCTTCATCAATTTTGTTCATCATCATCTTCTCGACCCATATCTCGTCTGCTCGATCACCGTTGAGGTATGAAGAATGATTTTCTTTCATCGTATACTCGTTTAGCGCTAATTCTTCTTCCATTTTTAACCAGTTTATGCTTCCAAATCATGTCAAATTGATGGGTTTTCTTCTTCACAATATTACCTATCTTTCTAACCGATTAATTGGGCTTGTAAAACAAATTTCTTCCTCTGTTTTTACGCAATAGCGGTGCCGAGAAACCTCCATTTTGGTTCGTTTCGATTTTTTGTTTCTCATTCGTTGCTTACGGTTATTGTTGTTGTCGATTTATCCATTGAAGCATCAGATAACTTTTCATGAAATTTTGATCGAAATCCCTAACTTTGTGTTAGAGGAAAAATATATTTCAGTTCTTGAGTTTTATATTTTTAAGGTTGTCAGGTTGAGTTTGGGGAAGAGAGAGCTAGATGTATTGGAAACCATAGATCGATCTAAATTGTGTTTGTTTTAGGAAGTCCGATTCAGAGATCGAGTGATTTCGAGATCGAGGTGTACGGAAAGCGAATCCAAGGACGTGGAAGCAGCGGAATCCAGATCGAGGACGGTACGTGTCGAAGTCGTTGTCGAGCTCTTTGAAGACAGCTGTGTCGAGGTCGTTGTCGAGCAGCATTAACTTGGAGTTCGGTAAGGGCAACTCCTAGAAATCTCTAAGGCTTTATTTTATAAGTCCTTAAGTAAGGGCGCTTCACATTAATATTTTCGTAGTATGCTAGCATAAGGGCATTTCATATTCTACGTGGTTATGTTATTGTGTATGGATTTCCTGATTTGTGTCGAGCTGAAATGTTGTGATATGATTGAGTTTTTGCATGTATTTAATATGTGATTGAATATATGTCGTGAATTGTGTATTGCATGTTGAATTGCGTTTCTTCATGTCGAGCTTGCTCTTTTATTTGACATGCGGTTGAATATCTTGTGTTTAACTCTTTGAATATCGTATGCGGTGAATTGTTCATCGAGTGAGCGAGCTAGGTGAGTCATATGACGTTTTGAGCCGTGACCGGATAATCGAGGGTGCTAGGTCCCTTTTGTTTACGGAGATTGACTAGACGTCGCCACGCTATGGGACCCGAGTTGGTATCCTAGGGAGAGCGAGGATCCCAAGGCTTTGGCCGACTTTCCGACATCTGATGCAGCGTGTGCATTAGGAAAATTGTCGAGTCGAGAGAAAATGGATTTGCGAGTTGTGTCGAGTTTAGAGTGAGATGGTCGAGTCACGTCGGTGAATGTTATACTTTCTTTGTTTGCTTATATTTTTATGTCGAGCTTATCTTGAATTGTTGAGAAGTTGACCCTTTCCCGTGGTGCCTTCAATCCATGACGGTTACCCAGGCGATGTCGAGGGCGCAGTAACTCGGCGATGAAGCGATGCCGAGGAGGAGCTCGACGAGACCCGAGTGACGCACCTCTATCCGCCGTGGATTGTTTATTTGTTGGATGTTTGTTTTTACGAGGACTGCATTGTTTTCTTTTGTGTTCGAGGTCGTGACCAGTTTAGGCGATGTTGTTTTGTTGCTACATGGTAGGCGGTGGTCTTACTTTTGGGCGACCCACTGCGTGGGAGTCTGCCGGAAGTACCCCCAGGGTATGATTGCTCTTTTGAAGTCGTCGTACCTTAGGTGTATTTTCTTTACACATTTGCTACTCTGTATTTTGTATACATTATTATTTCGAGTGATATATATATATGTGTATGTTATGCATGTATGTTTTATTAGAATTTAAGTCTTGTGTCTTAGTTGCACCATGTTTCGAAAAGCTGTAATTACTCTGATGTGCACGAGTTGGTTTTATAAAAAAAAATATATCGTATTTTTAAAAGGCACAAGAGTTTTGTTTTTAAAACACATCTCATATAGGTTTATGTTGAGCTTGGTGTGTTGAGCTCGGTAACTCGAGCTCGGTATATTGAGCTCGGTAGCGGTCCGGAAACGGGTCGTTACAACGACCTATATTTGTCGTGATTGATTATGTTTGTTGGATGTTTTTTTTGGGATGACTGTACTTTGTTTTTTTGTGTTCAGAGGTTGTGACCAGTTTGGGCTAGATGTCATTTTGAGCACAGGGTAGACTGGTGGTTTTACTTTTGGAGCAGCCCCCTGCGTGGGTGTCTGCCGGAAGTACCCCCAGGGTATGATTGATCTCTTGAAGGTCGTCATACCGTAGGTATATTTCTTTGTACATTCACTACTCAGTATTTTGCATACACTATCATTCCGACTTGTATACTTATATATTATGCCTGTATGTTTTAATTAGGAATTTAGTCTTGTGTCTTAGTTGCACCATGCTTCGAAAAGCTGTAATGACTCTGGGTGCGTATGCGGGAATCATTCTTCTTATTTTTTTTTAAAAAAAAATACCGCATTTCTCATACCAGGCACAAGAGTTCGTATTTAAAACGCATCGCATACAGGTTTAGTGTAGCTCGGTAGCGGTCCGGAAACGGGTCGTTACAATGGTGGTATCAGAGCAGTTCGGTTCTAACCGGACTGTGAGTTAGGTATTTGGAACTGGTCACTGTGTCGGGTTTTGTAGAGTTAGAGGTTTAGCTGTGTTTTGTTGAGAGTCAAACCATACTTGCTTGATTGCTCCTAAGTAGGGTAACTCTACTTGCAACTGTTTGAATTGTTTCTTAATTGAAGCGATGTGTGTTAACACATCATTAGAGTGTGAGATTCCGACAGGTATTGAACCTGGTGGGAATTTAATGCCCCTTGTAGAGACCGTACATTTGAACCGGATAACCTCAAGATGGAAAGAGCATTTCAGGCGGTGATGGAAATGGCGGCTGCTATGACTCAGCAATCAGCTGCTATGACTCAATAGTCTAATGTTATGGCTTAGCAGACTGCAGTTGACCCAGCTAAACCTGCAACAGCAACAGAGAGCTGAAAGGAATGCGGAGGCGAGAGGATTGGCGGACTTCCGTAAGCAGGACGCACCGAAGTTCTACGGTGAGCCAAATCCGGACAAAGCTGAACTTTGGATGCGGGAAGTGGAAGAGATCTTCGAGGCACCCCACTGCCCAGAGAATATCCAGGTGGACTACGCAACCTACTTGTTGTTGGGAGATGGTGAGTTCTGGTGAAAGGAAGTGAAGTAGACTTTGCCGGCAGAGCGTCGTGGGATCACTTGGGAAGTTTCCACGGGAGGTTCTTGGATAAGTACCTTCCTGATATCGTACGCGCAGAGAAAGAGCACAAGTTTTTCCAATTACAGCAAGGTAGCTTGACGGTGTCGGAATACACCGCGAAGTTGAATCACTTTCAAGATACTCCATTCCGTTCTGTGATCGAACTGACCAGAGATTGTTAAGTGAAAGATTCCAGCAAGAGCTGAGGCTCGATATTCAGAAATCCATGGTGTCACTGAGGATAAGGAATCTGCAAGGACTGATTCACAGAGGTGCTGAAGTGGAAGGAGTGAGAGACCACGAGAAGAAGAGTGGTATAGATGGACCAGTGAGACCCCGGAGCACAGGACAGAGGTTGCTCGGAAGGGAAACCAGCAGGAGAAACCGTATAGTCGACCCGAAAGGAACAATGGCGGAGTCGGACTAGTGCCAGCGTGACTTGTTACTGCAGATTGCGGTAGGCCAGGCACTATGCACGGTCAATTTGCCGAAAAGAAAACGGCGTATGCTTCAAGCTGCGACCAGCCAGGACATTATGCTAGAGTCAGAGCCCGAAGAGGGAACCGAGTATGATCACAGCACGAGCAAAGGGGAAATGCCCGATTACTTCAGACAGAGTCTTCTGCATGGGCAGCAGAGAAGCAGAGCGATCAGGAGATCTAATTCAGCGGAATTATGAAATTGAGGGTGACTCTCTATCCATAATCTCGATTCTAGTGCCGCACACTATTTTATTCCCTTGGATTGTGTGAGCTGATTTAAAATTGCTTTTGATTGTTTTATCTTTTGGCTTAGTAGTGAATTATTTCAACTGCTAAGGCTCTTTAAAAATCTTACCATTATTCTAAGGTCGGATTGGTTTTGAATTACCATATCCTTCAGATTTGTGCCCAAAAATTGCGCTTTTTCTAAATTTTGGAGTCTTCACATACCTTTCTGTTAATTCTATCGAAGATTTTTGTAAGAGAGAGCTCGGGATTTTATATTCCCTTGCAAGTTTTAGCGACCGAGTTGAAGAGTATACCAGTTCAGCGATGGTATCTACGGACAACATCTTGATTTACTCGGGAGCGAGAGAAGAACACGAAGAGCATCTACGCCAAATCGCATATACTACGAGGGAAGAAGCCTTATGATGACCGGCCTAAGTGTGAATTCTAGCTTGAAAGGGTGCATTTTCTCGGACATGTGACCACGAGAGACGATATGGCTATGGATCCAACTAAGATTGAAGCGGTATTAAAATGAGGGCGGTGAAGACGAGGACTGATGTCGGATGTTTTGTTGGATTAGTAGGCTACTCTGGAGATTTATCGAAGGTTTTTCAAGATTGTCACGCCACTTACACGACTCTTGAGGAAAGGTCAACTTTGCGTTGGTGAAAAGCACAAATCCAGTTTTGAGATCGAGGAAACTTCGACGACAACAACAGCGTTAATTTTGCCTCAATCAGGAGAACCTTATGGAATTTCTTGTGATGCGCCACACCAAGGATCGGGATGTGTGCGTGCGACACCAGAAGGTTGTGGACTATGCTTTGAAACAGCTTAAAATTTACGAGAGGAACCACCCTGCACACGATTTGGAACTCATTACGGTGGCTTTTGCATTGGAGATTGGTAAGTATTATCTGTATGGACGTAAGTGTCAGACACCTCTATGTTGGGGTTAGGACGATGAGAGCTCTGTTGTCAAATCGGACATGATTTAGTGGAGAGATGACTTGTTTATTGAAGTATTTCTTGTGAAGATTGTCGATAGAAAGATTAAGCAACCGAGGAATAAGGAGATTCGGCTAGTCAAAGCCGTTGGAACCAGGAAGCAGGTGATGCAACTTGGGAGTTAGAAGAGGAGATGCGAGGGCGATGCCGTTTCATTTTCCCAACTCGTGCACGACTGCGGTTTCGAGGGCTAAACTTTTTTTGAGGGAGTATTGTAACACCGATGGCGAGATCGACCTCGTGTCGAGACCTCGTACCAAGACCTCGTGTCGAGATCCCGCCGAGATCGGCGTGTCGAGGTCATATGTCGAAATGATGAGGTCGTCTGCATCGAAGTGAGGACGCCCTATGTCGAGCTGACGAGACCGCGTGCACAAGCACCCTGATCGACCTCGTGTCGAGACTGTAACACTCGTATTTTTACGAACGTTAGTTAGCGTTAATTAGTATATTTTGTTGTAATTATGCTTTAATAAAGCAATTACTTGTTCCCTAAGAAAGTGATTTAATTAAATCAAGAGCTAAAATAAATGAGAATTAATATTTTAATATTAATTTATGGTTTGAATGTTGTCGAAATATTCTATTGAAATTTAAATCGCGTTTCAAATCGCCTTTGGCGATTCTGCCTTGAGATAAAATTCAAAATGAGCCCGATTAGATGAAAATCGAATCGTATCTTTGTTTTAATTATTTTTGAGTGAATTATATTGTTTTTATTATTTATGAAATAATATTATCACGCGGAGAATTAATTCCCCGTGAATTAATTTTTCGGGATTTTTTTTCGGCGAGAAATTAATCGGTTTCGCGGTTTCTCGTTGCCATGTTTTAAACCTTCAGACTCTAGATTAGAGGGGAATCATGAGTGAAGTGAGATTAGATGGGATAGAGTGAGTGATGTGATTAGCATCTAATAAAGGTAATTAGGTGTCATTTAACTTGTGGGTCATTTTAAAATTTTACCTTTTAACTAAATCTTTTTTTTTCTAAGTGATTAAGTGGAAATGTTTTTTTTTAAGCTCTTCCTAGCTGCCCCATTTCGTGGACAGCAGCCCATTTCGTGGAACAGCACCCCATTTCCCCTTCATCTCCTTCATTTTCCATTTCTAGGGCAAGACAAGTTCCAAGCTCCATGGTTGAATCCTCCATCTCCTTTGAGCTTTGCAACTTGAAGTCTTCATCAAGCTTGCTCCAATCCTCCATCTTCTCCTAGTTCCTCATCAATTTCACCATTTAAAGTAAGGAAAAACAGATTCTTCTTCTTCCATTTTTCTGCAGAAATCGTGAATGTCCATCCCCCATTTTCTGTTTTGATTTTGTTTCCAAATCTTGCTATATTGCTAGGTTATGTTCTCCACTATATTACCTATGTTTCTAACCATTCAAATGAGCTTGAAATCAAATGTTTTTTCAGCACTAACAGCCCCATAATTAGCGCTGAACAGTTTTTTTGGGTGTCTATTTGATTTGTGTTTAGTTGAAATTGTTGCTTGATATGTGTTGTTTGATGATTGATGATGATTGTTGAGAGTTGAACATCTCCTTCTTTTCTTGTGCCAGCCGTAGCTCTTTCCCATTTTCACCATCTATCTAATTTCATTTTATTCCCCTTTTTCCTTAAGTTATGCAGACCACTCACCCTCATCCTTCATTTTATTTCCTTCCTCCAAATGATTCTAGTGTTGGTGAGGAGAAAAGAGGACAAGCTCACTTCTTTTTCTTCTTTCTCTAAATAGGCCGTAGCCCTCTCTTCTTCATCTATCTCTATTTTATTTTATTTTTCTTCTTTTCCTTGATTTCCTTGCTGATTTCTTGTTTTATGCCTCATATATTGTTTGATTATGATTATGGAAAAGATGAACAATTATTCCCAATTTTCTCAAACCTTAGGTCAATGATCCAAGGGAAGGGATTATGTGATTTTTCATATGAATCAATCAATTAAATGTTGTAAGTATCATTAGATATTGTTTTGATGTTAGTTTCCATGTGTAGTTTAAATTACCTAGGCTTGACATGCTAATTTAAATATAGTTTCTATTCTTGAACCATGTAAGTTTGTGGCTAGGGTGTTTAATTTCATGTTAGTTGGTTTTAAATGATTAGAAGTAATTTTAAGATTTTTAGAACTTGCATGCATGAGTTGGTGTGTTTCAAGGTTATAGTTTATGAAAAAACGGGTTTATGGAGGACTAGAAGTGATTATTAATTTGGTGATTCTTTAAACTTTTGGAAAAGAAATTTTAGAAACTTTTGTTTTGATTTGTTTTTAGTTATGCCTTAACTATGTATGGTTTTGGGTAATTGTCTAAATGATTTGAAAATGGCTTGGAAAACAAATTATGAAACTTAGTTGAGTTATGTTATGATTTGTGGGTGAAGTAGAAAATGCTATGTGTAAATATGCTTGTAATATGTTGAAAATGGTTTTGAAATGATCTAATTTATGGAAGATAGATTTTGTAAACTAGTGGAAAAAAATGGGTTGAGGCCGTGAAGCCTAAGGAGTCTTTAGAAGAAATGTGTTAGGTTGATTAACTTGGTTAATTCCCTTGATGAGTATGTGCGTTGTCCTTAAAAAGTGTTTGGTCAGGATAATGGGTTAGTGAGCGTAGTTGTTCTAGAATTACTTAATTTACCGTGGTGATAGGAATCAATCTGGGAGATCGAGCGAAAGCGGACTTGAGGGCGTTGGAGCAACGTTAACGACAACAAGAGGTAAGGGCACTTCTAGACATTCTAGGATTTTATTTTATGTCCCTGTGTAAGGACAATTTTTAGAGATGCTTAAATTCTTGTTTTACTATTTAAATTGCTTTATTTAAATACGAAGAAGTCTGAGAACTCTACGAGTTCGAAGTTAGGGTCTTCGAACCCCTTCGTTTTTGTCGTCGTGCGGTCGAACATATTCCGAGTCATTCGTGGGTGAAAACTTTGTGGTTGGTCTGCTGAACCCAACCCCCCACTTGTTTGTACCTCTCTGTTAATTCCATTGAGTTGTAGAGGGATGGATTCCTTGATTTGCGTGTCAAGTATGTAATGTTGCGATATGATTGAGTTATGCATTATTTGATATGAGATTGAATATATGCTGCGAATTGCGTGTTGCTGTTGAATTGCGTTTCTTCATGCAGGGTGTTTTTATTGCTTAAATGATTGAATTGCGTTTCTTCATGTTGAGCCTGCTCTTTTTATTTGACATGCGGTTGAATATCTTGCGTATAACTCTTTGAATATCGTGTGCGGCGAATTGTTCATTGAGTGAGAGAGCTTAGCGAGTCGTTGGCGTTTGAAGTTGCGACCCGGATAGCGGAGAGGGTGCTAGGTCCCCTTTTCCGTTTATGGGGACTTCTAAGCGTTGCCACGCTATGGGACCTGAGTTGACTGTCCTAGGGAGAGCGAAGATCCCAAGGCTTCGGCTGGACTTTCCAAAGATCTGATGCGGCGTGTGCATTCCGGAATAATTGTCGAGTCGAGAGAAAATGGATAGCGAGTTGAGTCGAGTTTAGAGTGAGATGGTTGAGTCACGTTTGGTGAATGTTATACATTGTTGTTTGGCTTATTTCTTTATGCCTTGATTATCTTGATTTGTTGAGAAGTTGACCCTTTCCCGTGGTGCCTTCAATCCATGATGGTTACCCAGGCGATGTCGAGGGTGCAGGGAACTCGACAGCAGATGATGGCGAGGAGGAGCTCGACGAGGATCAGGGCGACGACCTATATTTGTCGTGATTGATTATGTTTGTTGGATGTTTTTTTTGGGATGACTGTACTTTGTTTTTTTGTGTTCAGAGGTTGTGACCAGTTTGGGCTAGATGTCATTTTGAGCACAGGGTAGACTGGTGGTTTTACTTTTGGGCGACCCCTGCGTGGGTGTCTCTGGAAGTACCCAGGTATGATTGATCTCTTGAAGGTCGTCATACCGTAGGTATATTTCTTTGTACATTCAACTACTCAAGATTTTGCATACACTATCATTCCGACTTGTATACTTATATATTATGCCTGTATGTTTTAATTAGGAATTTAGTCTTGTGTCTTAGTTGCACCATGCTTCAAAAGTCAGAATGACTGCAGTGCGTGTCTGGGAATCATTCTTCTTATTTTAAAAAAATCTGCATTTCTCATACCAGGCACAAGAGTTCGTATTTAAAGCATCGCATACTGAGTTTAGTGTAGCTCGGTGGCGGTCGGAAACGGGTCGTTACAATGGTGGTATCAGGCGATTCGGTTCTAACCTGATCGTGAGTTAGGTATTTGAACGGTCACCGTGTGTCGGGTTTTGTAGAGTTAGAGGTTTAGCTGTGTTTTGTTGAGAGTCAAACCATACTTGCTTGATTGCTCCTAAGTAGGGTAACTCTACTTGCAACTGTTTGAATTGTTTCTTAATTGAAGCGATGTGTGTTAACACATCATTAGAGTGTGAGATTCCAAGCGGTATTGAACCTGGTGGGAATTTAATGCCCCTTGTAGAGGCCGTGACATTTGAACAGGATAACCTCAAGATGGAAAGAGCATTTCGGCGGTGATGGAAATGGCGGTCGCTATGACTCAAGAATCACCGCTATGACTCAATAGTCTAATGTTATGGCTTAGCAGATCGCAGCTTGACCCACTAAACCTGCAACAAAGAACAGAGTGAAAGGAATGCGAGGCGAGAGGATTGGCGGACTCCGTAGCGTGACGCACAAAGTTCTGATGAGCCAAATCCGGACAAAGTCGAACTTTGGATGCGGGAAGTGGAAGAGATCTTGAGGCACCCCACGCCGAGAGAATATCCAGGTGGACTCACGACCTACTTGTTGTTGGGAGATGGTGAGTTACGGTGAAAGGAAGTGAAGTAGACTTTCTTGCGTGAGCGTCGTGGGATCACTTGGGAAGTTTCCACGGGAGGTTCTTGGATAAGTACCTTCTACGATATCATCTGTGAGAGAAAGAGCACAAGTTTTTCCAATTCTGAAAGGTAGCTTGACGGTGTCGGAATACACCGCGAAGTTGAATCACTTTCAAGATACTCCATTCAGATTACGTGATCGAGTGACCGTAGATTGTTAAGTGGAAGATTCCCGCAAGAGCTGAGGCTCGATATTCAGAAATCCATGGTGTCACTGAGGATCAGGAATCTGCAAGGACTGATTCACAGAGGTGCTGAAGTGGAAGGAGTGAGAGACCACGAGAAGAAGAGTGGTATAGATGGACCAGTGAGGCCCCGGAGCACAGGACAGAGGTTGCTCGGAAGGGAAACCAGCAGGAGAAACCGTATAGTCTACCCGAAAGGAACAACGACGGGAGTCAGACTAGCGCCAACGTGACTTGTTACCGTTGCGGTAGGCCAGCACTATGCGGTCAACGCCGAAAAGAGAAAGCGGCGTATGCTTCAAGCTGCGACCAGCCAGGACATTATGCTAGGAGTCAGAGCGAAGAGGAACCGAGTATGATCACAAAGACGAGCAAGGGAAATGCCCGACATTTCGTGACAGAGTCTTCTGCATGGGCAAGAGAAGCAGAGCGATCGGGAGATCTAATTCAATGGAATTATGAAATTGAGGGTGACTCTCTATCCATAATCTTCGATTCTAGTGCCGCACTATTTTATTCCCTTGGATTGTGTGAGCTGATTTAAAATTGCTTTTGATTGTTTTATCTTTTGGCTTAGTAGTGAATTATTTCAAGCTGCTAAGGCTCTTTAAAAATCTTACCATTATTCTAAGGTCGGATTGGTTTTGAATTACCATATCCTTGGACTGTGCCCAAAATTGCAGTTTTTCCAAATTTTGGAGTCTTCACATACCTTTCTGTTAATTCTATCGAAGATTTTTGTAAGAGAGAGCTCAGGATTTTATATTCCCTTGCAAGTTTTAGCGACCGAGTTGAAGAGTATACCAATTCGCGATGGTATCTACGGACAACATCTTGATTTACTCGGGGAGCAGAGAGAAGAACACGAAGAGCATCTACGCCAAATCTGCATATACTACGAGGGAAGAAGCCTTATGATGGCCGGCCTAAGTGTGAATTCTAGCTTGAAAGGGTGCATTTTCTCGGACATGTGACCACGGAGAGCGATATGGCTATGGATCCAACTAAGATTGAAGCGGTATTAAAATGAGGACGGTGAAGACGAGGGCCGATGTCGGATGTTTTGTTGGATTAGTAGGCTACTACAGGAGATTTATCGAAGGTTTTTCAAGATTGTCACGCCACTTACACGACTCTTGAGGAAAGGTCAACTTTGCGTTGGTGAAAAGCACATATCCAGTTTTGAGAGACTGAAGAAACTTCTGGCGACAACAACAACGTTAATTTTGCCTCAATCCGGAGAACCTTATGGAATTTACTGTGATGCGCCACACCAAGGATCGGGATGTGTGCATTGCGACACGAAGGTTGTGGACTATGCTTTGAAACGACTTAAAATTTACGAGAGAACCACCGCACACGATTTGGAACTCATTACGGTGGCTTTTGCATTGGAGATTGGTAAGTATTATCTGTATGGACGTAAGTGTCAGACACCTCTATGTTGGGGTTAGGACGATGAGAGCTCTGTTGTCAAATCGGACATGATTTAGTGGAGAGATGACTTGTTTATTGAAGTATTTCTTGTGAAGATTGTCGATAGAAAGATTAAGCAACCGAGGAATAAGGAGATTCGGCTAGTCAAAGCCGTTGGAACCAGGAAGCAGGTGATGCAACTTGGGAGTTAGAAGAGGAGATGCGAGGACAGTACCCGTTTCATTTTCCCAACTCGTACCTGACCTGCAGTTTCGAGGACGAAACTTTTTTTTTTTGAGGGGGAGTATTGTAACACCTGATGACGAGATCGACCTCGTGTCGAGACCTCGTACCAAGACCTCGTGTCGAGATCCCGTGCCGAGATCGCGTGTCGAGGTCATATGTCGAGCTGATGAGGTCGCGTACCGAGCTGAGGACGTCCTATGTCGAGCTGAGGAGACCGCGTGCACAAGCACCCTGATCGACCTCGTGTCGAGACTGTAACACTCGTATTTTTACGAACGTTAGTTAGCGTTAATTAGTATATTTTGTTGTAATTATGCTTTAATAAAGCAATTACTTGTTCCCTAAGAAAGTGATTTAATTAAATCAAGAGCTAAAATAAATGAGAATTAATATTTTAATATTAATTTATGGTTTGAATGTTGTCGAAATATTCTATTGAAATTTAAATCGCGTTTCAAATCGCTGGCGATTCTCGCAGATAAAATTCAAATGAGCCCGATTAGATGAAAATCGAATCGTAACTTATTTTAATTATTTTTGAGTGAATTATATTGTTTTTATTATTTATGAAATAATATTATCACGCTGAGAATTAATTCCCGTGAATTAATTTTTCGGGATTTTTTTCATGAGAAATTAATCGGTTTCACGGTTTCGTTGCCATGTTTTAAACCTTAAGACTCTAGATTAGAGGGAATCATGAGTGAAGTGAGATTAGATGGGATAGAGTGAGTGATGTGATTAGCATCTAATAAAGGTAATTAGGTGTCATTTAACTTGTGGGTCATTTTAAAATTTTACCTTTTAACTAAATCTTTTTTTTTTTCTAAGTGATTAAGTGGAAATGTTTTTTTAAGCTCTTCCTAGCTGCCCCATTTAGTGGACAGCCCATTTCATTTCGTGAACAAAGACACCCATTTCCCCTTCATCTCCTTCATTTTCCATTTCTAGGGCAAGACAAGTTCCAAGCTCCATGGTTGAATCCTCCATCTCCTTTGAGCTTTGCAACTTGAAGTCTTCATCAAGCTTGCTCCAATCCTCCATCTTCTCCTAGTTCCTCATCAATTTCACCATTTAAAGTAAGGAAAAACAGATTCTTCTTCTTCCATTTTTCTGCGTAAATCGTGAATGTCCATCCCCCATTTTCTGTTTTGATTTTGTTTCCAAATCTTGGTATATTGCTAGGTTATGTTCTCCACTATATTACCTATGTTTCTAACCATTCAAATGAGCTTGAAATCAAATGTTTTTTCAGCACTAACAGCCCCATAATTAGCTGAGCAGTTTTGGGTGTCTATTTGATTTGTGTTTAGTTGAAATTGTTGCTTGATATGTGTTGTTTGATGATTGATGATGATTGTTGAGAGTTGAACATCTCCTTCTTTTCTTGTGCCAGTAGTAGCTCTTTCCCATTTTCACCATCTATCTAATTTCATTTTATTCCCCTTTTTCCTTAAGTTATGCAGGACCACTCACCCTCATCCTTCATTTTATTTCCTTCCTCCAAATGATTCTAGTGTTGGTGAGGAGAAAAGAGGACAAGCTCACTTCTTTTTCTTCTTTCTCTAAATAGGCCGTAGCCCTCTCTTCTTCATCTATCTCTATTTTATTTTATTTTTCTTCTTTTCCTTGATTTCCTTGCTTTGATTTCTTGTTTTATGCCTCATATATTGTTTGATTATGATTATGGAAAAGATGAACAATTATTCCCAATTTTCTCAAACCTTAGGTCAATGATCCAAGGGAAGGGATTATGTGATTTTTCATATGAATCAATCAATTAAATGTTGTAAGTATCATTAGATATTGTTTTGATGTTAGTTTCCATGTGTAGTTTAAATTACCTAGGCTTGACATGGTAATTTAAATATAGTTTCTATTCTTGAACCATGTAAGTTTGTGGCTAGGGTGTTTAATTTCATGTTAGTTGGTTTTAAATGATTAGAAGTAATTTTAAGATTTTTTAGAACTTGCATGCATGAGTTGGTGTGTTTCAAGGTTATAGTTTATGAAAAAACGGGTTTATGGAGGACTAGAAGTGATTATTAATTTGGTGATTCTTTAAACTTTTGGAAAAGAAATTTTAGAAACTTTTGTTTTGATTTGTTTTTAGTTATGCCTTAACTATGTATGGTTTTGGGTAATTGTCTAAATGATTTGAAAATGGCTTGGAAAACAAATTATGAAACTTAGTTGAGTTATGTTATGATTTGTGGGTGAAGTAGAAAATGCTATGTGTAAATATGCTTGTAATATGTTGAAAATGGTTTTGAAATGATCTAATTTATGGAAGATAGATTTTGTAAACTAGTGGAAAAAAATGGGTTGAGGCCTTGAAGCCTAAGGAGTCTTTAGAAGAAATGTGTTAGGTTGATTAACTTGGTTAATTCCCTTGATGAGTATGTGCGTTGTCCTTAAAAAGTGTTTGGTCAGGATAATGGGTTAGTGAGCGTAGTTGTTCTAGAATTACTTAATTTACCGTGGTGATAGGAATCGAAGTACCGGAGATCGAGCGACGCAGACGTGAGGACGTTGGAGCAACGTTAACGACAACAAGAGGTAAGCGGCACTTCTAGACATTCTAGGATTTTATTTTATGTCCACTGTGTAAGGACAATTTTTAGAGATGCTTAAATTCTTGTTTTACTATTTAAATTGCTTTATTTAAATACGATGAAGTCTGAGAACTCTCTGAGTTCGAAGTTAGAATCTTGAACCCCTTCGTTTTTGTCGTCGTATGCGGTCGAACATATTAGAGTCATTCGTGGGTGAAAACTTTGTGGTTGGTCTGCTGAACCCAACCCCCCACTTGTTTGTACCTCTCTGTTAATTCCATTGAGTTGCAGAGGGATGGATTCCTTGATTTGCGTGTCAAGTATGTAATGTTACGATATGATTGAGTTATGCATTATTTGATATGAGATTGAATATATGCTGCGAATTGCGTGTTGCTGTTGAATTGCGTTTCTTCATGCAGGGTGTTTTTATTGCTTAAATGATTGAATTGCGTTTCTTCATGTTGAGCCTGCTCTTTTTATTTGACATGCGGTTGAATATCTTGCGTATAACTCTTTGAATATCGTTATGCGTTAATTGTTCATTGAGTGAGAGAGCTTAGCGAGTCGTTGGCGTTTGAAGTTGCGACCGGATAAGCGGAGAGGTGCTAGGTCCCCTTTTAGTTTATGGGGACTTCTAAGCGCTGCACGCTTAAGGGACCCGAGTTGATCGTCTGGGAGAGCGTAAGATCCCAAGGCTTCGCTGGACTTTCCAAAGATACGGTACGCTGCGTGTGCATTAGGAATAATTGTCGAGTCGAGAGAAAATGGATAGCGAGTTGAGTCGAGTTTAGAGTGAGATGGTTGAGTCACGTTTGGTGAATGTTATACATTGTTGTTTGGCTTATTTCTTTATGCCTTGATTATCTTGATTTGTTGAGAAGTTGACCCTTTCCGTGGTGCCTTCAATCCATGATGGTTACCCAGGCGATGTCGAGTGCAGGAACTTCGGCGGCAGATGATGGCGAGGAGGAGCTCGGCGAGGATCGAGCGACGACCTATATTTGTCGTGATTGATTATGTTTGTTGGATGTTTTTTTTGGGATGACTGTACTTTGTTTTTTTGTGTTCAGAGGTTGTGACCAGTTTGGGCTAGATGTCATTTTGAGCACAGGGTAGACTGGTGGTTTTGCTTTTGGAGCAGCCCCCTGCGTGGGTGTCTGCCGGAAGTACCCCCAGGGTATGATTGTTCTCTTGAAGGTCGTCATACCGTAGGTGTATTTCTTTGTACATTCACTACTCAGTATTTTGCATACACTATCATTCCGACTTGTATACTTATATATTATGCCTGTATGTTTTAATTAGGAATTTAGTCTTGTGTCTTAGTTGCACCATGCTTCGAAAAGCTGTAATGACTCTGGGTGCGTATGCGGGAATCATTCTTCTTATTTAAAAAAAAAATACCGTATTTCTCATACCAGGCACAAGAGTTCGTATTTAAAACGCATCGCATACAGGTTTAGTGTAGCTCGGTAGCGGTCCGGAAACGGGTCATTACAACAACTATCTATTGGAGCATCAAGACCCATCACAATCAAGCTCTCGAGATCAAGCTCTACCTGTCGAGAACAGGATTGACTTCGACAGCTAGAGGCCCAACAGCTTGAGCTTGATCTCGGTTGAGCTTGATTGTGATGGGTCTTGATGCTCCAATAGATAGTTGTCTTCAAGCTGTCGAGATCAAGCTCAACCTGTCGAGATCAAGCTCAACAGCTTGAGGACCAACAGGTTGAGTTTGATCTCGACAGATTGAGTTGGTTCTCGACAGAAATGAACCTGAAAATCAGGTCTGCTTCAAAACGCGAAATATATCTAGGATGACTTCCATAGAAAATATGACTTTTCTCCTACTTTTGACAAGTATGGCGTGTTCATCATCCTCAGAAAAATTTCCATCTCAGACAAGGTAGTAATCAAGGAGGCGTATGTGAACAGCAAAACATTGAGGATCTCCAAAGTCAGAATGAGCAACAAGTAGTACGTGAATTTGAGAAGGCTGCAAGAGGAGATGGAAGCTCTTCAAGCAAGAGAGGATGATGATCGCCGTCGGTTGCAAGAGGAGATGGTTCATCATCCTCGCTCTCCTGAAGAGCTTCAATCTCCTTCTGCAACCTTCTTAGATTCTCACGTACCTATTGTAGCTTATTCTGACTTTGGAGATCCTCAACATTATGTTGTTCACCATTCTATCTCGCTAGAAGAACTTCCATCTCCTCTTGCAACCGAGGTTGTTCATCATCCTCTCTTGCCTGAAGAGCTTTCATCTTCTCTTGCAGGCTTCTCAGATTCTCACGTAGGACATAGGGTCTGGTCGTTCTCCTCACGAGACGTATGCTTAGGAGTGTTCCGGACTGGGCCGAGGCCCAATCCGAAGACCCAGCATTCACAGGCCCATTTCCGCTCGTCGATCCACCTTCCCTCGATGCCACGCCGTCGCATGCCTCTCCGCTTCCCTCAACGCGGCCGACCTAACGGCTTTGTGCATTAAAGGAATTTAATGCCGACTTCAGGTTTCACGGACGGTTACACATCGGCAATGAACCAGTCCCTCAACTCAAATTTAAAGAAGACCGCATCAAGCGGTCGAGGTAATGATTTTTCTACCACCTCTTTACTCACCTCGACACACGCGACTTGGCGTCGGAGTGTTTGCAGTACACCACCCAACACGCCGTCGTCATCCGTCATGAAAGAATCGCCTTTGCTTCCGCCCGGTCATCCTCTGAAGTTACATTGAACATTGGCGCCGTCTGTGGGAAATCGTTTACGATTTCATCTTCTTTGTCGAAGTCTCCTTCTTCACTCGACGATGGCGGGTTGAAGCATCAGGTCGCGACTAGCGATTCACTCTGCGAACGCAGATCTCGAACCACCTCACCATGAACCTGTTAATCTTATCGGTGAGTACGAGGGACGAGGAATAACCTTCCGCCTCGCATCGCATGACGCCGTTCCGATCGTTGCTACTCAAACCGATGCGGAACAGAGATCGCCGCCGTTCTCATTCGCGAAGTTCCGCGAATTCATTCGAAACCATGCGAGCGATGCAGGCTCGGAATCAACGTCTCGATCGAATGGAGAATCAGCGAGAAGGAAATTCGGTTCGGCGTTGCCACCAGATCGACAACGAGAGAAGATCGTGTTTCGTTCTCCTCAGAGGTCGAAGGAATCTGAAAATCTCAGGTCTGTTCATCACCACCACCGAGGCACGACTCAACACCGCTCTGGGCATAGAGCAAACCGCCGTAACAATTCAGTAGATCGTACTCCACCTCGCCGTCACAGATCTGAGGTCCGTTTGCCTCAAAACGGAAGACATGAGCAAACACACCGCAGAAGAGTTTCTTCCAGAAGTCTTTCTCCTGAATCCGATATGCCACACTCTCCACCGCGCCAACGCCGCTTCGACAAGGCGCGGCGTCATCGCCAGCGAAAGGTACCACCACGAGCAGCGACACTCCCAGAAGAAGCGCCTCGGCCTGCAGGCGGCGAGTAAAATCTCCTGGCCGCACTCTCACCGCCGCCGTGGTGCTCATTCATCTCATCAACCCTTCTCGGGCGGCGACCACAGATGACGCGCGTGCAAGGCCTTTCGTCCTTTTACGTCCAAGATTATGAGATTCCCGATTCAAGCATCTTTAGAAACCACCTCGTTGGACTCCTACGACGGGACCACCGAACCAAGCGAACATGTTGGTCGCTGACCTTTGTCATGGACTATCTGGCGCCAGGGCGATAAAGTGCGAATCTTTCCCTCACTCTGAAGAAGTCGGCCTTGTCTTGGTTCCAGACTCTTAAGAGAAATTCCATTGGATCGTGGGTGAGTTAAATCGACCAGTTCTCCGCACATTTCACCGCATCTAAAGTCCAACCTAAGTCGGCAGCTGACCTAGCCGCGATCGAGGAGAAGAAAGGTGAGTCTATCAGAGACTATGTCGAGCGTTTCAACAAAGAAGCCATTTTGGTGAAAAAATGCTTTGACGAGATGAAACTATACTTGCTAGAGCAAGGCCTGGTCGAAGGATGTAACGACCCATTTAGGACCGCTCTGAGGCTCAATATCACCGAGCTCGAGTTCCCGACCTCAACACACCGAGCTCAACTACCAGTGTCTGAGATGTGTTTTAAAAACGAAACTCTTGTGCCTTTTAAAAATACGATATATATATTTTTTTTATAAAGCCAACTCGTGCACATCAGAGTAATTCTGACTTTGAAACATGGTGCAACTAAGACACAAGACTTAAATTCTAATAAAACATACATGCATAACATACATATATATATCACTCTAAATAATCATGTATACAAAATACTGAGTAGCAATGTATAAAGAAAATACACCTAAGATGCGACGACTTCAAAGAGCAATCATACCCTGGGTACTTAACAGACTCCACTTGAGGCTGCTCCAAAAGTAAGACCACCAGTCTACCCTGTAGCAACAAAACATAACCGGCCCAAACTGGTCACGACCTCGAACACAAAGAAAAACAAAGTACAGCCATAAAAAAAATACGTCGAACAAACATAATCAATCACGACAAGTACAGGTCGTCACTCGGGTCCTCGTCGAGCTCCTCCTCGGCATCATCTACTGTCGAGTTCCCTGCGCCCTCGACCTCGCTGGGTAGTAGTCATGGATTGAAGGCACCACGGGAAAGGTCAACTTCTCAACAATTCAAGATAAGCCACGGCATAAAGAAATAAGCAACACAATAATATATCTCAATCACCACACGTGACTCGACCAACTCACTCTAGACTCGACCTGACTCTTATTAGGAATATCGTCGGCGAGTCCATCCCCAACCGACGTAATAGGTAAGCGGCAGTCCAACCCCAAACCGATACCATGCATTAATCAGCGAGTCCAACCCCAAACCGATAATGCGACGCTAGCCAATCCACCATAAACAAGGGGACCTAGCACCCTCGGTTATCCGGGTCAGGCTCAAAAGCGTCATACGACTCCTAGCTCTCTCACTCGATGATTAGCTCGCCGCATGTCAAAGAGTAACACAACTTACTTGATCACATATCAAATAAAGAGAGCATGCTTAACATGAAGAAAACGCAATTCGACATTTAAGCAATAAAACATTCTGCATGAAGAAACGCACTGACAAAGACAATACACCATTCACAACATATATTCAATCACATATCAAATACATGCAAAAACCCAATCATATCACAACATTCCAAGCTCGACACCAATCAAGGAAATTCATACGAAATATAACAATAAAAATAAAGTCTTAATAATGTCTAAAGGCGCCCTTACAGAACTCCGAGTTAATCTTTGCCGACAACGACCTCGACAATTTGTCTTCAAATGAGCTCGACAACGACTGACACGCGTCACGTCCTCAATCGACCTCGACACGTCGGCTTCTCGGTCGACCTCGACACGCGTCTGATTCTCGATCACGGATTCCATTGCTTCCACGCCCTGGATTCGCTTTCCGTACACCTTGATTGAAATCACTCGATCTCGGGAATCGGACTTCCTAAAACAAACACAACTTCGATTCGATCTATGGGTTCTAATACACTTAGCTCTCTTCCCAAACTTAACCACAACCGGAAAATATAAAACTCAAGAACTTGAATATATTTTCCTCTAACACAAAGTTAGGGATTTCGATCAAAAGTTCATGAAAAAGGTTATCTGATGCTTCAACAGATAGATCGACAACAACAACAACCAGAAGCAACAAACGAAAATAAGAAATCGAAATAAACCAAAAATGAAGGGTTTACGGGCATTGCTTGCGAAAAACAGAGGAAGAAAATTTGTTTTACAAGCCCAATTAATCGGTTAGAAAGATAGGTAATATCGTGAAGAAGAAAACCCATCAGTTTGACATGATTTGGAAGCATAAAACTGGCTAAAAATGGAAGGAAAAGTAGCGCTAAACAAGATGCCAGAGGAAAAGAAAAATCTGTTCTTCATACCTCAATGGTGATGGTCGAGCGGTGAGATATGTCGAGAAGATGATGATGAACAAGATTGATGAAGAAAATTGATGTAGAACCTCGATGGAACTCACGGTTTCTTCGATGGAAGTTCTGGAGAAAAACAACGAAACTCAGAGCAGAAGGAAGGAAGAAGAAAGAAGAAAAGAGAAATGAGTATCTGAGGGAATCGGTCGTGGTATACAGCTGGTGAGAGAAGGGTATAATCGTAACTTCAGCTATAAGATGCCAATCCCATCAATCAATCTACCCGTCTAATCGTTCCTCTCATAATTACCCTCTACTCTGTCGGTCAACGGTCTAGAGACACCACGACGAGCAAGGTGCCGACAATGTAATAATTACAACAAATATAATAATAATAACGCTGAATAACGTTCGAAAGAATACGAGGTATCATCTCGACACGATGTCGACAAGGGTGCTCGTGCAAGCGCACAAGGCTCTAACACGAGTTCGTGCACGCGGCCTTCTCAGTTCGACATGCGTCCTCTTCAGCTCGGTACGCGACTTCATCAACTCGACACGCGACCTCCTCAGCTCAGCAGCTAGTGCACGCAGTCTCCTCAGCTCGGCAAATGACCTCGACAAACGATCTTGGCATGGGATCTCGACACAAGGTCTTGGTCGAGGTCTCGGTCTCGATACGTCGTCCTAATACGATGTCGATCTCGTCCTCAGGTGTTATAATCTCTCCCTCTAAAAAAATTTCGTCCTCGAAATTGCATATAAGATTCTTACCTCGGAAAAGTTCAGGGTACTGAGTCTTCATCTTCTCCTCCAGCTCCCAAGTCGCCTCTCCGTCTTACGATCCCACACAACTTTGTGAGTTGAATCTCTTTGTTCATAAGCTGTTTGGCTTTCCGATCAGCGATCCTTGCGGCAATGCTTGAAAGATAGGTCGCCCTTCAGTTGAATCACATCCGGTTCGATGACATGAGAGGGTCGGAAACATACTTCCGTAATTGTGAGGCGTGGAAGGCGTCGTGGATGTTCGACAAGAATGGTGGCAAGGCAATCGATATGCCACTTTGGACCAATCTGACGAAGAATGCGGTAAGGTCCAATAAATTTAGGGGTAAGTTTCTTGGATTTGATCGCTCGACCAACTCCGATGAGTGGGGGTGACTCTAAGAAATACATGTTCTCCTTCCTCGAACTCGAGTGGTCGACGTCGTTGGTTTGCATAACTCTTACGTCGACTTTGAGATGTTCGCATCCGATCTCGATCAAAGCGGATCTTCTCGGTAGTCTATTTGGATCATATCTGGTCCTACGACGGATCGCCGCCGATCCTGGTACCAACAAAGAGGCGTCGACATTTCCGATCCATCTGATAGCTTCAAAGGTGCCATTCAATACTCGCATGGAAACCGTTATTGTAGGTGAACTCCACCAATGGTAAGGCGTCGTCCCAACTTCCTCGGGGATCTAAGGTACAAGCTCGCAACAAATCTTCAAGTGATTGGATCGTTCTCTCGATCGACCGTCGATGCACGTGGATGATATGCCGAGCTAAGCCTGAGCTTCGGTTCCCATCGCTCCTTGCAATTCCTCCAAAAATGAGATGTGAACCCGGATCTCGGTCCGACACGATCGAAGAGGGTATACCATGAAGTCGTACTATCTCCGCGATGTAGATCTCGGTCGACTTTTTCCACGTTGTATGTCGACCTCACCGGTAAGAAATGAGCATATTTGGTCGATCGGTCGACGATCACCCAAATCGAATCATTCTTCTTCTGCGTTTCGGCAAACCTACAACGAAATCCATGGAAATACTATCCCATTTCCAAACTGGTACGTCAGCGATTGTAGCATTCCCGCGGTCGTTGGTGCTCCACGCCGGCTTTACGACACGCCAAACACGAGCTACGTGCTCGCCACTTGCTTCTTCATTCAGGACCACCAAAAATGCTTCTTTAAGTCTTGATACATCTTCGTAACTCCTGGATGAATACTAAAGTTGCTCTTATGCGCTTAAATCGAGAATCAACTTCCTCGGCTTGGATACGTTAGATGCACGCTCGGCCATTGCACCTTAAGATGTCGTCCGCTCAGGCGTGAAGTGCATCGCCTTCCTTGCGCTATCAATCGAATCTTCTCTTGCGAAGCTCGTCATGAACTTCTTTGGTCTCGGATCTCGTCCAACAATCTGTTAGAAATGGTAAGCATACCAAATCTCGGCTTCCGGTGAAACTCGACACTCGACTTCAAGTCTCGGAACTTCTCGAGCATCTCCAACTCCTTGATCATCATTGCCAGGGTTAAACGCTCTTCTGCTCAATGCATCTGCTACTACGTTAGCCTTAGGGATGGTATTCCAACGTAAAGTCGTAGTCCTTGAAATTTCGTCCATCTACGTTGGCGCATGTTGAGCTCTTTACGGTCGAGCAGTACTTCAAGCTCTTGTGATCGCTGAAAGCGATAAGAGTGCTCCCATAAAGGTAGTGCCTCCATATCTTCACACAAAAACTACTGCGCCGGCTCAAGTCGTGAGTAGGGTAGTTCCTCTCGTGAATCTTAAGTCGTCTTGAAGCATCTGCGACCACCTTCCGATGTTGCATCAAGATCGCATCCCAATCCCTGGTGTGACGCATCACAATACACCTCGAAAGGCTCTTGGGTTGAGGCAAAATCAGCACAGCGTATTTGTCGTCAAAAGCTCCTTCCGCCTTTGAAAACTCAAGCCGCACTCCTCGGTCCAGGCAAAGGTTGATCCTTCCTCGTCGATCGTGTAAGAGGCGCGACAATCTTCGAGAAACCTTCAATGAATCTTCGGTAATATCCGCTAAGCCGACAAAACTCGATCTCGATGAATCGTCTTCGGCTATTCCCACGCTAACACAAACTTCAATCTTAGTTGGATCCACGCCTATCCCTTCTTTGGAAATCACGTGACCAAGAAAATTCACCTCTTCAAGCCAAAATTCACACTTCGACAGGTTGGCATAGAGTTGCTTATCTCGTAATATCTGCCGATGCTCGACATAAGTGTTCTGCGTGCTCTTCTCGGTTCCTCGAGTAGATCAGTATGTCGTCGATGAACACTACCACAAACTGATCCAAGAACGAATGGAAAATCCTGTTCATGTAGTCCATAAACACAGCTGGCGCATTCGTCACTCAAGCGGCATCACCAAGTACTCGTAGTGACCGTATCTAGTCCTGAAAGCTGTTTTGGCGACATCTTCCTCCTTCACGCGAATCTGGTGGTAGCCCGACTTCAAGTCTATCTTGGAAAAGATCGCCGCTCCACGAAGTTGATCCATCAAGTCGTCAATACGTGGTAACGGATGCGGTTCTTCACGGTAACCTTGTTGAGCTCGCGATAATCTACGCACAGATCTTGATCGTCCATCCTTCTTCTTAACCAACAAAGACCTTTGGAGCTCCCCACGGTGACTCGCTCGGTCGTATGAATTGCCTCGACTCCAAGTGTTCGATCTGGGACTTCAGTTCTTTCATCTCGGCAGGAGACATCCTGTATGGCGCTTTGGAAATCGGTCCTGTTCCTGGAATCAGGTCGATGGAGAACTTCGACTTCTCGTCTTGGTGGTAACCACAGCGCGTCTTGAAAAAGCGTCCTCAAAGTCACACTGCTGGAACATTCTTCACGTCGATCTGTTGGAAAACTTCCGAACTAGCGGATACATGTATTCCCTAGTTCCTTCTTTCAAAGAAACTCCAATACGTTCGGCGAGAAAGATAATTGGAGACTCCAAGGTCTGGAAAAATTACAGCTTTCACGGGCACGGTCCAAAGGACATGGTGGTGTGACAACCAATCCATCCCGAGGATGACATCTAAGCCCTTAAGAGGCAAACAAACCAAATTGACCACAAACTTTCTACTCTGAATAACCACTACACAATTAAGACATGCGGTGTTTGTGACTAAGGTTTTAGAAATTTGGGGTTGTAACTACTAATTTAAGCGGTAAAGCGATCACAATCAAGTTCAAATGGTTCACACAATCGGAAGAAATAAAGGAATGGGTTGCACGAATCAAAAAGAACGGATAAGGATTTACCCTCGATCTCACATTCACCTTGGATAAGATCTTGACTCGTTACGCTTCCTGCGCCACTCATGCGAGAAAACTACGCCTTTAGCCACTGACGCTTCCCTTTGGCCTTTGCTTAAGCATCGTCGGTTGACTTTAGGTGTAGGACAATCCTTGGCAAAATGCCTGGCTTCTTGCGGTTGTAGCACACCCCTCCTTACGAAATCTACGATTATTGGCGTAATGTCCCGTCTTTCCTGGCGGAAACAAGTCACCTCGACACGGTCGTCTCCGCTTCGGTACCTGGGTCATCGGACGATCTCGTCCCTGTTGTCGTTCCCCGAGGTCGGTCGTGACGGCTTCTTCTGCGGTTGTTTCACTACGTGCAAATCTACGCCCCGCACTGGGTCTCACCGGTCGCCCACAATAATCTTCTTCTTGTGGCTTCTTACTCCTTCTACCTCGACACATCGATCAATCGACTCTTGGAGGTTTACGATCCTCAGCGACACCATCGACTTACGAATGTCGAATCTCAATCCCAGTTGGAATCTCTCACTCAACCATCTCTGGTCAACTCGATCACGGAATGGACTGAAATACCTCGCGTTGACTCGAACTTGGCGCATACTCGGACAACTGTCCGAGTTGCGCTAGCTGCGATTGAAGAAATTCTGCTCCTTCTCGGCTCGTGCAGTATCTGGGAAGTACTTGTCCAAGAACCTTTCACGAAAAAGCTCCCAGGTCATCTCGTGACGTTCTGCTATAAATGTTTGCTTCACTCCCCTCCACCAATACTCTGCGTCTCCTAGTAGTAAGTAGGTGGCATAGTCGACCTTCACGTTGTCCGGGCAATGGAGTGCCTCAAAGATCTTCTCGATCTCTTGCATCCAAAGATCAGCTTTATCTGGTTGGCTCACCATAGAACCCGATTGGATCATGCTTCTGAAGTCCGCCAATCCTCTTGCTTGACATTTCGTTACGCTCGTTCTTTGTTCTTTGCAAGTTCTGGCGAGTTAACACCGCCGTCTGTTGAGCCATCGCGTTAGCTGTTGAGTTCTGGCGGTGATTGTTGAGCCATGGCTGCCGCCATCTCGGTCATAGCTTGAATTGCTCGTTCCATGTCGGCGTTCTCGGTTGCGACTATCGTATTCCTCTGAGGTGGCATTAGATTCCACAAAGTTCAAAACCTGTCACGAGTCTCACAACAAGGATGTGTTAAAACACCTTTGCTTCAATCAAGAAACGATTCAAACAATTTTTCAAGCAATAAGTGCTTCACTTAATCAAGCAGCAATCAACATATACAATCAGGTACTGACACACATAACGACACGGTGACCGGTCAAATCTCTATGCACGGCTCGGTCGAAGCGAAGCTGCTCGATACCAACAAAGTAACGACCGTTTAGGACCGCTACCGAGCTCAATATACTGAGCTCGAGTTCTGAAACTCAACACACCGAGCTCAACTAAACTGTATGAGATGTGTTTTAAAGCGAAACTCTTGTGCCTTTTAAAAATACGATATATATTTTTATAAAACCAACTCGTGCACATCGAGTAATTCTGACTTTTGAAACATGGTGCAACTAAGACACAAGACTTAAATTCTAATAAAACATACATGCATAACATACATATATATATATCACTCTAAATAATCATGTATACAAAATACTGAGTAGCAATGTATAAAGAAAATACACCTAAGATGCAGCGACTTCAAAAGAGCAATCATACCTGGGGTACTTAAGCGGAACTCCCAGGGCTTGCTCCAAAAGTAAGACCATGATCTACCTCAGAGCAACAAAACATGGCCCAAACTGGTCACGACCTCGAACACAAAGAAAAACAAAGTACAGCCATAAAAAAATCGTCGAACAAACATAATCAATCCACGACAAATGCAGTCGTCACTCGGGTCCTCGTCGAGCTCCTCCTCGGCATCATCTCTTTGTCGAGTTCCTGCGCCCTCGACCTCGCCTGGGTAGCAGTCATGGATTGAAGGCACCACGGGAAAGGTCAACTTCTCAACAATTCAAGATAAGCCGCGGCATAAAGAAATAAGCAACACAATAATATATCTCAATCACCACGTGACTCGACCATCTCACTCTAGACTCGACACAACTCTTATTAGGAATATCGTCGGCGGTCCATCCCCAAACGGCGTAATAGGTAAGCGGCAGTCCAACCCCAAACCGATACCATGCATTAATCGGCGAGTCCAACCCCAAACCGATAATGCGACGCCTAGCCAATCCACCATAAACAAAAAGGGGACCTAGCACCCTCGATTATCCTGGGTCCGGCTCAAAACGCGTCATACGACTCCTAGCTCTCTCACTCGATGATTAGCTCGCCGCATGTCAAAGAGTAACACAACTTACTTGATCACATATCAAATAAAGAGAGCATGCTTAACATGAAGAAACGCAATTCGACATTTAAGCAATAAAACATTCTGCATGAAGAAACGCAATTCGACAGCAATACACCATTCACAACATATATTCAATCACATATCAAATACATGCAAAAACCCAACCATATCACCACAATCCAAGCTCGACACCAATCAAGGAAATTCATACGAAATATAACAATAAAAATAAAGTCTTAATAATGTCTAAAGCTGCCACTTACCGAACTCCAAGTTAATCTTTGCTCAAACCAGCGACCTCGACAATTTGTCTTCAAATGAGCTCGACAACGACTTCGACACGCGTCGAGTCCTCAATCGACCTCGACACGTACGCTTCTCAGTCGACCTCGACACGTACAGTTCTCGATCTGGATTCCGCTGCTTCCACGTCCTTGGATTCGCTTTCCCGTACACCTTGATTCGGAAATCACTCGATCTCGGGAATCAGACTTCCTAAAACAAACACAACTCAGTTCGATCTATGGGTTCTAATACACTTAGCTCTCTTCCCAAACTTAACCACAACCCAGAAAATATAAAACTCAAGAACTTGAATATATTTTTCCTCTAACACAAAGTTAGGGATTTCGATCAAAAGTTCATGAAAAAGGTTATCTGATGCTTCAACAGATAGATCGACAACAACAACAACCAGAAGCAACAAACGAAAATAAGAAATCGAAATAAACCAAAAATGAAGGGTTTCTGGGCACTGCCGATTGCAGAAAAACAGAGGAAGAAAATTTGTTTTACAAGCCCAATTAATCGGTTAGAAAGATAGGTAATATCGTGAAGAAGAAAACCCATCAGTTTGACATGATTTGGAAGCATAAAACTGGCTAAAAATGGAAGGAAAAGTAGCGCTAAACAGTAGCACAGAGGAAAAGAAAAATATGTTCTTCATACCTCAATGGTGATGGTCGAGCAGGCGAGATATGTCGAGAAGATGATGATTGTAACACCTGAGGACGAGATCGACATCGTATTAGGACGACGTATCGAGACCTCGACCAAGACCTTGTGTCGAGATCCCGTGACTAGATCGTTTGCCGAGATCTTTTGTCGGTGATGAGACCACGTACACTAGTCAGCCGAAATGAGGAGGTCGGGAGTCGAGTTGATGAAGTCGCTGCATCGAGCTGATGAGGACGCAAGTCGAAGAGGAGACCGCGTTCACGAACTCGTGTTAGAACTTTGTACATTTGCACGAGTACTCTTGTCGACATCGTGTCGAGATGACACCTCGTATTATTTGAGCGTTACTCGGCGTTATTATTATATTGTTTGTAATTATTACATTGTCGGCTTGTCGTTGGCCAAGCGAGTAGAGGTAATCATGAGAGAGCGAGTTAACGGGTAGATGATTATTGGGATTGGCATCTTATAGCTGGAGTTACGTTTTTACCCCTTTCTCGCCCATTTGTATACCACGGCCAGTTTCACTCATTTCTCTTTTCTTCTTTCTTCTTCCTCCCTTACGCTCTGTGTTTCGTTGTTTCCTTAAAAATCTTCATCGACCAAACCGTGAGTTCAGCCGTAGATTCTGCACAAGATTTCTTCATCAATTTTGTTCATCATCAACTTCTCGACCCATATCTCGTCGATCGACCATCACCGCTGAGGTATGAAGAACAGATTTTCTTTCATCATTACTCTTGTTTAGCGCTAAATCTTCTTCCATTTTTAATCAGTTTATGCTTCCAAATCATATCAAATTGATGGGTTTTCTTCTTCACAATATTACCTATCTTTTAACCGATTAATTGGGCTTGTAAAACAAAATTTCTTTCTCTGTTTTTCTATGACGGCAATGCCCGAAACCCCATTTTTGGTTCGTTTGATTTTACGGTTTTTCGTTCGTTGCTTGAATATTGTTGTTGTCGATCTTTACGTGAAGCATCGGATAACTTTTCATGAATTCCGATCGAAATCCTAACTTTGTGTTGGAGGAAAAATATCTTTCAGTTCTTGAGTTTTATATATTTTACGGGTTGTGGTTGAGTTTGGGAAGAGAGCTAGATGTATTAGAACCATAGATCGATCCGAGTTGTGTTTGTTTTAGGAAGTCCGATTCCCGAGACCAAAGTGAATTCGAATCGAGGTGTACGGAAAGCGAATCCAAGGACGCGAAGCAGCAGATCCGTAACGAGGATCAGACGGTCGAGGTCGACCGAGAAGCCGCACGATCAAGTCGCTGTCGAAGTTCGCTGAAGACAGCCGTGTCGAGATCGAGTAAGAGAAGTCGTTGTCGAAGTTCTTTGAAGACAATTGTGTCGAGGTCGTTGTCGAAGCAAAGATTTAACTTGGAGTTCGGTAAGGGCTACTTCTAGATATCTCTAAGGCTTTATTGTATAAGTCCTTAAGTAAGGGCATTTCATATTCTATGTGGTTATGTTATTGTGTATGGAATTACCGATTTGTGTCGAGATGAAATGTTGTGATATGATTGAGTTTTGCATGTATTTAATATGTGATTGAATATATGTCGTGAAGTGTGTATTGCATGTTGAATTGCGTTTCTTCATGTCGAGCTTGCTCTTTTATTTGACATGCGGTTGAATATTTTGTGTTTAACTCCTGAATATCGTATGGCGAATTGTTCATCAGTGAAGCGAGCTAGGTGAGTCGTATGACGTTTTTGAGCCGTGACCGGATAGCGAGGGTGCTAGGTCCCCTTTTGTTTACGGGAGATTGACTAGACGCCGCCACGCCACGGGACCTGAGTTGACCGCCCTAGTGGAGAGCGAGGATCCCAAGGCTTCGCTGGACTTTCCGACATACCGCACGCTGCGGTGCATTAGGAAAATTGTCGAGTCGAGAGAAAATGGAATTGTGAGTTGTGTCGAGTTTAGAGTGAGATGGTCGAGTCACGTCGGTGATTGTTATACTTTCTTTGTTTGCTTATATTTTTATGTCGAGCTTATCTTAACTTGTTGAGAAGTTGACCACTTTCCGTGGTGCCTTCAATCCATGACGGTTACCCAGGCGATGTCGAGGGCGCAGGTAACTTCGGCGATGAAGCGATGCCGAGGAGGAGGTCGGCGAGGACGAGTGGCGACCTCTACATCGTGATTGTTTATTTATTGGATGTTGGTTTTTACGAGGACTGTTCTTGTAATTCTTTTATGTTCGAGGTCGTGACCAGTTTGGGCGATGTTATTTTTGTTGCTACTGAGGTAGTTGGTGGTCTTACTTTTGGAGCTGACCCCTGCGTGGAGTCTGGAAGTACCCAGGTATAATGGCTATTTTGAAGTTGTCATACCTTAGGTGTATTTTCTTTGCACATTTGCTACTCTGTATTTTGTATACATTCTTATTTCGAGTGATATATATGTGTATGTTATACATGTATGTTTTATTTGAATTTAAGTCTTGTGTCTTAGTTGCACCATGTTTCAAAAGTGTAATTACTACGATGTGCACGAGTTGGTTTTATATGAAAAATATATATCGCATTTTTAAAAGGCACAAGAGTTTTGTTTTTAAAACATATCTCATATAGGTTTTGTTGAGCTTGTTGTGTTGAGCTCGGTAACCTCGAGCTTCGGTATATTGAGCTTCGGTAGCGGTCAGGAAAGCGGTCGTTGACTTTGGTATCGAGCGATTCGGTTCACCAGGCGTGCATAGGATTGGGTAGTCACTGTGTCGGGTTATGTGTTGAGTACCTAGTTGTTTTGTGTTGATTCTTTGTTTGATTAAGTGAAGCACTTATTGCTTGAGAAATTGTTTGAACTGTTTCTTGATTGAAGCGGTGTGTTTTAACACATCCTTGTTGTGAGATTCAGCGGGGTTTTGAACTTTGTGGAATCTAATGCCACCTCGTAGGAATACGACATACGCAACCGAGAACGTCGACATGGAGCGAGCTATTCAAGCTATGACCGAGATGGCGGCGACCATGGCTCAACAATCGGCTGCGAACTCAACAGGCTAACGCGATGGCTCAGCAGACGGCGGCGTTAACTCGGCGAACTTGCGGCAGCGACAGCGAAGCGAGCGTAATCTTTGAAGCAAGAGGATTGGCCGACTTTAGGAAGCATGATCCACCGAAGTTCTACGGTGAGCCAAATCCGGATAAAGCTGATCTTTGGATGCAAGAGATCGAGAAGATCTTTGAGGCACTTCATTGTCCGGACAACGTGAAGGTCGACTATGCCACCTACTTATTGCTAGGAGACGCAGAGTATTGGTGGAGAGGAGTGAAGCAAACGTTTATAGCAGAACATCGCGAGATGACCTGGGAACTTTTTCGTGAAAGGTTCTTGGACAAGTACTTCCCGGATACTGCACGAGCCGAGAAGGAGCAGGAATTTCTTCAACTGCAGCAAGGCAACTCGACGGTGTCCGAGTATGCGGCCAAGTTTGAATCGTTGGCGAGGTATTTCAGTCCATTTCGTGACCGAGTTGACCAGAGATGGTTAAGTGAGAGATTCCAACGGGGATTGAGATTCGACATTCAGAAGTCAGTGGTGTCGTTGAGGATCCGAAATCTCCAAGAGCTGATTGACCGATGTGTCGAGGTAGAAGGAGTGAGGAGCCACAAGAAGAAGACTGTTGTGGGCGGACCGGTGAGCCCCCAGAGTGCGGGGCGTAGATTTGCACGAAAGGGAAACTACCGCAGAAGAGACGCTACGACCGGCCTCGGAGGAACGACAACAGGGGGCGATGTCGTCAGATGACCCAAGTACCAGGAGTGGAGGTCGATCCAGTGTCGAGGTGATTTGCTACCGATGTGGAAAGCGGGACATTACGCGAGTAATTGTACTCGAGAGGGAGGAGGTGTGTTTCAAGCTGCAAGAAGCCAGGGCATTTTGCTAAGGATTGTCCTACACCTAAAGGTGAACCGACTATGCTTGCGGCAAAGGCCAAAGGGAAGCGTCAAGTGGCTAAAGGCGTAGTTTTACGCATGAGTGGCGAGGAAGCGGTCGCTGATGATCTTATCCAAGGTGAATGTGAGATCGAGGGTAAATCCTTATCCGTTCTTTTTGATTAGTGCAACCCATTCCTTCATTTCTTACGATTGTGTGAACCTTTTGAGCTTATTGTGGATCGCTACTGTTTAAATTAGTAGTTACAACCCGGTGCTAAAACCTTAGTCACAAACACGCATGTCTTAATTGTGTAGTGATTATTCGAATAGAAAGTTTGTGGTCAATTTGGTTTGTTTGCCTCTTGGGGTTTAGATGTTATCCTCGGGATGGATTGGTTGTCACACCACCATGTCCTTTTGGGTGTGCCCGTAAAGCGTAATTTTTCCGGACCTTGGAGTCTCCAATTATCTTTACGCGAGCGTATTGGAGTTTCTTTGAAAGAAGGAACTAGGGAATACATGTATCTCGCTAGCTCGGAAGTTTTCAATGGTCGGCGTGAAGAATGTTCCGGTGGTGTGTGATTTTGAGGGCGTTTTCGAAGGCGTGCGGGATTACCACCCGATGCAGAGGTCGAGTTCTCCATCGACACGATTCGAGGAACAGGACCGATTTCCAAAGCGCGTGCAGGATGTCTCTGCCGAGATGAAAGAGTTGAAGTCCCGGATCGAACACTTGGAGTCGAAGCAATTCATACGACCGGCGTGTCACCGTGGGGAGCTCGGTGTTGTTGGTTAAGAAGAAGGATGGGCGATCAAGGCGTGCGTGGACTATCGCGAACTCAACAAGGTTACCGTGAAGAGCGGGTTATCCGTTACCCGCGTATTGGCGATTTGATGGACCAACTTCGTGGAGCGGCGATCTTTTCCAAGATAGACTTGAAGTCGGGCTACCATCAGTTCGCGTGAAGGAGGAAGATGTCGCCAAAGCGACTTCCAGGACTAGATACGGTCACTACGAGTACTTGGTGATGCCGTTTGGGTAGCGAATCGCCCGGTGTGTTTATGGACTACATGAACAGGATTTTCCATTCGTTTTTGGATCAGTTCGTTGTAGTGTTCATCGGCGACATATTGATTTACTCGAGGAACCGAGAAGAGCACGCAGAACACCTATGCAAGTCTGCGGATATTACGAGATAAGCAACTCTATGCCAATCTGTCAAGTGTGAATTTTGGCTTGAAGAGGTGAATTTTCTAGGTCACGTGATTTCCAGAGAAGGGATAGTGTGGATCCAACTAAGATTGAGGCGGTGATAGCGTGGGAACAGTAGAAGACGATTCACGAGATCGGGAGTTTTGTCGGCTTAGCGAGGATATTACAGAAGATTCATTGAAAGTTTCTCGAAGATTGTCGCGCCTCTTTACGATTGGCGAGGAAGGATCAACCTTTTGCTTGGGCCGAGGAGTGTGAAGCCGATTTTCAACGTGAAGGAGCTTTTGGCGGCGGCGCTGTCGCTGATTTTGCCTCAACCCGAAGAGCCTTTCGAGGTGTATTGTGATGCGTCACACCAGGGATTGGGATGTGTCTTTGATGCAACATCGGAAGGTGGTCGCGTATGCTTCAAGACGACTTAAGATTCACGAGAGGAACTATCCTACTCACGACTTGGAGCTAGCGGCTGATAGTTTTCTTGGCCCGAAGATATGGAGGCACTACCTTTACGGGAGCACTCTTCTGTTTTCAGCGATCACAAGAGCTTGAAGTACTGTTCGACCGGAAGGAACTCAACATGCGTCAGCGTAGATGGATAGAATTTCTCAAGGACTACGACTTTACGTTGGAATACCATCCTGGTAAAGCTAACGTAGTAGCGGTCGTTGAGCGGGAAGAGCGTTTAACCTCGGTAATGATGATCAAGGAGTTGGAGATGCTCGAGAAGTTAGAGATTTGAAGTTGAGTGTCGAAGTTTCACCGGGAAGGCGAGATTTGGTATGCTTACCATTTCTAACAGATTGTTGGGCGAGATCCGAGACCGGCAAGTTCGTGACGAGCCCGCGAAGAAGATTCAGTTGATAGCGCAAGGAAGGCGGCGAATTTCAGGTCGGGCCAGGGCGACATCTTGAGGTGCAATGGCCGAGAGTGTGCGTGCCTAACGATCCGAAATGAGGAAGTTGATTCTCGGCGAAGCGCATAAGAGCAACTTTAGTATTCATCCGGAGTTACGAAGATGTATCAAGATTTGAAGAAGCATTTTTGGTGGTCAGGAATGAAGAAGCAAGTGGCCGAGTACGTAGCGTCGTGTTTGTCGTGTCAGAATGCGAAGGTGGAGCACCAGCGACCTGCGGGAATGCTCTGATCGCTTGGCGTGCGGTATGGAAATGGGACAGTATTTCCATGGATTTCGTTGTAGGTTTGCGAAGACGCGAAGAAGAATGATTCGATTTGGGTGATCGTCGACCGATTGACCAAATCTGCTCATTCTTGCGGTGAGGTCAACATACAACGTGGAAAAGGCGGCCAGAGATCTACATCGCGGAGATAATGCGACTTCATGGAATACCATCTTCGATGCGTGTCGGACCGAGATCCGAAGTTCACGTCTCATTTTTGGAGGGAATTGCAGGAGGCGATGGGAACCGAGCTCAGGCTTAGCTCGGCATATCATCCACAGATCGACGGATGATCGAGAAGAGCGATCCAATCGCTTGAAGATTTGTTACGAGCTTATGCGTTAGATCAGGAAGTTGGGACGACGTCTTACCATTGGTGGAGTTCACATACAACAACAGCTTCCATGCGAGTATTGGGATGGCGCCTTTTGAAGCGCTGTATGGGCGGAAATGTCGAGCGCCTCTTTGTTGGTACCAGGGCGGCGAGCGGTGTCGTAGGACCAGATATGATCCAGCAGACTACCGAGAAGATCCGTTTGATCGTAGATCGGATGCGAACATCTCAAAGTCGGCGGAAGAGTTATGCGGATCAACGGCGTCGACCACTCGAGTTCGAGGAAGGAGGACATGTATTTCTTAGAGTCACCCCACTCTGGAGTTGGTCGAGCGATCAAATCCAAGAAACTTACCCTAAATTCATTGGACCTTACCAGATTCTTCGTCGTATTGGTCGATGGCATATCGGTGCATTGCCACCATTCTTGTCGAACATCCACGACGTCTTTCACGTCTCACAATTGCGGAAGTATGTTTCCGACCCTTCTCATGTCATCGAACGGATGTGATTCAAGCGAAGGGCGACTTATCTTTGAAGCGTCACGGCAAGAATCGTTGATCGGAAAGCCAAGCGATTGCGGAACAAAGAGATCCAACTTGTCAAGATTGTGTGGGATCGAGAAGGCGGGAGATGCGACTTGGGAGCTGGAGGAGAAGATGAAGATTCAGTACCCTGAACTTTACGAGGTAAGAAGCTTATTTGCAATTTCGAGGACGAAATTTTTTAGAGGGAGAGATTGTAACACCTGAGGGCGAGATCGACATCGTATTAGAACGACGTATCGAGACCTCGACCAAGACCTTGTGTCGAGATCCCGTGACTAGATCGTTTGCCGAGATCTTTTGTCGGTGATGAGACCACATTACACTATTTCTTTGGTGAGGAGGTCGAGTCGAGTTGATGAAGTCGCGTCTGAGGCGATGAGGGCGCAAGTCGAGCTGAGGAGACCGCGTTCACGAACTCGTGTTAGAACTTTGTACATTTGCACGAGTACTCTTGTCGACATCGTGTCGAGATGACACCTCGTATTATTTGAGCGTTACTCAGCGTTATTATTATATTGTTTGTAATTATTACATTGTCGGCTTGTCGTTGGCCAAGCAGTAGAGGGTAATCATGAGAGGAACGAGTTAACGGGTAGATGATTATTGGGATTGGCATCTTATAGCTGGAGTTACGTTTTACCCCTTTCTCGCTTTTGTATACCACGGCCGTTTCACTCATTTCTCTTTTCTTCTTTCTTCTTCCTCCCTTACGCTCTGTGTTTCGTTGTTTCCTTAAAAATCTTCATCGGCGAAACCGTGAGTTCCAGCCGAGATTCTGCACAAGATTTCTTCATCAATTTTGTTCATCATCAACTTCTCGACCCATATCTCGTCGATCGACCATCACCGTTGAGGTATGAAGAAGCAGATTTTCTTTCATCTGTACTCTTTGTTTAGCGCTAAATCTTCTTCCATTTTTAATCAGTTTTATGCTTCCAAATCATATCAAATTGATAGGTTTTCTTCTTCACAATATTACCTATCTTTTTAACCGATTAATTGAGCTTGTTAAACAAAATTTCTTTCTCTGTTTTTCGCATCGGCAATGCCCGAAACCCCATTTTTGGTTCGTTTCGATTTTACGGTTTTTCGTTCGTTGCTTGAATATTGTTGTTGTCGATCTTTCTGTGAAGCATCGGATAACTTTTCATGAATTCCGATCGAAATCCCTAACTTTGTGTTGGAGGAAAAATATCTTTCAGTTCTTGAGTTTTATATATTTTTAAGGTTGTGGTTGAGTTTGGGGAAGAGAGAGCTAGATGTATTAGAACCATAGATCGATCGAGTTGTGTTTGTTTTAGGAAGTCCGATTCCGAGACCGAGTGAATTTTAATCGAGGTGTACGGAAAGTTTAATCCAAGGACGCGGCGTGAGAATCCGTGAACGAGGATCGTGACGCGGTCGAGGTCGACCGAGAAGCGTCGTATCGAAGTCGTTGTCGAGTTCGTTGAAGACAGCCGATGTCGAGATCGAGTAAGAGAAGTCGTTGTCGAGTTCTTTGAAGACGGTGTGTCGAGGTCGTTGTCGGCGACATTTAACTTGGAGTTCGGTAAGGGCTACTTCTAGATATCTCTAAGGCTTTATTGTATAAGTCCTTAAGTAAGGGCATTTCATATTCTATGTGGTTATGTTATTGTGTATGGAATTCTTGATTTGTGTCGAGATGAAATGTTGTGATATGATTGAGTTTTGCATGTATTTAATATGTGATTGAATATATGTCGTGAAGTGTGTATTGCATGTTGAATTGCGTTTCTTCATGTCGAGCTTGCTCTTTTATTTGACATGCGGTTGAATATTTTGTGTTTAACTCCTGAATATCGTATGCGGCGAATTGTTCATCGAGTGAGCGAGCTAGGTGAGTCGTATATGGCGTTTTGAGCCGTGACCGGATAAGCGAGGGTGCTAGGTCCCCTTTTGTTTACTGGAGATTGACTAGACGTCGCCACGCTCACGGGACTGAGTTATTTGTCCTAGGGAGAGCGAGGATCCCAAGGCTTCGGCTGGACTTTCCGACATCTGATGCAGGCGTGTGCATTAGGAAAATTGTCGAGTCGAGAGAAAATGGAATTGTGAGTTGTGTCGAGTTTAGAGTGAGATGGTCGAGTCACGTCGGTGATTGTTATACTTTGCTGTTTGCTTATATTTTTATGTCGAGCTTATCTTAACTTGTTGAGAAGTTGACCCTTTCCCGTGGTGCCTTCAATCCATGGCGGTTACCCAGGCGATGTCGAGGCGCAGGTAACTCGGCGATGAAGCGATCTTAGGAGGAGGTCGGCGAGGACCCGAGTGACGCACTCTACCGCCGTGATTGTTTATTTATTGGATGTTGGTTTTTCGAGGACTGTTCTTGTAATTCTTTTATGTTCGAGGTCGTGACGGTTTAGGCGATGTTATTTTTGTTGCTCTGAGGGTAGTGGTGGTCTTACTTTTGGAGCGACCCACTGCGTGGGAGTCTGTAGGAAGTACCCCAGGTATAATGGCTATTTTGAAGTTGTCGTACCTTAGGTGTATTTTCTTTGCACATTTGCTACTCTGTATTTTGTATACATTCTTATTTCGAGTGATATATATAGGAATGTTATACATGTATGGTTTATTTGAATTTAAGTCTTGTGTCTTAGTTGCACCATGTTTCGAAAAGCTGTAATTACTCTGATGTGCACGAGTTGGTTTTATATGAAAAATATATATCGCATTTTTAAAAGGCACAAGAGTTTTGTTTTTAAAACATATCTCATATAGGTTTTGTTGAGCTTGTTGTGTTGAGCTCGGTAACTCGAGCTCGGTATATTGAGCTCGGTAGCGGTCCGGAAACGGGTCGTTACAATGATGAACAAGATTGATGAAGAAAATTGATGTAGAATCTCGATGGAACTCAAGGTTTCTTCGATGGAAGTTTTTGGAGAAAAACAACGAAACTCAGAGCAGAAGGAAGGAAGAAGAAAGAAGAAAAGAGAAATGAGTATCTGAGGGAATCGGTCGTGGTATACAGCTGGTGAGAGAAGGGTATAATCGTAACTTCAGCTATAAGATGCCAATCCCATCAATCAATCTACCCGTCTAATCGTTCCTCTCATAATTACTCTCTACTCTGTCGGTCAACGGTCTAGACACACGACGAGAACGGCAAGCCGACAATGTAATAATTACAACAAATATAATAATAATAACGCTGAATAACGTTCGAAAGAATACGAGGTATCATCTCGACACGATGTCGACAAGGGTGCTCGTGCAAGCGCTGAGAGCTCTAACACGAGTTAGTACGCGCGGCCTTCTCGATTCGACATCGCCCTCCTCATTTCGATGCAGCGACTTCATCAACTCGACACGCGACCTCCTGTTTCGGCGGCTAGTGCCGCGCTTGATCTCCTCAGCTCGGCAAATGACCTCGACAAACGATCTTGGCACGGGATCTCGACACAAGGTCTTGGTCGAGGTCTCGATATGTCGTCCTAATACGATGTCGATCTCGTCCTCAGGTGTTACAAAGGAAGCCTATTCAGTGTCGACATTGGTGTTGACAAACCGATGTCCCTGACCGAGTTCCTGAAGCGAGCTCAGAAATTTATGAATTACGAAGAGAAGTTGATGGCATCAAAAGCCAAAGGTAAAACCCAGGAGGAAGCTGGTGGACAACGCGAGGACAAGTCGGCGTAGGAGAGAAGAAAGTCGGGGTCCAACAAAGAGATATGGCGAATATACCCCTTTGAACCCTCCCCCTAAGCGCATACTGAATGAGTGCGCGAACACCGAATTCGTGATCTTTGGAATTAAATTTCCCCGGAAGGGAAAAGAGAAGCCGAATCTTGATAAGTCGAGTCGCCACTTCCACAAGTGTGTCGGACACGAGACCGATGAATGTTTTCACCTGAAGGGCGTCATAGAACAAGCTGATCCGGAAGAGGCGGAGTTGACCAAATATGTGAAAGGAAAGCGAGATTTGGAGATAGAAGGTCTAGATCTAGATCACCTCGACCTCAAAGGAGGGCTTCGACGGGGACGCGGCCACGAAGGAGCGATTCGTGCATCAGGAGAGATCTCGTCCTCCTCCGTCGCCATGGTCATTTAGGAGGATTCTCAGATAAGGGAGGGATGAGCATCAATTCAAAGAAAGCGAAAGTTGAGAGAAGCGATGACCGTTTCTCTTTGTTTTCCTTCATCAAGTCGGCATAAGGGAAGACCACCCCTAGCCTTTTAAAGCGAAGACTTGGTGAATGGAAGGCGAACTATTTGATTCCCTGTTGGTGAAAGCCTATATGGCTAACTTTGGCGTCGAGAAGAATCTTGATAGACGAGGAGCTCGGCGGATATCATGTTCTACGAATTTGTTTAAAACCTTGAAACTACCAGAAAAAGATCTCGTACCGTACCCGGGGTCCGACCTGACTGGTTTCAACGGTTCGAAAACAAAGCCGTTGGGCTAAGTGGAGGTGATGGTGGCTGTAGGAGAGCAACCAATCTCCAAAGCGTGAAGGTCCAATTCATCGTGTTACCATGCAAGTGCATTTACAAGCTGCATCGTCGGACGCCCGACCCTGGGTGAGTTAGGAGCTGTAACCTCGACAGTTCACCTGAAAATGCGTTTTCATGATGACGAAGACAAAGTCGTCACCATCGAAGCCGACCAAGAAGCTGCGAGGAGATGTTATATTTTATCTTTGAAGGTAGAAGAGCAAAGGAAGAGAAACAACTCCCTCGACCAAGAAGCTTGATCTTGCAAAGGCTGCTGCAGACGTCAATCTCACCGATTTCGATGCGAGGATTGAGCTCGAGGATGAGATCTGAGGAAGGCGACCTCCTGGCCCGCGAGCTCCACCAAAGATTAAAAGACCGGTACCCGATGGAGAATTCATCCGAGTTCAACTAGGAGAAGACCCAGGGAAGACAGTGAAGCTTGGTGTCGATCTCCCTGAACAGGTCAAATTGCAAATAACAGAGTGCCTGAAGTCCAATGCCGACCTCTTCGCTTGGACAGCTGCTGACATGCCAGGTATTTCTCCTGATATTGCCTGCCACCAACTCGCTCTCGATCCCAAGGCTCGCTGGGTAGCTCAAAGGCGCCGTAAGCAAGCTCCTGAAAAAGCCGAAGCCGCTGCCAAAGCTGTCGAAGACTTAATTAAAATTGAATTCATTAGGGAGGTCAAATATACTACTTGGGTCAAATGTTGTATTGGTTAAGAAATCTAATGGAAAGTGGCGAATGTGTGTTGATTACATCGATCTTAACAAGGCGTGCCCCAAAGGCGCCTACCCTCCCTAATATCGACAAACTCATCGACAATTCCTCTGGTTTTCAATTGTTGTCTTTCATGGACGCATACTGGGTACAACCAGATTCCGATGCATCATCTTTGATCAGAAAAAACCGCGTTCATGGCGGATAAAGGTAATTCTTGCTATAACGTAATGCCTTTTGGCCTTAAGAAACGGCTGGAGCGACATATCAGCATGATGAATAAAGTCTTCGCCAACGGATCGGTAGAATCTTTGGAGGTATATATGGATGATATGATAGTAAAAACAACGAAAGAAGTCGACCACGTCGTCGATCTTAGAAGTCTTTCTTTGAAATGCGAAGACATAATATGAGGCTCAATCAGGAAAAGTGCACTTTCGGAGTTCGAATCGAAAATTTCTAGGTTTCTACCTAAGCGAGAGGGAATCGAGGCCAACCCCGATAAATGTCGGGTCAGTAATAGAGATGCAAAGAACCATCGCCAAAGAAAAACATCCAAAGACTCACGGAATGCTAGCCTCCTTGACGAGGTTTATCTCAAAATCTGCGAACATGCATTGCCTTTCTTCCGCTTTACTCAAGAAGGGAATTCAGTTCGAATGGTCACCCGAGTGCGAAGAAGCCTTAACACAGTAAAGCATACTATCCCAACCGCCCGGTGTTGGCGAGGCCGTCTCGGGGAGGTCCTTTATCTCTACTTGGTAGTGTCGAACGAAGCTCTGAGTGCCTTCCTCATTCGCGAAGCAGATGAGGACCAGAAACCGGTCTATTTTATAAGCAAAGCACTTCAGGGCCCAGAGCTGAGATACCAGAAAATCGAGAAAGTCGCGCCAGACCGATAATCGCGACTCGACGCTGAGACAATACTTCTTAGCACATCCCATAGTGGTCCGAATCGACCACCAATCAAACAGATTCTACAGGCGACCTGGCGAGGCGTATGATCAAGTGGTCGGTTGAGTTGTCCGGTCGGAGTTACTGAGCCGAGACAAACTATCAAAGCCCAGTGCTTGGCGGATTTCATTGCCGAGATGACTCCTGGAGCTACAGAACAGTGTTCCAAATGGACGGTCCATGTCGACGGATCGTCAATTCCAAGAAGCGATGGCGCTGGTTTGTTGCTCGAGAACGACGGCGGGCTGATCGTCGAATTTTCATTGGGATTCTCCTTTCCCACCTCCAACAACCAGGCAGAGTACAAAGTACGAAGCGTGTTTAGCTGGCCTCACACTGGCTCGAGACTTCGGCGCTGAAGAGGTAAAGCTCAGAACTGATTCTCAGCTAGTTGTGTCCCAGATAAGTGGAGAATACCAGGCTAAAGATCCACTTCTTCAAAAATACCTCGCCCTGGTAAAGAAGAAAATGAGCGACTTCACCTCCGTGGAGATCGTACACGTTCCGAGAGAACAAAACGTCAGAGCTGACATTCTGTCCAAACTCGCCAGCACGAGAAGCTCAGGAAACAACAGATCGGTAATACAAGAAACACTGGCCAAGCTTAGCATTACTGTCGTGGTTGATACCACTTATGACGAGATCTTGAGGAAACTTCCAAATGCGCTTTGCAATTTCCCAGGCAAGTGTCGATGATCCGCCCGATGAGCCCGACAGTTGGATGACACCGATTCAAGAATTTATTCAATTCCGTCGGCTACCTGGCGATGAGAAGGAAGCCCCAAAATCGAAAAAGGCATCTTCGTACTCTATGATCGACGGTATCTTATATCGAAGAGGGTTCTCCACCCCCCTGTTGAAATGCGTCGACGATACCCGAGCGCAATATGCACTTGCTGAAGTGCATGAGGGCATATTTGGGCAACACCTTGGAGGATGTTCCTTGGCAAAGAAAATCCTCCGCGCAGGGTACTACTGGCCGACCCTGAACACGGACGCGATATCGTTCGTGAAGAAATGCGACAAATGCCAGAGACATGGCGATCTACACTTAGCTCCTCCTACAGAGTTAACATCCCTGACATCACCATGGCCCTTTGCCTGGTGGGGTATTGATATACTTGGACCTTTTCCAATGGCTCGGACGGTGAAATACCTGGTCGTTGCGGTAGATTACTTCACCAAATGGGTTGGCGAGCCCTGGCGAAGATAGCGCAAAGAACTTGATTAAGTTCTTCAAAAGATATATTCGACAAGGTTGGGATTCCCAGGGTGGTCGGAAATCACCCAAACAACGGGCATAATTCACGAATCGCGGATTAGAAAGACCTTAGAAGACCTCGACATCAAACAGCACTTCACCTCGGTAGAACACCCCAGACGAGCGGCCAAGTGAGGCGCGAATAGAGTTATCTTCACGAGTGCGAAGCGAAGATTGGATGAGGCCAAAGGCAAGCTGGCGTAAGAGCTTCCCGAGTGCTCGGGCGTATCGGACTACTCCACATTCGACGACAGGAGAATCTCCTTTGTCTCACATATGGGACGAAGCCATCATTCTGTCGAGATTGGGAACTTAGTTGGAGAACCTCGCATCCCCAGTAGCGTTGACAAGCTGTCGAGTATATGAGAAGAACTTCGACCTCCTCGACGAATGCGAGGGAGCTTGCGGCGACTCAGCCGGTCGCGGTGAAACAGAAAATCGCAGCAAGATACAGCCAAAGTGTTGTACGGGGAATTCATGCCTGGGGACTTAGTTCTTCGACGGTGATGTTGGCCTGAAGAACGCCCCAAGGAAACTTGCACCCAATTGGGAAGGCCCATGCTGAATTGTCGCAAAGGCAGTCTGGCGCCTACACCCTCGAGACAACTGCAAGGACAAAGAAATTCCAAGAACTTGGAACGCAAAGAAAGATGAAGAAATATTATAGTTGAAACAAATGTATCCTAAACACATAAATGTGAAGCAATGAAGTATGATTGGAGAAATACGCAACCAGCATTTATTTATTATCAAAGCCTTGTGCGTTGGCACAAGCACCTGATGAAGAGATCGTCCTCGTGCCGAGACCGCGTGCACGAGCTCGTGATAAAGCCTTGTCGACCTCGTGCCGAGACCGCGTGCACTAGCTCGCGATAAAGCCTTGTGCGTTGGCACAAGCACCTGTGATCGACCTCGTGCCGAGACCGCGTGCACGAGCTCGTGAAAAAGCCTTGTGCGTTGGCACAAGCACCTGATGAAGAGATCGACCTCGTGCCGAGACCGCGTGCACAAGCTCGTGATAAAGCCTTGTGCGTTGGCACAAGCACCTGATGAAGAGATCGACCTCGTGCCGAGACCGCGTGCACGAGCTCGTGAAAAAGCCTTGTGCGTTGGCACAAGCACCTGAGATCGACCTCGTCGAGAGACCGTGCACGAGGCTCGTGATAAAGCCTTGTCGCGTTGACACAAGCACACTGTGATCGACCTCGTCGAGACCGGCGTGCACGAGCTCGTGATAAAGCCTTGTGCGTTAGCTGGCACACGATGAAGAGATCTGTGATCGACCTCGCGTCGACCCGCGTGCGAGCTCGTGATAAAGCCTTGTGCGTTGGCACAAGCACTGATGAAGAGGTCGACCTCGTGCCGAGACCGCGTGCAGGCTCGTGATAAAGCCTTGTGCGTTGGCACAAGCACCTGATGAAGAGATCGCCCTCGTGCCGAGCCCGCGTGCAGGAGCTCGTGATAAACCCTTGTCGCCCTCGTGCTGAGACCGCGTGCACGAGCCCGTGATAAAGCCTTGTGCGTTGGCACAAGCACCTGATGAAGAGATCGACCTCATGCCGAGACCGCATGCATGAGCTCGAAGAGATTGACCTCGCGCCGAGACCGCGTGCACGAACTTCGTGATAAAGCCTTGTACCTTGCACAAGCACGCCAAGCCTCGTGTCGAGAAGCGCCTCGGGAGAGGTGGAACACGAAGGTCCTAAACGGCCCGATAAACAAAGCCGCGACCGACGGCGTTTGCGGTTCCTACGAACAAAGGCGTCGAGCGTCAACATCAATGAACTTCAACAAGTCTCCACCTCGACATTCGAGCTAGCGACTTGGGGCAAGCTGTTCGGGTGGCGAGGCCCGTCGAAGACCCGGCATTCACAGGCCCATTTCCGCTCGTCGATCCACCTTCCCTCGATGCCACGTCGTCCGCATGCCTCTCCGCTTCCCTCAGCGGCCGACCCAGCGGCTTTGTGCATTAAAGGAATTTAATGCCGACTTAGGGTTTCACGGACGGATTACACATCGGCGATGGCCGTCCTCAACTCATATTTAAAGAAGACCGCATCAAACGGTCGAGGTAATGATTTTTCTACCACCTCTTTACTCACCTCGACACACACTGACTTGAGCGTCGGAGTGTTTGCAGGTACACCACCCAACACGCCGTCGTCATCCGTCGCGAGCGCAACCGCACTGCTTCCCTCCGGTCATCCTCTGAAGTTTTGTTCAGAACAAGGAGGCATGTCATGAGAAAGAGGACGGTCACACACATCATGCTCAAGAGGAAGAGGTTCATTGAAAGCAGGAGGAAGACTCTTCTACTCCATGGAATTCATCCTAAATATGTGTCACGTCTTGATACAAAGACTTGGTTTTTGGATCCATTTTCTAAAAACCCTGAGAAGACCTTGCCTATCCAAAGCCCTTGTCTATTCCAAGAGAAAAATGTTTTTCTATCTTAAATCATGGAAGTAGTTCCTAAGTCTTAACATTGGCAAAACTTTGTAACAAAGAGGATTAAATTAAAATCTAAAATAAAGATAAAGGATCAATAATTTAGTCAAAACAAATCCTTTATTTTTTTTTTGATAGGCAAAACAAATCCTTTATTAATAAGGAATGACATTTTTGGTATTGGAATAGACAAACTATGAATCCAAACAATCTTTTCATAGAAGTTTGTCCCCAGTTTGGTGGAATTTATAAAAAATTTACTCAGTAATAGTGTATTGAAGATATCATATTAAAGGGTATTTTTAGGATGACTTCTAATAGGAACCCCATCAAAAAGGGTATATTAAAAAGTATTTTTAGTATATCAAATTTACAAGGATGATCCCTCCAAAATACCTATAGGTTTAGGTTTTCTAACAAGTTTGCACATATTGCATTCTCACCTTTTATAATATTTTGAATTTCTATCACTAGCGTAATCTTAAAAACAAGACTAATCTTAATCTATCAGAATTTTTTTCGAAAGTCGGTAGAAACAAAACCCAAATTAAATTTAGAAGCTGTAGCAGATTAAAATCTAACCTAAATGCCGAATTATAAATATAACAACATAAACAAATTAAAGAAAAATATGTTCTAATAATAGCAAAGCAAGATGATGAGTTACCAGCTTTGGGGTTGGGTCTTTATTTTTTTTTTGTTTTGGGGGGTTGTAGCGGTGGTTTGGTGGTGCTTGGATAGAGATCTATGACAAGATATGATGGTGCTATTTCAAGCCAAAGGATTTGATTTAGAGTTGGAGGGGGTGCAATGGTGAAGGTGTATGACTGTTCTATCATGGATCATGGCCTTTGGGAGACAATGACAATGGAGGAAAAGGTCTATATGTTGTTCTTGTCTTGACAATGGGACGCTTTAACCCCGTTATAAGATTATCTACAACTATAATAGCCATAATGACTTAGTTGAGATGTTCTTGGGTTTTCATTTCACTACTTTGTTTGGTGAGAACGGAGAGGGAAAATGGGGAGAACACAAAGGCGAAGGAGGAACCATGCAATAAATTTACCCTCGCCACTTAAGTTCAAATTCATATGGGACTTGACATTGTCCACAACACATACCACTTATCTTTTTTTAAACATAATTTGATGGTTATTTTCTTCAGAGACACATTTTTTTAAGGTCTTCAGACGCATTGAAGGCCCTTTTTTAATATAAAATTGGAATGCAAGAGGAATAAAAACAAATTAACTCACAAGGGAATCAAACTAGTGACTTGTTTTAACTTCTAAGTGCATTGAAATAACTTGATGCGTAAATAAATTTAGGTATATAATATAATATAATATAATATAATTGAGTGTTGGAATTGGGGTATTTTAATTTAAATTATTTAATTTGATGTATATTAGTGAATTGGAATTTCAGTTGAATCTAATACCATAAAATTGAATGACTAGTAGTTTTTATGTTTTTAATTTTTAACTTGAGTCTTGAAAATTATAAATACACATATGAAACATTTTTAGGGAAATACAAGTATGACACATAAAAGTGTAGAGTAATATTTTACTATTTATTATTTGTATATTGTAGAAACAATTATTATTGACATTAACAATTATTGTTATTGTCAAAAAAAATCATTGTTGTTGAGACTCGTCAGGGACCTTGGTGACTTCCAATTATTATCATCCTTGGTGTTCTAATACTACAATGTTTACTAATACTGACTTTAACAACTACCAAAGATCCTTTGACTACCACGATTAGCATCCTCCAACCATTGTAATTGCTTTTCCATCACCAAGACACCAACCTTGTTGGTATCATACAAATGCCATAGAAGCTTGTATCCTCTAATAAAAATTTAAATTCATTTTAGACTTTCACGCTAATTCTTTAGTTGTTTTGTTCATAAAAATTATAATTCTTAACCAATTCTAATTCTCTGTCCAATACTATTTATAACGAAGTTAGAATTAAAATTAAAATTTCAAACTATAATTCCAGTTCCATCATTCAAACAAACCTACTATTACCAAAAAAATTAAAAAAAAATTCAAACAAACCCTAAGATTCATTTTACATTATCAAGCATATGATTTCTGATATCAAAAGGCATATGGTTCTTTTCATTTTAATAAACTCAACAATAAAGTCTACTAAAGTCGAATGAATTGAATAATAGATATGATCAAATCCAATGATTCAATTGACGTTTTGTGTAACGACCCGTTTCCGGACCGCTACTGAGCTCAATATACCGAGCTCGAGTTACCGAGCTCAACACACCAAGCTCAACATAAACCTATATGAGATGTGTTTTAAAAACAAAACTCTTGTGCCTTTTAAAAATACGATATATATTATTTTTTATAAAATCAACTCGTGCACATCGAGTAATTACTGACTTTTGAAACATGGTGCAACTAAGACACAAGACTAAAATTCTAATAAAACATACATGCATAACATACACATATATATATATCACTCAAATAATAATGTATACAAAATACGAGTAGCAAATATGCAAAGAAAATACACCTAAGGTACGACAACTTCAAAGAGTAATCATACCTGGGGTACTTTCCAGGAACTCCCACGCAGGTGCTCCAAAAGTAAGACCACGGTCTACCTGTAGCAACAAAACAACATCGCCTAAATGGTCACGACCTCGAACACAAAAGAAAACGAAGTACAGTCCTCAGAAAAACAAACATTCAACAAATAAACAATCACGACAGATAGAGGTCGTCACTCGGGTCCTCGTCGAGCTCCTCCTTGGCATCGTCTACTGTCGAGTTCCCTGCGCCCTCCACATCGCCTGGGTAACCGTCATGGATTGAAGGCACCACGGAAAGGGTCAACTTCTCAACAATTCAAGATAAGCTCGACATAAAAATATAAACAAACGAAAGTATAACATTCACCGAAGCGTGACTCGACCATCTCACTCTAAACTCGACACAACTCGCAAATCCATTTTCTCTCGACTCGACAATTTTCCGGAATGCACACGCAGCCGTCTGGTATGTCGGAAAGTCGGCCAGAAGCCTTAGGATCCTCGCTCTCCCTAGGGCGATCAACTCGAGTCCGTAAGGCGTGGCGGCGTCTAGTCAATCTCCGTAAACAAAAGGGGACCTAGCACCCTCGATTATCCGGTCACGGCTCAAAACGCGTCATACGACTCACCTAGCTCGCTTCACTCGATGAACAATTCGCCGCATACGATATTCAAAGAGTTAAACACAAAATATTCAACCGCATGTCAAATAAAAGAGCAAGCTCGACATGAAGAAACGCATAATTCAACATGCAATACACAATTCACGACATATATTCAATCACATATTAAATACATGCAAAACTCAATCATATCACAACATTTCATTTCGACACAAATCAGAAATCCATACACAATAACATAACCACGTAGAATATGAAATGCCGCTTACTTAAGGACTTATAAAATAAAGCCTTAGAGATATCTAGGAGTGGCCCTTACGCTAGCATACTACGAAAGGATTAATGTGAAGCGGCCTTACCGAACTCAGTTAATGCTGCTCGACAACGACCTCGACACAGCTGTCTTCAAAGAGCTCGACAACGACTTCTCTTACTCGATCTCGACACGTACACTTCTCAGTCGACCTCGACACGTACAATCCTCAATCTGGATTCTGCTGCTTCCGCGTCCTTGGATTCGCTTTCCCGTACACCTCGATTCGGAAATCACTCGATCTCGGGAATCAGACTTCCTAAAACAAACACAACTCAGATCGATCTATAGGTTCCAATACATCTAACTCTCTCTTCCCCAAACTCAACCACAACCCAGAAAAATATGAAACTCAAGAACTGAAATATATTTTTCCTCTAACACAAAGTTAGGGATTTCGATCCAAATTTCATGAAAAGTTATCGATGCTTCAGCGGATAGATCGACAACAACAATAACCGAAGCAACAAGCGAAAAACCAGAAATCGAAATGAACCAAAAATGGAGGTTTACGGGCACCGCCGATGCAGAAATCGAGAAAGAAATTTGTTTTACAAGCCCGATTAATCGGTTAAAAAGATAGGTAATATTATGAAGAAGAAAACCCATCAATTTGACATGATTTGGAAGCATAAAGCGGTTAAAAATGGAAGAAGAATTAGCGCTAAGCGAGTACGAAGAAGATAAAAATCTGTTCTTCATACCTCAATGGTGATGGTCGATCAGGCGAGATATGGGTCGAAGTTGATGATGAACAAGATTGATGAAGAAAGCTTGCGAGAATCTCGATGGAACTCACGGTTCGTCGATGGAGATTTTGAAGAAAACAACGAAACACAGAGCGAAGGAAGGAAGAAGAAAGAAGAAAAGAGAAATGAGTGTGAGGGAATCGGTCGTGGTATACAATTTGGCGAGAAAGGGGTATAAACGTAACTCCAGCTATAAGATGCCAATCCCATCAATCATCTACCCGTTAACTCGTTCCTCTCATAATTACCCTCTACTGCTGCCGGTCAGCGACGGCAAGCGACAATATAATAATTACAAACAATATAATAATAACGCGTTGAATAACGCGTTCGAAAGAATACGAGGTGTCATCTCGACACGATGTCGGCAAGAGAGCTCGTGCAAACGCATAAGGTTCTAACACGAGTTCGTGAGCGCGGTCTCCTCGGCTCGACTTGCGTCCTCATCAGCCATTTCGATGCAGCGACTTCATCAACTCGACACGCGACCTCCTCAGCTCAGCAGCTAGTGCACGTGGTCTCATCAGCTCGACAAAAGATCTCGGCAAACGATCTAGTCACGGGATCTCGACACAAGGTCTTGGTCGAGGTCTCGATACGTCGTCCTAATACGATGTCGATCTCGTCTTCAGGTGTTACATTTTGTTCTAAAAAGCTTATGCGCAAGACAATGAACTTGATTTTCCTCGTTTAAAAATTAAACAAAACTACATTCATCTAATGAAACACAGCTTAATCCTATCAAAGTCAAGCATATGTCCGACTCTTGAATAAATTAATATGCGGTTTTAATCTACTAATCAATGGATATTACTTTTTTCAAAAATATGGATAGATGAATCAACATTAAAGTTATTATTGAAAGTAAAAGTCGTGCCATTTGTGCACGAGTTCTCCACATATTAAAGCCATTAAAAATTGATATAAAATTTTCATGACATGCTTTATATATATGGCTAGGACAGTGCACCAATGGACAACACAAGCCGGGGATGGTACTGCGTATAGGCTTAATCGGCACCTGAATTCCATATTCAATCATCTGGATTGCATAGGAGTCATTTGACAAATTCTCCAATACGATATCTCTTAGGCCGATTCCAGGTGCTTTTGAAAGAATATACCTCTTAAGTTCATCATTAAATAAAGGATCAGATGTCGTTTTAAGTTCATCATTAAATAAAGGATCAGATGTCGTTGCCTTTGAAAAGAATATACCCCCAAGTTCAACATTTAAATAGGGTCAAATGCCATTGCTTGGAGTCTAACATACGCATGAACAAGTGCTCCTATACACCACTCAGAAATAGCTAGTTAGAAATGTTGGCTGGCAATCCCTTTGGTAGACAAGGATAATCGCGCTGGTTAGTCAAGGACCTCCCCTCAGGGTGTCCAGAAATGAACCTGAAAATCAGGTCTGCTTCAAAACGCGAAATATATCTAGGATGACTTCCATAGAAAATATGACTTTTCTCCTACTTTTGACAAGTATGGCGCGTTCATCATCCTCAGAAAAATTTCTGTAACACCTGAGGACGAGATCGACATCGTATTAGGACGACGTATCGAGACCTCGACCAAGACCTTGTGTCGAGATCCCGTGCCAAGATCGTTTGCCGAGGTCATTTGCGAAATTTGAGAGAGACCGCGTGGTACTAGGCTTTGGTGAGGAGGTGGGGTGTCGAGCTGATGAAGTCGCGTACCGAGCTGAGGAGGCCGCGTTCACGAACTCGTGTTAGAACCTTGTGCGCTTGCACGAGCACCCTTGTCGACATCGTGTCGAGATGATAACTCGTATTCTTTCGAACGTTATTCAGCGCTATTATTATATTGTTTGTAATAATTATAGTGTCGAACTGCCGTTCGCCGTGGTGTCTAGACCGTTGACCGACAGAGTAGAGGGTAATTATGAGAGAGGAACGATTAGACGGGTAGATGATTGATGGGATTGGCATCTTATAGCTGGAATTACGATTATACCCTTCTCTCACCAGCTGTATTCACGACCGATTCCCTCAGATACTCATTAATCTTTTCTTCTTTCTTCTTCCTTCCTTCTGCTCTGAGTTTCGTTGTTTTTCTCCAAAAACTTCCATCGAAGAAACCTTGAGTTCCATCGAGATTCTACATCAACTTTCTTCATCAATCTTGTTCATCATCATCTTCTCGACCTATATCTCGCCTGCTCGACCATCACCATTGAGGTATGAAGAACAGATCTTTCTTTTCCTCTGTGCTACTGTTTAGCGCTATTTCTTCTTCCATTTTTAGCCAGTTTTATGCTTCCAAATCATGTCAAATTGATGGGTTTTCTTCTTCACGATATTACCTATCTTTCTAACCGATTAATTGGGCTTGTAAAACAAATTTTCTTCCCCTGTTTTTCTGCAATCGGCAGTGCCCAGAAACTCTTCATTTTCGGTCTATTTCGATTTCTTGTTTTTCGTTTGTTGCTTCCGGTTATTGTTGTTGTCGATCTATCTGTTGAAGCATCAGATAACCTTTTTCATGAACTTTTGATCGAAAACCCTAACTTTGTGTTAGAGGAAAAATATATTTCAGTTCTTGAGTTTTATATTTTTCTGGGTTGTGGTTAAGTTTGGGAAGAGAGCTAAGTGTATTAGAACCCATAGATCGAGCTGAGTTGTGTTTGTTTTAGGAAGTCTGATTCCCGAGATCGGGTGATTTCCGAATCGAGGTGTACGGGAAAGCGAATCCAAGGACGTGGAAGCGGTGGGATCCAGATCGAGAACTGTACGTGTCGAGGTCGACTGAGAAGCGTACGTGTCGAGGTCGATTGAGGACGGTACGTGTAGAAGTCGTTGTCGAACTCGTTGAAGACAGCCGTGTCGAGATCGAGTAAGAGAAGTCGTTGTCGAGCAACTTTAGCTTGGAGTTCGGTAAGGGCAGCTTTTAGACATTATTAAGACTTTATTTTTATTGTTATATTTCTGTACGAATTTCCTTGATTGGTGTCGAGCTTGGAATGTTGTGATATGATTGAGTTTTTGCATGTATTTGATATGTGATTGAATATATGTTGTGAATGGTGTATTGCTGTCGAATTGCGTTTCTTCATGCAGAATGTTTTATTGCTTAAAAGTCGGTGCGTTTTCTTCATGTTAAGCATGCTCTCTTTATTTGATATGTGATCAAGTAAGTTGTGTTACTCTTTGACATGCGGCGAGCTAATCATCGAGTGAGAGAGCTAGAAGTCGTATGGCGTTTTTGAGCGGACCAGGATAAGCGAGGGTGCTAGGTCCCCTTTTTGTTTATGGTGGATTGGCTGGCGTCGCATTATCGGTTTGGGGTTGGACCTGGCGATTAATGCATGGTATCGGTTTGGGGTTGGACCTGCCGTTTACCTATTACGTCAGTTTGGGGATGGACCTGCTGACGATATTCCGGAATAAGAGTTGTGTCGAGTCTAGAGTGAGATGGTCGAGTCACGTGTGGTGATTGAGATATATTATTGCTGTTTGCTTATTCTTTATGTCGAGCTTATCTTGAATTGTTGAGAAGTTGACCCTTTCCCGTGGTGCCTTCAATCCATGACGGTTACCCAGGCGATGTCGAGGGCGCAGGGAACTCGACAGTAGATGATGCCGAGGAGGAGCTCGACGAGGACCCGAGTGACGACCTGTACTTGTCGTGATTGATTATGTTTGTTCGACGCATTTCTTTTGATGACTGTACTTGTTTTTCTTTTGTGTTCGGAGGTCGTGACCAGTTTGGGCCGGTTATGTTTTGTTGCTACAGGGTAGACTGGTGGTCTTACTTTTGGAGCAGCCCCCTGCGTGGGAGTCTGTCGGAAGTACCCCCAGGGTATGATTGCTCTTTTGAAGTCGTCGTACCTTAGGTGTATTTTCTTTATACATTGCTACTCTGTATTTTGTATACATTATTATTTCGAGTGATATATATATATATATGTTATGCATGTATGTTTTATTAGAATTTAAGTCTTGTGTCTTAGTTGCACCATGTTTCGAAAAGCTGTAATTACTCTGATGTGCACGAGTTGGTTTTATAAAAAAATATATATCGTATTTTTAAAAGGCACAAGAGTTTTGTTTTTAAAACACATCTCATACAGGTTTATGTTGAGCTTGGTGTGTTGAGCTCGGTAACTCGAGCTCGGTATATTGAGCTCGGTAGCGGTCCGGAAGCGGTCGTTACCTTTGTTGGTATCGAGCGGTTCGGTTACGTAGAAGTGTGCATAGGAGATTTGATGGTCGGTGTTGGGTTATGTGTGTGGGTACCTAGTTGTATTATGTTGATTCTTTGTTTGATTAAGTGAAGCAATCGATTGCTTGAAAAATTGTTTGAAGCTGTTTCTTGATTGAAGCGGTGTGTTTTAACACATCCTTGTTGTGAGATTCGACGGGGTTTTGAACTTTGTGGAATCTAATGCCACCTCGTAGGAATACGGCTGCAACCGAGAACGTCGACATGGAACGAGCAATTCAAGCTATGACCGAGATGGCGGCAGCCATGGCTCAACAATCATTGCTGCAACTCAACAGGCTAACGCGATGGCTCAGCCAGGCGGCGGCGTTAACTCGGCGAACTTGCGGCAAAGACAGAAGCGAGCGAAATCTTTGAAGCTAGAGGATTGGCCGACTTGAGAAGCATGATCCAGAAGTTCTACGGTGAGCCAAATCGGATAAAGGCGATCTGTGGATGCAAGAGATCGAGAAGATCTTTGAGGCACTTCATTGCCCGGACAACGTGAAGGTCGACTATGCCACCTACTTACTGCTAGGAGACGCAGAGTGTTGGTGGAGAGGAGTGAAGCAAACATTTATAGCGGAACGTCGCGAGATGACCTGGGAGCTTTTTCGTGAAAGGTTCTTGGACAAGTACTTCCCAGATACTGCACGAGCCGAGAAGGAGCAAGAGTTTCTTCAATTGCAGCAAGGCGGTATGACAGTGTCCGAGTATGCGGCCAAGTTCGAGTCGTTGGCGAGGTATTTTAGTCCATTCCGTGATCGAGTTGACCAAAGATGGTTGAGTGAAAGATTCCAACGGGGATTGAGATTCGACATTCAGAAGTCAGTGGTGTCGTTGAGAATCCGAAACCTCCAAGAGCTGATTGATCGATGTGTCGAGGTAGAAGGAGTAAGAAGCCACAAGAAGAAGATTATTGTGGGCGGACCGGTGAGACCCCAGAGTGCGGGCGAGATTTGCCGCAGAAGGAAACAACTTCTGAAGAAGCGTCTGGCCAGGCCTCGGGGAGCGACAACAGGGCGATATCGTCAGATGACCCAGTGCAGAAGCGGAGGACGAGGCCGGTGTCGAGGTGACTTGTTTCCGTTGTGGAAAGACGGGACATTACGCCAATAAGCGTACTCGGAAGGAGGGTGTGCTACAACCGCAAGAAGCCAGGGCATTTTGCCAAGGATTGTCCTACACCTAAAGGTGAGCAAGCGATGCTTGCGGCAAAGGCCAAAGGAAAGCGTCAAGTGGCTAAAGGCGAGTTTTACGCATGAGTGGCGAGGAAGCGAGCAGTGAAGATCTTATCCAAGGTGAATGTGAGATCGAGGGTAAATCTTTATCCGTTCTTTTTGATTCGGTGCAACACATTCCTTTATTTCTTGATTGTGTGAACCATTTGAACTTATTGTGGCTTTACCAGATTTAAATTAGTAGTTACAACCCAATTTGCTAAAACCTTAGTCACAAACACTTGCATGTCTTAATTGTGTAGTGGTTATTGAGTAGAAAGTTTGTGGTCAATTTGGTTTGTTTGCCTCTTAAGGGCTTAGATGTCATTCTCGGGATGGATTGGTTGTCACACCACCATGTCCTTTTGGTGTGCCGTAAAGCTGTAATTTTTCAGGACCTTGGAGTCTCCAATTATCTTTCTGCGAACGTATTGGAGTTTCTTTGAAAGAAGGAACTAGGGAATACATGTATCGGCTAGTTCGGAAGTTTTCCAGGCGGTCGGCGTGAAGAATGTTCGGTGGTGTGTGACTTTGAGGGCGTTTTCAGAAGGCGTGCCAGGGTTACCACCAAGACGAGAGGTCGAGTTCTCCATCGACTGATTCCAGGAACGAGGCCGATTTCCAAAGCGCCATACGGGATGTCTCTGCCGAGATGAAAGAAGCGAAGTCCCGGATCGAACACTTGGAGTCGAAGCAATTCATACGGCCGAGCGTGTCACCGTGGGGAGCTCCGGTGTTGTTGGTTAAGAAGAAGGATGGGCGATCAAGGTGTGCGTAGATTACCGCGAGCTCAACAAGGTTACCGTGAAGAACCGATTATCCGTTACCACGTATTGGCGACTTGATGGATCAACCGTGGAGCGGCGATCTTTTCCAAGATAGACTTGAAGTCGGGCTACCATCAGTTCGCGTGAAGGAGGAAGATGTCGCCAAGCGACTTCCAGGACTAGATCACGGTCACTACGAGTACTTGGTGATGCCGTTTGGGTGACGAATCGCCCGGTGTGTTTATGGATTACATGAGCAGGATTTTCCATTCGTTTTGGATCGATTCGTTGTAGTGTTCATCGGCGACATCTCGATCTACTCGAGGCAGAGAAGAACACGCAGAACACCTATGTCAGCAATCTGCAGATATTACGAGATAAGCAACTCTATGCCAACCTGTCGAAGTGTGAATTTTGGCTTGAAGAGGTGAATTTTCTTGGTCACGTGATTTCCAAAGAAGGGATAATTTGTGGATCCAACTAAGATTGAAGTGTGCTAGCGTGGAAAGCAATGAAGGCGATTCTGAGATCGGGAGTTTTGTCGGCTTAGCGAGGATATTGCGAAGATTCATTGAAGGTTTCTCGAAGATTGTTGCGCCTCTTACGGTCGACGAGGAAGGATCAACCTTTGCCTGGGCCAGGAATGTGAAGCCGATTTTCAACGATGAAGGAGCTTTTGGCAGCGGGCGCTGTGTTGATTTTGCCTCAACCGTAAGAGCCTTTCGAGGTGTATTGTGATGCGTCACACCAGGGATTGGGATGCGTCTTTGATGCAACATCGGAAGGTGGTCGCGTATGCTTCAAGACAACAAGATTCACGAGAGGAACTACCTACTCACGACTTGGAGGTAGCGTGATAGTTTTTGGCTGAAGATATGGAGACACTACCTTACGGAGCACTCTTCTTTGTTTTCAGCGATCACAAGAGCTTGAAGTACCTGTTCGACCAGAAAGAGCTCAACATGCGTCAGCATAGATGGACAGAATTTCTCAAGGACTACGACTTTACGTTGGAATACCATCCCGGTAAGGCTAACGTGGTAGCAGATGTGTTGAGTAGGAAGAGCGTTTTAACCTCGGTATTGATGATCAAGGAGTTGGAGATGCTTGAGAAGTTCCGAGACTTGAAGTTGAGTGTCGAAGTTTCACCGGGGAAGCTGAGATTTGGTATGCTTACCATTTCTAACAGATTGTTGGACGAGATCCGAGACCAGCAAGTTCATGACGAGCTTCTGCAAGAGAAGGTCGATTGATAAGCGCAAGGAAGGCGACAGAATTTCACGTCGGAGCGGACGACATCTTGAGGTGCAATGGCCGAGTGTGCGTACCTAACGTATCCGAGCTGAGAAAGTTGATTCTCGACGAAGTGCATAAGAGCAACTTTAGTATTCATCCAGGAGTTACGAAGATGTATCAAGACTTGAAGAAGCATTTTTGGTGGTCCGGAATGAAGAAGCAAGTGGCCGAGTACGTAGCTTCGTGTTTAACGTGTCAGAAAGCGAAGGTGGAGCACCAGCGACTGCGGGGAATGCTCTGATAATCGAGCGTACCAGTTTGGAAATGGGATAGTATTTCCATGGACTTCGTTGTAGGTTTGCGAAGACGCGAAGAGGAATGATTCGATTTGGGTGATCGTCGACCGATTGACCAAATGCGCTCATTCTTACGGTGAGGTCGACATACAACGTGGAAAAGGCGGCCGAGATCTACATCGCGAGAGATAGTGCGACTTCATGGAATACCCTCTTGATCGTGTCGGACCAGGATCCAAGTTCACATCTCATTTTGGAGGGAATTGCAAGGAGCGATGGGAACCGAGCTCGAGGCTTAGCTTCGGCATATCATCCACGCAGGCGGTCGGCCGAGAAACGATCCAATCACTTGAAGATTTGTTGCGAGCTTGTACGTTAGATCACCGAGAAGTTGGGACGACGTCTTACCATTGGTGGAGTTCACCTACAATACTTGATTTCCATGCGAGTATTGGAATGGCACCTTTTGAAGCGTATGGGCGGAAATGTCGACGCCTCTTTGTTGGTACCAGGGCTGGAGCGAATCGTCAGAGACCAGATATGATCCAGCGGACTACCGAGAAGATCCGTTTGATCGAGAGATCGGATCACGAACATCTCAAAGTCGGCGGAAGAGTTATGCGGACCAACGGCGTCGACCACTCGAGTTCGAGGAAGGAGAACATGTATTTCTTAGAGTCACCCCCACCATCGAGTTGGGTCGAGCGATCAAATCCAAGAAACTTACCCATAAATTTATTGGACCTTATCGATTCTTCGTCTAATTGGTCGATGGCATATCAGTTGCCTTGCCACCATTCTTGTCGAACATCCACGGCGTCTTCCATGTCTCACGATTCACGGAAGTATATTTCCGACCCTCTCATGTCATCGAACCGGATGTGATTCAAGCGAAGGGCGACCTATCTTCGAAGCATTACCAGCAAAAGATCGTTGATCGGAAAGCCAAGCGATTCGCGGAACAAAGAGATTCAACTTGTCAAAGTTGTGTGGGATCGTAAGAAGGCGGGAGATGCGACTTGGGAGGCTGGAGGAGAAGATGAAGACTTCGATTACTGAACTTTTCCGAGGTAAGAATCTTATTTGCAATTTCGAGTGAAATTTTTTAGAAGGAGAGATTGTAACACCTGAGGACGAGATCGACATCGTATTAGGACGACGTATCGAGACCTCGACCAAGACCTTGTGTCGAGATCCCGTGCCAAGATCGTTTGCCGAGGTCATTTGCCGAGCTGAGGAGACCGCGTGTACTAGCTGCTGAGCTGAGGAGGTCGGGTGTCGAGCTGATGAAGTCGCGTACCGAGCTGAGGAGGCCGCGTTCACGAACTCGTGTTAGAACCTTGTGCGCTTGCACGAGCACCCTTGTCGACATCGTGTCGAGATGATAACTCGTATTCTTTCGAACGTTATTCAGCGCTATTATTATATTGTTTGTAATAATTATAGTGTCGGCTTGCCGTTCTCGTCGTGTGTCTAGACCGTTGACCGACAGAGTAGAGGGTAATTATGAGAGAGGAACGATTAGACGGGTAGATGATTGATGGGATTGGCATCTTATAGCTGGAATTACGATTATACCCTTCTCTCACCAGCTGTATTCACGACCGATTCCCTCAGATACTCATTAATCTTTTCTTCTTTCTTCTTCCTTCCTTCTGCTCTGAGTTTCGTTGTTTTTCTCCAAAAACTTCCATCGAAGAAACCTTGAGTTCCATCGAGATTCTACATCAACTTTCTTCATCAATCTTGTTCATCATCATCTTCTCGACCTATATCTCGCCTGCTCGACCATCACCATTGAGGTATGAAGAACAAATCTTTCTTTTCCTCGTACTCTTTGTTTAGCGCTATTTCTTCTTCCATTTTTAGCCGCTTTATGCTTCCAAATCATGTCAAATTGATGGGTTTTCTTCTTCACGATATTACCTATCTTTCTAACCGATTAATTGGGCTTGTAAAACAAATTTTCTTCCCTGTTTTTATGATCAGCGGTGCCCGAAACTCTTCATTTTCGGTCTATTTCGATTTCTTGTTTTTAGTTTGTTGCTTAGGTTATTGTTGTTGTCGATCTATCTGTTGAAGCATCGGATAACCTTTTTCATGAACTTTTGATCGAAAACCTAACTTTGTGTTAGAGGAAAAATATATTTCAGTTCTTGAGTTTTATATTTTTACGGGTTGTGGTTAAGTTTGGGAAGAGAGCTAAGTGTATTAGAACCCATAGATCGAGTGAGTTGTGTTTGTTTTAGGAAGTCGATTCAGAGATCGGGTGATTTCCGAATCGAGGTGTACGGGAAAGCGAATCCAAGGACGTGGAAGCGGTGGGATCCAGATCGAGAACTGTACGTGTCGAGGTCGACTGAGAAGCGTACGTGTCGAGGTCGATTGAGGACGGTACGTGTAGAAGTCGTTGTCGAACTCGTTGAAGACAGCCGTGTTGAGATCGAGTAAGAGAAGTCGTTGTCGAGCAACTTTAGCTTGGAGTTCGGTAAGGGCAGCTTTTAGACATTATTAAGACTTTATTTTTATTGTTATATTTCTGTACGAATTTCCTTGATTGGTGTCGAGCTTGGAATGTTGTGATATGATTGAGTTTTTGCATGTATTTGATATGTGATTGAATATATGTTGTGAATGGTGTATTGCTGTCGAATTGCGTTTCTTCATGCAGAATGTTTTATTGCTTAAATGTCGAATTGCGTTTTCTTCATGTTAAGCATGCTCTCTTTATTTGATATGTGATCAAGTAAGTTGTGTTACTCTTTGACATGCGGCGAGCTAATCATCGAGTGAGAGAGCTAGGAGTCGTATGGCGTTTTGGCCGGACCCGGATAAGCGAGGGTGCTAGGTCCCCTTTTTGTTTATGGTGGATTGGCTAGGCGTCGCATTATCGGTTTGGGGTTGGACTCGCTGATTAATGCATGGTATCGGTTTGGGGTTGGACTGCCGTTTACCTATTACGTCGGTTTGGGGATGGACTCTTGGCGATATTAGGAATAAGAGTTGTTTCGAGTCTAGAGTGAGATGGTCGAGTCACGTGTGGTGATTGAGATATATTATTGCTTTGTTGCTTATTCTTTATGTCGAGCTTATCTTGAATTGTTGAGAAGTTGACCACTTTCGTGGTGCCTTCAATCCATGACGGTTACCCAGGCGATGTCGAAGCGCGAGGAACTTCGGCGATAGATGATGCCGAGGAGGAGCTCGGCGAGGACCCGAGTGGCGACTGTACTTGTCGTGATTGATTATGTTTGTTCGACGCATTTCTTTTGATGACTGTACTTGTTTTCTTTTGTGTTCGGAGGTCGTGACCAGTTTGGGCGGTTATGTTTTGTTGCTCTGAGGTAGGCGGTGGTCTTACTTTTGGAGCTGACCCCTGCGTGGGAGTCTGTGGAGTACCCAGGGTATGATTGCTCTTTTGAAGTAAATCGTACCTTAGGTGTATTTTCTTTATACATTGCTACTCTGTATTTTGTATACATTATTATTTCGAGTGATATATATATGTATGTTATGCATGTATGTTTTATTAGAATTTAAGTCTTGTGTCTTAGTTGCACCATGTTTGAAAAATTTGTAATTCTTGTGATGTGCACGAGTTGGTTTTATAAAAAAATATATATCGTATTTTTAAAAGGCACAAGAGTTTTGTTTTTAAAACACATCTCATACAGGTTTATGTTGAGCTTGGTGTGTTGAGCTCGGTAACTCGAGCTCGGTATATTGAGCTCGGTAGCGGTCCGGAAACGGGTCATTACAATTTCCATCTCGGACAAGGTAGTAATCAAGGAGGCGTATGTGAACAGCAAAACATTGAGGATCTCCAAAGTCAGAATGAGCAACAAGTAGTACGTGAATTTGAGAAGGCTGCAAGAGGAGATGGAAGCTCTTCAAGCAAGAGAGGATGATGATCGCCGTCGGTTGCAAGAGGAGATGGTTCATCATCCTCGCTCTCCTGAAGAGCTTCAATCTCCTCCTGCAACCTTCTTAGATTCTCACGTACCTATTGTAGCTTATTCTGACTTTGGAGATCCTCAACATTATGTTGTTCACCATTCTATCTCGCTAGAAGAACTTCCATCTCCTCTTGCAACCGAGGTTGTTCATCATCCTCTCTTGCCTGAAGAGCTTTCATCTTCTCTTGCAGGCTTCTCAGATTCTCACGTAGGACATAGGTGCAGTGGTCGTTCTCCTCACGAGGCGTATGCTTAGGAGGCATGTCATGAGAAAGAGGACGGTCACACACATCATGCTCAAGAGGAAGAGGTTCATTGAAAGCAGGAGGAAGACTCTTCTACTCCATGAAATTCATCCTAAATATGTGGCACGGCTTGATACAAAGACATGAGTTTTGGATCCATTTTCTAAAAACCCTGAGAAGACCTTGCCTATCCAAAGCCCTTGTCTACCAAAGGGATTGCCTACAATCATCTCGCTACCTATATCTGAATGGTGCAAAAGCACTAACTCGTGCATATGTTAGAGACCCCACTCTTGAATTAATGACAAACTCGGAGGTATATACTTCCAAAGGCATCTAATTAACCAACCTACAAGATCTCCTATTGGAGAATTTGTTAAATGGCTGCCAAGTTGTCAAGGCTTAATCCACACCTGAATGTCATCAAGCATGGAGTGTCCGAATAAACAATTTAACCAAACACTTACTCAAAAAACACTTACATAAGAAGTTATGTATTAAAGAGGGCGAGGCGAGGCGTATGCTTAGGAGGCATGTCATGAGAAAGAGGGCAGTCACACACATCATGCTCAAGAGGAAGAGGTTCATTGAAAGCGAGGAGGAAGACTCTTCTACTCCATGGAATTCATCCTAAATATGTGTCACGTCTTGATACAAAGACTTGGTTTTTGGATCCATTTTCTAAAAACCCTGAGAAGACCTTGACTATCCAAAGCCCTTGTCTACCAAAGGGATTGTCTACAATCATCTCGCTACCTATATCTGAATGGTGCAAAAGCACTAACTCGTGCATATGTTAGAGACCCCAAGCAATAACATCTTACTCTTGAATTAATGACAAACTCGGAGGTATATACTTCCAAAGGCATCTAATTAACCAACCTACAAGATCTCCATTGGAGAATTTGTTAAATGGATGCCAAGTTGTCAAGGCTTAATCCACACTGAATATGTCATCAAGCATGGAGTGTCAGAATAAACAATTTAACCAAACACTTACTCAAAAACACTTACATAAGAAGTTATGTATTAAGCATCTGTCTCTCTATTGAAGAAAAAATGAGTGTAAACTCCAAAAACTTTATAGAAACTATTTCACAAGCTATCATAGTAAGGTTGTGAAAATAAGAAGAAAATAACTTGTCAACATGTTGTAAATAAAACTCTTCCAAACACTTACAATAGTATTTTTGTCATAAGTTGAAATGAGGTCTTCCAAAATCCCCTAAAACTTACTAACCAAGCTACTTGAGCGATCTAAGCTCACTTTGAAAGCACTTTGTGGCATAGCCAAAAGTCAAATATGCAATATAGTTAGAAGCGGGATGAAGATGAGTGTTAGCAAAATGGTTAGTTTTTCACTGATAGGCCTTTGAGGCAAAGTACAATGTTACACACAAGCTGCAAAGATTTAGTAGCTGAAATGAATCAATATCATCATCATCATCATATGTGTAGAATAAACTCCCTCAATAGTTTGTAAGGAAGGAACACAGTTTGATATAAACTAACATAAAAAAGAACTCATTCATTTAACCATAATCAAAAGTTTCTTAGTAGCAGTTGTTCAACAATCAAATCAAAACAAGCAATACATTCCCCAAGCTATTAAAAAAAAAAACTTTCCTCAAGCATCTTCCTCACTTCTCAGATGAGTTTGGTCCACGCTTCTTTCCGAATCCCACCACTACAATAACACAAACAAAAAACAAAAAATAAATTAAAAAAAAAACCCCACATCATGATGAAATTAGCCCTTTTCGTTTGGTAGGGACAAAAAATAGAAAAGTAAAAAAAAAAAAAAAAGGAACTTGAAGATTGATTTGTTGTGGATTTATAAGTAATCGTAAAGTAAAGAAAGAAGAAGAGGGGAGGGAAGGGAAGATAAGGTTACCGGCGGTGACGAATCGGCGATTGTATTGCATACGCTTGTGTGTGACCACGTGGCTTCTTCTTTTTGTCTTGCTTTGCGACTTTGGGAGTTTGGCCTCTCACTTTGCCATACGAGCAAGAGATCCGTGAACCTTACTGCATCATTCCAATTTACAGGATTCATTCACATCATATGCCACAAAACTGAAAACAACGCAAAACCCTCTATTCGTTTGGAAATAAAGAGTAACTAAACTCACCCATTATGAAGAATTTCTGCTTCTCTCTCTATCTCCCTCTTCGCTTCAACTTGCAAAACGCTTCTGTGAAACCCAAACGTAGAATGAGACATTCTCTATTTGTATTGGTAGGGTTAGTTCGGTTGAAGGTTATGTTTGGGCTCATGTTTTGGACTTAGGATGGGCCTTCTCTTGAAAATCATGCGAGACCATTTTTCTTATAGGCTCATAACATATTATTATATTATAATGACAAAAAAATGTTATATTATTTTTAATAAAAATTTATATATTTGTAGAGGCATGTCTGCTTATCTTATTTGGGCATTTTTATTTTTCATTTTAGTAAAATTAAATTTTAGATATTGAATGAATTGAATTAAAATAATTTATGTTTAAAAATAATTCAAGCATTTGGAAATTACATTTTCGACATTGGGTTATTTAAATGATGAAGAAAAATCACACTTAAGTAAACTTATGGGTATATTTTAAAAATTTTATGTGTTTTGTATTATTTTTATACATAAATTTTGTATTATTTACGGAGAAGGAAAAAAATCTACTTATATTAAAATTAATTCCTTTGCTCGAAAATTTATAAGAAGTGATCCTTTCAAAAGCAGATAACATGTTTTGTTGGTGCTTGGATCCTATGCAAGTTGCACCAGTCGACTACTACAAAGTCGCTAGATCTGAATTGTGATGTGTATATGTGCTTCTCTTTCTCTAATCTAATAGCTCTGCGATGAAGTATGCAGTTCTGCGGCCGCTACAAAGAATCCACGTTTGTTTTATTGTCATCATATTTTTGTGACAAACCGAAGAAGCACTTAGAATTTATTTTTCTTAAAATAAAGTCTGAACTTACATTTTAAAAATAGGAAAAATTAGTTACAAGCTGTCCTCAACACATCGAGATCAAGCTCAACTGTCGAGATCAAGCTCAGCGACTTGAGGACCAACAGATTGAGTTTGATCTCGGCAGTTGAGTTGGTTCTCGACGGTGATCTCGACTGACTATTCACATGATTTATTTCGGCTGACTTAGATCAAGCTCAACCTGCCGAGATAAAGCAAGTTGGTCCTCAAGCCGTCGAAGGCAATCTGATCTCGGCGAGGTTGAGCTTGTTCTCGGAATGTTGAGCTTGTTCTCGGCATGTTGAAGACAACTATTGGAGACTTCGACCCATCACAATAGTCAGCCGAGATGAAGCTCAACCGAGACAAGCTCAAGTTGGGCCTCAGTCGTCGAAGTCAATCTGATCTCGGCAGGTTGAGCTTGATCTAAATTTGTCGAAATAAATGATGTGAATAGTCGAAATCAAGGTCAAGTCGAGATCGAGAATCAAGTTGGTCCTCAGTGGTGAGATTGATCTCGGCAGTTTGAGCTTGATCTTGATGTCGAGATCAAGCTCAACCGAGACCAAGCTAAAGGCTGTTGGGCCTCAATTGTCGAACTCAATCCTGTCGAAGCATCAAGACCCATCACAATTATCGAGATCAATCTTCATCTCGGCTGACTATTCACACATGTCGAGATGGCCAATTTGTTGGTCCTCAGTGTCGAGATCAATCTTCATCTCGACATTTTGAGCTTGATCTCGACAGGTTGACCTTGATCTCGGCGAGGTTGAGCTTGATCTCAACCTTCGAGATCAAGTTCAAGCTGCGAGATCAAGCTTCAACGTGACATTGGGGACAAAAGAAGCGCGCGAGTTTAGCACGTCAAGCTCGCGAGACATTGGGGACGTCGAGCTCACGGACATTGGGGACGTCGATCTACGCGGACATTGGCATGTCGATTGGGCGTCGAGCTTCGCAGACATTGGCACGCGTCTTGGCACATTGGGGACCAACGGCTGAGCTTGATCTCGACATTTGTGAATAGGTGTCGAGATCAGCGACTCAAATCAAGCTCAACTGTCAAGCTTGATTTGTCGTGATTGATTATGTTTACTAGATGTTTTCTTGGGATGACTATAGTATGTCTTTTGTGTACAGTGGTGATGACCAGTTTGGGCCGGGTGTTATTTTTGAGCACAGGGTAGACTGGCGGTTTACTTTTGGAGCAGCCCCCTGTGTGGGTGTCTGTAGGAGTATCCGAGGTATGATCACTCTTACGAGGGTCGTTATACCATAGGTGTATTTCTTTGTGCATTACTACCCTGTCTTTTTTTTGTATGCATTATTTTATATCTGGTATATATATAAGTATGTACGCATTATGCATGCGTGTTGTTATTTAGTATTAAGATTTATGTCCTAGTTGCACCATGTTTCGAAAAGCTGTAATTACTCTGAGTGCGCTTACGGGAATGTATAAATGTTTAAAAAAAAAATATACCGAATTTTTCTGAAAGGGCACAAGAGTACCGTTTTAAAAACGAGTCACATTTAGGTTTAATTTTAGTTCATAGCGGTCCGGAAACGGGTCGTTACAATGTAGATCTATTAGTACACATATATAGGACTTTTCTAAAGAGTGATCTCTGATCAAGTACACATCCCCCTTCCCTAACCTGTCGAGATCAAGCTTGATCTCGACAGCTTGAGGACCAACAGCTTGAGCTTGATCTCGACAGACCAACAGCTTGAGATTCATCTCGACAGCTTGAGATCAACCTCAACCTGTCGAGATCAACCTTGATTTCGGCGACGAGGACCAACAGCTTGAGATTGAGCTTGACCTCGACAGCTTGAGACCAAGCTCAACCTGTCGAGATCAAGGTCACCCTGTCGAGATCAATGCTCCTCAGTTCTCAGATGGAAAAGTGTGAGTTGCTTCTCATATGGTGTGACGAAGCTGGAGGGAGAAGATGCACGTCTTTATCTTCCAAGGATTCGAGGAAGATGGAGGTTGTGAAGCGCTTGATCTTTGTCGAGCTCAACCTTGATTTGGCGGCAGGCTTGATCTCGGCGGCTTGAGATCAAGCTCGACCTGTCGAGATCAAGCTCGACCGCTTGATTTCGGCGGCAGGCTGATTTGGCGGACTTTATCTCGGCGACGAGATGGAGCTTTACCTCGGCAGTTGAGATGGAGCTTGATCTCGTCCAGGTTGAGCTTGATCTCAACACTGCCGAGATCAGGCTTGCGGTTGGTCCCCAACCTGTCGAAATCAAGCTTCATCTCGACAGGTTGAGGTTGATCTAGACAGGTCGAGCTTGATCTCGACAGGTTGAGCTTGATCTCAAGCTGTCGAGATCAAGCTCAAGCTGTCGAAATCAAGGTTGAGCTCGACATGTTGAACTTGATCTCGACAGGTTAAGCTTGAACTCGACAGCTTGAGATCAAGCTCAACCTGTCGAGATCAAGCTCAAGCTGCGAGATCAAGCATCATTTCGACAGCTTGAGCTTGATCTCGGTTGAGTTTGGTTCTCTAGCTGTCGAGTTGAAGCTTGATCTCGACAGGTTGAGATTGATCTCGAAGATGCTGATCTCGACAGCTATTCACACATGTCGAGATAGCCGAAGGCTGTTGGTCATGAATTTGTCGAGATCAATCTTCATCTCGACATTTTGAGCTTGATCTCGGCGGGTTGACCTTGATCTCGGCGGGTTGAGCTTGATCTCAACTCGCCGAGATCAAGTTCAAGCCGCGAGATCAAGCTTCAACGTGACATTGGGGACAAAAGAAGCGCGAGAGTTTAGCCGCCGAGCTCGCAGACATTGGGGACGTCGAGCTCGCGGACATTATAGATTAAGTATCCAAAATAAAGGGTAAAATTGGAATTGAACTAATTTGTAGAAATAAATCATGTGAATAGGCCGAAATCAAGGTCAACCTTTGTCGAGATCAAACTCAACCTGTTGGTCCTCAAGCTGGTAAGCTTGATCTCGACAGCTTGAAGACAACTGTAACACCTGATGACGAGATCGTCCTCGTGTCGAGACCTCGTACCACGACCTCGTGCCGAGAGCCCGTCTTGAGATCGCGTGAAGAGGTCATATGTCGAAATGATGGTCGCGTCTTAGAAATGAGGGCGTCGTATGTCGTATCATAAAAAGTATTTTTAATTACAAAAAATATTTTAGCTAGAAAAAAAATTATTTTTAATCATAAAAAACATTACTCCCCTCTCTCCCTTCCCTGTCTCTCTCCTCTCTCTCCCCCTCCCTCCCTCCCTCTCTCCCTTCCCTTTAACTCACTCCTGAAAGCGTTAAGTGAGGTGACCTAGAGCGGAAAGATAAACAAAAATGCAAGCGAGCGAAAATACGTTGTTTGTATTGATTGATGTGTGTAAAATTATGTACAACTTTGGTATTTATAGTAGTAACTACGAACAACACATATTTGCCACGTTCAATGGCTAACACATATCCCTTTTATATATTGTTATAGATTATAGATTAAGTATCCAAAATAAAGGGTAAAATTGGAAAGAAAAAGTCTACACCAAAAGGGGATATCCCCTTTATATATTGTTATAGATATAGATTAATTTAAAAAAAAATAAATAAATCCTCCTCTCTCTACTAAAACTCATTTCCAAACAATTTCCAAGCGAAGTGTTAGGAAAAATCAACGCGTGCTCGAATTAAAGTATCATTGCTTTCGACATAAAAATCCTCATCCTCAAATCCTAACCCTAACACTTACTTTCGCTCTGCTTTTATTATCACCCAGTCTCTTCTCTACGGGTGAGGGTTGCGAACATCGTTTTTCTACGAGGTATAATCTTCGATTTGATCCATCTCTTACATTTTACATTCTTTCTGAGCGATTGAAAAAGTCCTTTTATGTTTCATCGTATGCTGAATGATGATGTTTCGTTGGTTATATTTGTGTATTTACTTTTCTATTGTTGTTTGTGGTTTAATTCCTTTTGATCGTTGTTTTGTTTTGTGTTTGGATTTGAATTTCTAATCTTGGATTCTTTTGGTTTATGTGTGATTGATTCTTGATGGAGATTCTCGATGGGACTTTTACCCTGTTTGAATCGTTTTGTTGGATGCAGATCTACGGGTGTAACCTTATAATCTTTAGTTGTGTTTGTTTTCCCATTCGTATGGTTCCAAGCGGCTCGTTAGGTAGGGTATAATTTTTCCTTTCGAGGTAATTTTCTTTGGAATTTGTGTTGCGTCCTTCAAAAGGCTAAAGAAAATGGGCTTTCATATTGGTTGAGTTTTAGTTAATGTTTTTCTTGGGTATTTTGTAATTACGGATATGTGAAATTTTAGAGTATCATATCTTTGATTGAATTTTGGATTTTTAATGTATTTATGGTTCTGTAATGCCAATTTTTTTATATTAGATTGGATTAGATTTATGTTATTAGATGCACGGAATTTCTTTGTTAGTTGATTACGAAGAAAATATTTTTCATGTAAGAATTTTGGTTGTGGTTTTGTGTTGAGTTTTTCTGTGCATGGGGGTTTAGGGACATGCCTTTTTGATGGAGATTTTTGATCTGTGCTATTCATCTACTAAATTGACAGTAGTTTATTTGATTGTGTAATGTTTAACATTTTTGTTGTTATAATTGTGTTTTATTTGATTGTGTAATTTCTTTTTCTTTCCAATTTTACCCTTTATTTTGGATAGTTAATCTATAATCTATAACAATATATAAAAGGGATATCCCTTTTGGTGTAGACTTTTTCTTTCCAATTTTACCCTTTATTTTGGATAGTTAAGCGCATTAAAGTGTGCTTTGAAATACATACAGGTTACTTACTCAGTTCACGTAAGTGTAACTCCCAATACCATTACACAATTAGGGATAACACCTCTGGTAAGAAGATAGAAAGGAGAGAGAAAAGAGAGAGGGAGAAAGGGATGTCGTCTTGCGATTCGACGGCGATGCGGTGACAAGGAAGACATCATGCATCCCGCGGTGAAAGGCAGGCGACAAATGGTGGCGCTATCTTTTGATTCATTCTTTTGCACGGTGAGTAGCTGCGAGCACTTCTTGCTTTTGGTTTTGATGCTCGCTTTCGGTGACCCACATCCCATGATGCATGCCTTTTTGGAATTTTTTTTTGAGCGAGAAGTTTATGAGGTGAGGGACTTGAGATTCTTGAATTGGCATTTTCTTAACTCCATGTGACACATGTATGATTCATTAGCTATTTTGACAATTATAAATTTCTGAGAATATTTCATTTGTCAATACATATGCATATCAATGTGCTAATAATAATGTGTCATTCTAAAAATTAGTATGATAAAATATAAAATCTGAGATCAAATTCTTTAAAAACAACATTAAACATTAAAACACTCTCCCGCCCCGAAAACTCATTTCCAAACAGACCCTAACACTCTCATCCTAACACACTCTTTCTCATTGGTTAAAATACAAGTGAGTCATACTATTTTAGAAAGGGGTCCCACTAAATTATGTGGGTCCCACTAAATTTAGATCAATAAAAGAGAGTGTGTTGAAAAGAGAGTGTTAGAGAGTGTATTGCTAATTTTTTTTTTAGATTTCCTTACATGCCCCGCTTAGTTTATTTTAAGAGTAAAGTCTCATTTTAGTCCCGATAAAAGTTGTGCAACCCGCTTTAATCTCGATAAAAATTGTGCGACTCATTTTCGTCCCTAACAAAAATAAGTCTACAAATAGTTCTAACATTTTCAAAGCTGGACCACGTTAGTCTCTTCACTTGATCTCCTTCCAAATCTGTCACTTAACGTGTTGGCGTGTCACGTTAAATGCTCACATGACACGTTAACCCTCTCCACGGTAGCAAAACAAGAGTGCGATCGCTTTTTTCTGTTGTTGGTTGGAATGTAACTTAGCCGATGAATCGACTAACTCCACAACAGATGATTCCATTTTCTTCAAGCGATTACGCTAAGAAAGAAACTATGTTCCTCAACTATGGGTCCTTTAACTCACTCCGAAGCGTTAAGTGAGGTGAACTAGAGCGTAAAGATAAACATAAATGCAAGCGGCGAAAATACGTTGTTTGTATTGATTGATGTGTGTAAAATTATGTACAACTTTGGTATTTATAGTAGTAACTAAGAACAACACATATTTGCCACGTTCAATGGCTAACACATATCCCTTTTATATATTGTTATAGATTATAGATTAAGTATCCAAAATAAAGGGTAAAATTGGAAAGAAAAAGTCTACACCAAAAGGGGATATCCCCTTTATATATTGTTATAGATATAGATTAATTTTAAAAAAAATAAAATAAATCCTCCTCTCTCTACTAAAACTCATTTCCAAACAATTTTCAAACAGAAGTGTTAGGAAAAATCAACGCATTATCGGAATTAAAGTATCGCTGCTTTCGACATAAAATCCTCATCCTCAAATCCTAACCCTAACACTTACTTTCGCTCTGCTTTTATTATCACTCAGTCTCTTCTCTGCGGGTGAGGGTTGCGAACATCGTTTTCTCTCGAGGTATAATCTTCGATTCGATCCATCTCTTACATTTTCTGTTCTTTCCGAGCCGATTGAAAAGTCCTTTTATGTTTCATCGTATCTTTGAATGATGATGTTTAGTTGGTTATATTTGTGTATTTACTTTTCTATTGTTGTTTGTGGTTTAATTCCTTTTGATCGTTGTTTTGTTTTGTGTTTGGATTTGAATTTCTAATCTTGGATTCTTTTGGTTTATGTGTGATTGATTCTTGATGGAGATTCTCGATGGGACTTTTACCCGGTTTGAATCGTTTTGTTGGATGCCAGATCTACTGGTGTAACCTTATAATCTTTAGTTGTGTTTGTTTTCCCATTCGTATGGTTCCAAGCGGCTCTTTAGGTAGGGTATAATTTTTCCTTTCGAGGTAATTTTCTTTGGAATTTGTGTTGCGTCCTTCAAAGGCTAAAGAAAATGGGCTTTCATATTGGTTGAGTTTTTGTTAATGTTTTTCTTGGGTATTTTGTAATTACGGATATGTGAAATTTTAGAGTATCATATCTTTGATTGAATTTTGGATTTTTAATGTATTTATGGTTCTGTAATGCCAATTTTTTTATATTAGATTGGATTTGATTTATGTTATTAGATGCACGGAATTTCTTTGTTAGTTGATTAGAAGAAAATATTTTTCATGTAAGAATTTTGGTTGTGGTTTTGTGTTGAGTTTTTCTTGTGCATGGGGGTTTTAGGGACATGCCTTTTTTATGGAGTTTTTGATCTGTGCTATTCATCTACTAAATTGACAATAGTTTATTTGATTGTGTAATGTTTAACATTTATGTTGTTATAATTGTGTTTTATCAAATTTATGCTTACGGTGTATCGATTTATATGTTGCACAACAATGGTGAAGTATTTGAAAATTGATGTTTTTAATGCTTTTTGCTTGTTGAAAAGCGAGTAGGTCTTCACATGTTTTAGTGGAATCATATTTATTGTTGGTGATTTTATTTATCCATGACACATTCGAAATGACTTGCTTTGTTTTATATTGAAAGTTAAATTCCCTTGCTTGCAAATACTTGTAAGCATCTTTCTCTCTACATCGCAGTACTTGTATGCATCTTTCTCTCTCTACTCACTTTTTAAATTAAACACTTAATTTTGAGCATCACAAATTAGGGTTACGGTTATATTTTGGTCTCACATCGTTTCTGGCGTCGATTTGAATCGATTCGAGTATGTCTAAGTCGTTGGATCTTCCTCCCAAGGTGGTTTCAGTTTTGATCTCTGGCAGAAGAAATGAAGGGTTTCAGTTTTGAAGCCGGGGCGACTATTGTTGGTTTAGTTTTCCAGTCCGGATAATGATTTGATTACTATTATATGTTGTTTATGTGGTTTTAAAGTATTTGGCTTAACTCATTTGCTTGCTTCTTTAACATTGAGTGGGGTCCACCTTGGAATGATGGGATCTAAACATTGAGTGTGAACTCAAGTCTTGGGGTGGACTCTAGAATGACTTGAAATATGCTTTGATAATTTTTAATCGACATTCTGAGGATTCTTTTATAGGTTAGGGAAACCCAAACACATGTAAATGTTGCAAGTTGATTAAACTGGGTGTTAGTGGCGAGGAAAGTTTCTTTGGATGTATTATATGTTTAGATGTTTAAATATTATGATGATAAAGCAATGATTGGTTCTAACATTATGCATTATGTTATTAAGTATAATGTAAAGGGTAGGGTGAGAACACAGGAAGCCAAGAATGGCACCGGGTTTTTTTATGTTTTGAAAATCTTGCAGGACAACTTTTTGGACTCAATTACTATATGTAAAGTAGGACCACTCTTCATCTGTCTCTTTCTCGACAAATTTGCTTGTTGATGCTAAAAATTTCTTACCTTGTAGTAATTTGTTAAATCATATACTAGAATACATGAAGGATTGATTTTCTTTTCTTGGTGGCCTTTAAAAACAAGCTGGATAAATGAAGTTTTAAAACTCATGCATTGATTTATAAAAATTGTAATGAGTAATTGGCTATTTCTAGAAGCCTTATCATAGTTGTGATGGGGCATCTCAAGTAGGTTGGTTGAGCTTTTTTCCTTGCCTGCCTTTGCTTCATCTAGCTAGGGAGCATTCAATGTGGCTGTGGTTATAAATTTATAATGTTAAAGCTGAGGTTTGATGTGCTTTTTTCTATCATAAATTTGAAACCAAGTTCCTCTGTCTACTGACTACTTTTTAACATGGTCATCAAATACAGAATTGTACCATTTAGCATCTGTGCTCTTCATGACTCTCCATTGCTCTGTCACCCATTCCAAATAAATTTTTATGTAACTGTATAAGTTGATTGCTTTTTTTTAAAGTTTAATTTGTTTAGTTTGATCAAATGTTGATGTTTCCCACATAATAAATGTTCTGAACAGAACTTCAGAGGATGACCGGAGGGAAGCAGTGCGGTTGTGCTCGCGACGGATGACGACGGCGTGTTGGGTGGTGTACCTGCAAACACTCCGACGCTCAAGTCAGTGTGTGTTGAGGTGAGTAAGGGGTGGTAGAAAGATCATTACCTCGACCGTTCGACGTGGTCTTCTTTAAACATGAGTTGAGGACGGTTACTGTCGATGTGTAACCGTCCCGTGAAACCCGGAAGTCGGCATTAAATTCCTTTAATGCACAAAGCCGTTGGGTCGGCCATGTTGAGGGAAGGCGGAGAGGCATGCGGACGACGTGGCATCTAGGGAAGGTGGATCGACGAGCGGGAATGGGCCTGTGAACGCTGGATCTTCGGATTGGGCCTCGGCCCAGTCCGGAACAGTTGCCCCCCAAGTCGCTAGCTCGAATGTCGAGGTGGAGACTGGTTGAAGTTCATTGATGTCGACGTTCGACGTCTTTGTTAAATGAGAACCGCAAACGTCGTCGGGTCGTGCTTTGTTTATCAGTTCGTTTGGGATCTTCGTGTTCCACCTCTGCTGAGGCAGTTATCGACACGAGGCTTGACGTGCTTGTGCAAGGTACAAGGCTTTATCACGAGTTCGTGCACGCGGTCTCGGCGCGAGGTCGATCTCTTCGGGCTCGTGCACGCGGTCTCGGCACGAGGTCGACAAGGCTTTATCACGAGCTCGTGCACGCGGTCTCGGTACGAGGTCGATCTCTTCATCAGGTGCTTGAGCCAACGCACAAGGCTTTATCACGAGCTCGTGCACGCGGTCTCGGCACGAGGTCGACAAGGCTTTGTCACGAGCTCGTGCACGCGGTCTCGGCACGAGGTTGATCTCTTCATCAGGTGCTTGTGCCAACGCACAAGGCTTTATCATGGCGGCTCGTGCCGCGCGGTCTCGACGAGGTCGATCCGCAGTGCTTGTGCCAGCGCACAAGGCTTTAACACGAGCTCGTGCCGCGCGGTCTCGACGCGAGTCGATCTCTTCATCGGATGCTTGTGCCCAGCGCACGAGGCTTTGATAATAAATAAATGCTGGTTTCGTATTTCTCCAATCATACTTCATTGCTTCACATTTATGTGTTTAGGATACATTTGTTTCAACTATAATATTTCTTCATCTTTCTTTGCGTTCCAAGTTCTTGGAATTTCTTTGTCCTTGCAGTGTCTCGAGGGTGTAGGCGCGATTTTGTCTTTGCGACAGTGCATGCAGGCCTTCCCGATTGGGTGCAAGTTTCCCTTGTGTGGCGTTCTTCAGGCCAACATCAGCTCGTCGAAGAACTAAGTCCCCAAGCATGAATTCCCTAGGTACAACACTCGCCGGTTGTATCTTGCTGCGATTTCTACGTTTCTTTGCGACCTCATTGAGTCTTTGCAAGCTCCTGCGCATTCGTCGAGGAGGTCGAGTTCTTCTCGTATACTCGGCGGTTATCAGCGCTACTCTGGGGATGCGAGGTTCTCCAACTAAGTTCCCGATCTCGGCGGGAATGATGGCCTCTGTCCCGTATGTGAGGCGAAAGGAGATTCTCCGTCGTCGAATGTGGAAGTAGTTCGATATGCCCCGAGCACTTTCGGGGAAGCTCTTACGCCCGATTTCCCTTGGCCTCATCAATCTTCGTTTGAGACCTCGTAAGATAACTCTGTTTGCGGCCTCGGCTTGGCCGTTAAATGCAGGGTGTTCTCTGAGGTGAAGTCTTTGTTTGATGTCGAGATCTTCCAAGGTCTTTCGGAATCCAGCGATCTGTGAATTGGGTTAGTTGTCGGTGGCGACCACCACGGGAATCCGAACCTTGTCGAATATATCTTTTGAAGAACTCAATCAAGTTCTTTGGGTTATCTTCGCCGGGCTCTGCCTCAACCCATTTGGTGAAGTAATCTACATAGCGACCAGGTATTTCACTGTCAGGAGCCATTGGAAAAGGTCCAAGTATATCAATGCCCCACCAAGCAAAGGGCCATGGTGATGTCGGGGATGTTAACTCTGTAGGAGGAGCTAAGTGTAGATCGCCATGTCTCTGGCATTTGTCGCATTTCTTCACGAGCGATATCGCGTCCACGTTCGAGTCGGCGGTAGTACCTGCGCGGAGGATTTTCTTTGCGAGCGTCCTCCCGAGGTGTTGCCCACATATGCCTTCATGCACTTCCGCTGAAGTGCATATTGCGCTTCGGATATCGTCGGCGTATTTCAACGAGGTGGAGAACCCTCTTCGATATAAGATACCGTCGATCATAGAGTGCGAAGATACCTTTTTCGGATTTTTGCGGCTTCCTTCTCATCATCGGTGTGGCCGAATTGAATAAATTCTTGAATCGGTGTCATCCAAGCTGTCGGGCTCATCGGGCGGATCATCGACACTTGCACAGGAAATTGCAAAGCGAAATTTGGAAGTTTCCTCGATACCTCGTCATAAGTGGTATCAACCACGGCGGTAATGCTAGGCTTGGCGATGTTTCTTGTATTACCGATCTGTTGTTTCTGAGCTCCTGCGTCTTTGGTGAGTTTGGGCGAATGTCGGCTCGGCGTTTTGTTCTCTCGGAGCGTGTCACGATCTCCACGGAGGTGAAGTCGCTCATTTTCTTCTTTACGGGCGAGGTATTTTTGAAGAAGTGGATCTTTAGCCTGGTATTCTCCACTTATCTGGGACACAACTAGCTGAGAATCAGTTCTGAGCTTTACATCTTCAGCGCCGAAGTCTCGAGCCAGTGTGAGGCCAGCCAAACACGCTTCGTACTCTGCCTGGTTGTTAGAGGTGGGAAAGGAGAATCCCAATGAAAATTCGACGACCGGCCGTCGTCGTTCTCGAGCAACAAACCAGGCGCCGCGCCGCGGAATTGACGATCCGTCGACATGGGCCGTCCATTTGGAACAACGTTACGTAGCTCCAGGAGTCATCTCGGCAATGAAATCCGGCTTTGGGCTTTGATAGTTTGTCTCGGCTCGAAAGTAACTCGGTCGGACAACTCAAGCCCGACCACTTGATCATACGCCATGCCGGTCAGGCTGTGTAGAATCTGTTTGATTGGTGGTCGATTCGGACCATATGGGATGTGCTAAAGTATTGTCTCAGCGTCGAGCGCGATTATCGGTCTGGCGCGACTTTCTCGATTTTACGGTATCTCGGCTCACGGGCCTGAAGTGCTTTGCTTATAAAATAGGCCGGTTTACGGTCCTCATACGCCAGCGAATGAGGGCGGCACTCGAGCTTAGTTCGACGCGCCAAGTAGAGATAAAGGACCTCCCACAGAGCGGCCTCGTCAACAACGGCGGTTGGGATAGTATGCGTTTTACGTGTTAAGGCTTCTTCGCACTTTCGGGTGACCATTCAGGCGAATTCCCTTCTTGAGCAAGCGGAAGAAAGGCAATGCATGTTCTACGATTTTGAGATAAACCTCGTCGAGGAGGCTAGCATTCCGTGAGTAATTTCTTTGGATGTTTTTCTTTGGCGATGGTTCTTTGCATCTCTATTCTGACCCGACATTTATCGGGGTTGGCCTCGATTCCCCTCGGTTAGGTAGAAACCTAGAAATTTTCGATTCGAACTCAGAAAGTGCACTTTTCGGATTGAGCCTCATATTATGTCTTCGTACTTGAGCAAAGACTTCTCTAAGATCGACGGCGTGGTCGATTTCTTTCGTTGTTTTTACTATCATGTCATCCATATATACCTCGCATTCTACCGACCGGTTGGCAAAGACTTTATTCATCATGCGATATGTCGCTCAGGCGTTCTTAAGGCCAAAAGGCATTACGTTATAGCGATAATTACCTTTATCCGTCATGAGCGCAGACGGTTTTTTCTTGATCGACATGATGCATCGGAATCTGGTTGTACCCAGTATGCGTCCATGAAAGACAACAATTGAAAGCGAGAAGGAATTGTCGGCGAGTTTGTCGATATTAGGGAGGGGTAGGCGTCTTTGGGGCACGCCTTGTTAAGATTAGTGTAATCAACACACATTCTCCACTTTCCATTAGATTTCTTAACCAATACAACATTTGTGACCCAAGTAGTATATTTGACCTCCTAATGAATTTAGCCTTAATTAAGTCTTGACTGACTTTGGCGATGGCCGGCTTTTGGGGAGCTTGCTTACGGCGCCTTTGAGCTACCAGCCGAGCCTTGGGATCGAGGCGAGTTGGTGGCGGACAATATCGGGAGAAATGCCTGGCATGTCGGAAATCCCAAGCGAAGAGGTCGGCATTGGACTCCAGGCCCTCTGTTATTTGCATTTTGACCTGTTCAGGGAGATCGACACCAAGCTTCCCTGTCTTCCCTGGGTCTTCTCCTAGTTGAACTCGGATGAATTCTCCATCAGGTACTGGTCTTTTAATCTTTTGGTGGAGCTCGCGGGCGGAGGTCATCTTCACGTATCTCGTCCTCGAGCTCGATCCTGGCGTCGAAATCGGTGAGATTGGCGTCTGCGGCGACCTTTGCGAGGATCAAGCTTCTTGGTCGATGGGAGTTGTTTTCTTCCTTTTGCTCTTCGGCCTTCAAAGATAAAATATAACATCTCCTCGCGAGCTTCTTGGTCGGCCGATGGTAGCGACTTTGTCTTCGTCATCATGAAAACGCATTTTAATTGAAGCTCGAGGAGTTCTGACTCCTAACTCACCCGATGTCGGGCGTCCGACAATGCGATTGTAAACGATTTGCATGGTAACACGATGAATTGGACCTTCACGGTTTTGGAGATTGGTTGCTCTCCAAAAGTCACCATCAACTCCACATAGCCCAGCGGCTTTGTTTTGAACCGTTGAAACGGTCAGTCGGACCGCAATGTGATCACGAGATCTTTTACGGTAGTTTCAAGGTTTTAAGCGGCTCGTAGAACATGATATCCACCGAGCTCCTTGGTACATCAAGATTCTTACGGCGTCAAAGTTAGCCATATAGGCTTTCACCAACAGGGAATCAAATAGTTGACGCTTCCATTCACCAAGTCTTCGTCGAGAAAAAGGCTAGGGTGGTCTTCCCTTATGCCGAGCTTGATGAAGGAAAAAGCAGCAGAAACGGTCATCGCTTCTCTCATCTTTCGTTTATTTGAATTGATGCTCGCCCCTCCCTTATCGGAGAATCCTCGGAAATGACCATGGCGGCGGGAGGAGGGCGAGATCTCTCCTCGGATGCCTGGCTGTTCCTTCGTCTTTGCGTCCCAAAAGTGAGTCTCTCCTTTGAGGTCGAGGCGATCTAGATCCTAGACCTTACATCTCCAAACCTCGGTTTTCCTTTCACATATTTGGTCATTTGCCGCCTGGATCAGTTGTTCTATGACGTCCTTCAGGTGAAAACATTCATCGGTCTCGTGCCCGACACACTTGTGAAAGTGGCAGTACCTCGACTTATCAGCATTCGGCTTCTCTTTTCCCTTCTGGGAAATTTAATTCCAGCATCCGCGAATCGGTGTTCGCGCACTCATTCGGTATGCGCTTAGGGAGTAGTGTTCAAAGGGGTATATTCGTCATATCTCTTTGTTGGACCCGACTTTCATACTCCTACGCGACTTGTCCTCGCGTTGTCCTGACTTCCTCCTGGGTTTTACCTTTGGCTTTTGATGCCATCAACTTCTCTTCGTAATTCATGAATTTACGAGCTCGCCAGGAACTTCGGTCGAGGGGACCTCGGTTTGTCGACACCAATGTCGACAGAATAAACTTCTTCGACCAGGCCTTGCTCTAGCAAGTATAGTTTCATCTCGTCGAGCATTTTTTCACCAAAATGGCTTCTTTGTTGAAGCAGCTCGACATAGTCTCGATAGACTCACCTTTCCTCTTTGAATCGCGGCTAGGGGCTGCTATCGACTTGGGTTGGACTTTAGATGCGGTGAAATGTGGAGGCGGTCGGCGAACTTCGATCCACGATCCAATGGAACTTCTCTTAAGAGTCTGGAACCAAGACAAGGCCGACTTCTTGAGTGAGGGAAAGATCACGCACTTTCTACCGGCCGCTTGGGGCGCCCGCATAGTCCATGGCGGTGTCAAAGCGACCAACATGTTAAATCGGGTCGGTGGTCCGTCGTAGGAGTCCAACGAGGCGGTTTACGAAGATGCTTGAATCGGGAATCTCATAATCTTGGGCGTAAAGGACGAGGCCTTGCACGTGTCATCTGTGTCATCGCTCACGAGAAGGGGTTGATGAGGCGAGAATGAGCAGCGGCGGTGAAGAATGCGGCCGGAGATTTTACTCGCCGCTGAAGTGGCGGCTCTTCTTGGGAGTGTCGCTGCTCGTGGTGGTACGCGGCGATGAGACGCAGCGTCGAGAAGCGGCGATGGCGTGGTGGAGAGTGTGGCATATCGGATTGAGGAGAAAGACTTACGGAAGAAACTCTTACTGCGGTGTGTTTGCTCATGTCTTCGTTTTGAGGCAAGCGGACCTCGGATCTGTGACGGGGAGGTGGAGTCCGATCTACTGAATTGTTACGGCGGTTTGCTCTATGCCCAGAGCGGTGTTGAGTCGTGCCTCGGTGGTGGTGATGAAACGGACTGAGATTTTCGGATTCGCCCGATCCCTGAGGAGAGCGAGAAACACGATCTTCTCTGTTGTCGTCTGTGTGGCAGCGCGAATGGGAATTTCCCTGGCTGATTCTCCATTCGATCGAGGCGTTGATTACGAGCCTGCATCGCCGGCATGGCCGAATGGTCGCGGAACTTCGCGAATGAGAACGGCGGCGGTCTCTGTTCCGGCATCGGTTTGAGTAGCAACGATCGGAGCGGCGTCATCGCGATCGCGAGGCGGAAGGTTATTCCTCTGTCCTCGTACTCACCGATAAAATCAACGAGGTTCATGGTGAGGTGGTTCGAGATCTGCGTTAGCAGGAGTGGAGCGCTAGTCGCGACTTGATGCTTCAACCTAGTCATCGTCAGTGAAGAAGGGAGACCGACAAAGAAAATGAAATCGAAGCGATTTCCCAGACGGCGCCAATGTTACGAGCGAACTTGAGAGGATGACCGGAGGAAGCGATCGCGGTTGTGCTCGCGACGGATGGCGGCGGCGTGTTGGGTGGTGTACTGCAAACACTCCGGCTCGAAGTCGGTGTGTGTCGAGGTGAGTAGGGGTGGTAGAAAGATCATTACCTCGGCCAGTTCGGCGCGGTCTTCTTTAAACATGAGTTGAGGGCAGTTCTTTGTCGATGTGTAACCGTCCGTGAAACCTTAAGTCGGCATTAAATTCCTTTAATGCACAAATCCGTTAGGTCGGCCATGTTGAGGAAGCGGAGAGGCATGCGACGGCGTGGCATCGAGGAAGGTGGATCGGCGGCGGGAATGGGCTGTGAGCCTTGGCCGGATCTTGGATTGGGCCTCGCCCGATCCGGAACAATAAATTTGCCTTAGGATGGTGTCATTCTTGGAGGCGGATACTAGGGCAACAGCGAAGGGCCCATAGTCGTAGATAAAATTGTGAGAAAATCCATTATATGGCACTGAACATATCTTCTTTGTGGAAGCGGGGAGCAACTTCTGCTAGCGTCTGAAGCGAGTAACGAGGTATCTTTTAAAATGCATATATCTTATTACATGCCTCATGGATTATTGCATATGGCTGTTGTTTAGGTTTTGATCATGTTAATAAATATAGTCAAACCATTGAAAATGAGATGTTAGTTATTTATTGTAGATATGGTTAGCTCACATTTGCAACTACATCGCTACCATCTTTACAATTCGAGAATCAAGAGTTGTTCTGACACTTACTCTTCTTAAGAGACACCTTTTCAAGTGAGTTTGAACTTCCATATTGAGTGAATTCGCTCCTTGTATCGACTTGATTCTAACTCATTAAATTATGTGTGATTACCAAGGTCATGTCTCATTTGCCTTAGTTCTTGGTGGGGTTGACATCCTTTGGACCTCATTTGCATCTTGTTAGTCATTGCTTAAACTTTTCTTTTATGCTCAAAAGTTTTCTTGTTTGGAGTGCATACTCGAAAGATTTCTCATGAATATTGATTACATGTTTTGCAGATCTATCCACATGGGTCAAGTGACACCCTTCCATTTGCTACAATGGGATCGGAGTTCACTTCTTTGCAATATGCGTATTTGAGTCTAAATACAAGGAAAGCTTGTGTAAGTAAGGATATTGAGGCTAAGAAAGCATGCCCTTCAATGTAGCTCTTTATTAAAATAACTAGAATTACCCCCGTGTCTTTGCCTGCAGAAAAAGAAAACCAAAAGCTCATCTAATTCAAAATGGTCAGTGTACTTTCAATGTTAGCAAGATGATAACAAATCAACGATGAAAGACAAATAGATAAATGGGTTGGAAAAAATTAATGGAGAGATTGGCATGTGTAGTGTGTTATTATTATTGTAGACCACGAGCAAAGGCACCTTAAAACTTCTTAGACTACATTTGATGATATTACATCGGATGTTATTATATTTATATTCCTTGTTAATGGGATGATATGTCAATTCGTGAGTCCTAAATATAAAGATGTACATTATGATTTGTAATTGGCTTGATAGTGTTAGTAATTTCAGTCTTGTCTAAATATTTCAATTCAATAAAGATTTTTATTTTCTGTAAACATTTTGATGTAGTGCGAGAGGGATGAAGGAGTAAAGTTAGTTGTTGAGGCGATATGTCTTTGGTATATTTAATGACACAGGGAAGTGGAAGTAATGTTGATGTTTGTGTGATAACCAAGGTTAGTGCATTGATACCTTATCCTACAAGTTGTTTGGCGGCATGAATCTAACTTCAATTTAATCAAAAATTCTTCGTTAATCTTGCCTGGGGGCACAAGGAATATCTAAGGAATCACCTCTGCCAAATCCGCGTACATTTGTCAATCCAAAGGCTTTACCTTTCCCAAAAAGACAGGTTTGTTGCAAACTATACCATTTATTACACTTGTTTTATGAATCGTATGATACATTATCATTAAAAAATATGACATTTTTAAGTGAAAATATGTAAGATAAGGAAAAAATAGCCCATATATCCTATATGGGCTTCAAAATATATGGGCTTCAAAATAATTTAAGATTTAACTCTATTGGAGGGTCTTGTATTGTATAGTCTAGATGATATACATCCACGACATATTGTTTAGTCTAGATGATATACATCCTGACATTGTTTAAATAAGCAGGAATTCTCACTGATGTTTTGAGAAGTGTCGGACATCGATTGTTTGCCTCTTCCCTTATTACATTGCCTTTTTTTCTTCTTGATGAAAGCAGTGTGGAGTACATTCCATTTGAAACTATTGATATATAATGTCTAATGTTTAATTTGTCTCTATTACAGAGGTTCTCTTAACAAAGATTACCAGTTGAAGGAGAAGGTTGAAGTAATTGAAGGAGATGCTATGGAAGAGTAGCAAAATTGGTCGAGTCTGAAACTTGATTAGTGCAATGTTTGTGATATTTATAATTGTACTTTCAGAACCTTGGCTCTTTTATATACCTAAAATGACTTCAGTTTCATTAGATTATTGCGAGTTATTTTCCATAAATTTCATCATTTGGGATATCCCTTTTTGGTGTAGACTTTTTCTTTCCAATTTTACCCTTTATTTTGGATAGTTAATCTATAATCTATAACAATATATAAAAGGGATATCCCTTTTTGGTGTAGACTTTTTCTTTCCAATTTTACCCTTTATTTTGGATAGTTAATCTATAATCTATAACAATATATAAAAGGGATATCCCTTTTTGGTGTAGACTTTTTCTTTCCAATTTTACCCTTTATTTTGGATAGTTAAACGCATTAAAGTGTGCTTTGAAATACATACAGGTTACTTACTCGGTTCACGTAAGTGTAACTCCCAATACCATTACACAATTTGGGATAACACCTGCGGTAAGAAGATAGAAAGGGGAGAGAAAGAGAGAGGGAGAAAGGGATGTCGTCTTGCGATTCGACGATTGATCTGCGGTGACAAGGGGAAGACATCATGCATCCATGGTGAAAGGCGAGGCGACAAATGGTGGCGCTATCTTTTTGATTCATTCTTTTGCACGGTGAGTGACGCTGCGAGCACTTCTTGCTTTTTGGTTTTGATGCTACGCTCATTGACCCACATCCGCGATGCATGCCTTTTTGGAATTTTTTGGCGAGAAGTTTATGAGGTGAGGGACTTGAGATTACTGAATTGGCATTTTCTTAACTCCATGTGACACATGTATGATTCATTAGTTATTTTGACAATTATAAATTCCTGAGAATATTTCATTTGTCAATACATATGCATATCAATGTGCTAATAATAATGTGTCATTCTAAAAAATTAGTATGATAAAATATCTGAAATACAGATCAAATTCTTTAAAAACAACATTAAACATTAAAACACTCCCCCGCCCCGAAAACTCATTTCCAAACAGACCCTAACACTCTCATCCTAACACACTCTTTCTCATTGGTTAAAATACAAGTGAGTCATACTATTTTAGAAAGGGGTCCCACTAAATTATGTGGGTCCCACTAAATTTAGATCAATAAAAGAGAGTGTTAGAGAGTGTATTGCTAATTTTCTTTTAGATTTCCTTACATGCCCCGCTTCATTTATTTTAAGAGTAAAGTCTCATTTTAGTCCCGATAAAAGTTGTGCAACCCGCTTTAATCTCGATAAAAATTGTGCGACTCATTTTCGTCCCTAACAAAAAATAAGTCTACAAATAGTTCTAACATTTTCAAAACTGGACCACGTTAGTCTCTTCGTCAGTCTCCTTCCAAATCTGTCACTTAACGTGTTGACGTGTCACGTTAAATGCTCACATGACACGTTAACCCTCTCCACAGTAGCAAAACAAGAGTACGGATCTGATTTTTTCTGTTGTTATTTGGAATGTAACTTAGCCGATGAATCGACTAACTCCACAACAGTGATTCCATTTTCTTCAAGCGATTACGCTAAGAAAGAAACTATGTTCCTCAACTATGGGTCCTTTAACTCACTCGAGAAAGCGTTAAGTGAGGTGAACTAGAACGTAAAGATAAACATAAATGCAAGCGGCGAAAATCGTTGTTTGTATTGATTGATGTGTGTAAAATTATGTACAACTTTGGTATTTATAGTAGTAACTAAGAACAACCCATATTTGCCACGTTCAATGGCTAACACATATCCCTTTTATATATTGTTATAGATTATAGATTAAGTATCCAAAATAAAGGGTAAAATTGGAAAGAAAAAGTCTACACCAAAGGGATATCCCTTTATATATTATTATAGATATAGATTAATTTAAAAAAAATAAAATAAATCCTCCTCTCTCTACTAAAACTCATTTCCAAACAATTTCCAAACAGAAGTGTTAGGAAAAATCAACGCGTGCTCGGAATTAAAGTATCATTGCTTCGACATCAAATCCTCATCCTCAAATCCTAACCCTAACACTTACTTTAGCTCTGCTTTTATTATCACTCAGTCTCTTCTCTGCGGGTGAGGTTGCGAACATCGTTTTCTCTGAGGTATAATCTTTGATTTGATCCATCTCTTACATTTTCTGTTCTTTCAGAGCGATTGAAAAGTCCTTTTATGTTTCATCGTATCTTTGAATGATGATGTTTAGTTGGTTATATTTGTGTATTTACTTTTCTATTGTTGTTTGTGGTTTAATTCCTTTTGATCGTTGTTTTGTTTTGTGTTTGGATTTGAATTTCTAATCTTGGATTCTTTTGGTTTTATGTGTGATTGATTCTTGATGGGGATTCTCGATGGGACTTTTACCGGTTTGAATCGTTTTGTTGGATGCCAGATCTCTGGGTGTAACCTTATAATCTTTAGTTGTGTTTGTTTTCCCATTCGTATGGTTCCAAGCGGCTCTTTAGGTAGGGTATAATTTTTTCCTTTCGAGGTAATTTTCTTTGGAATTTGTGTTGCGTCCTTCAAAAGGCTAAAGAAAATGGGCTTTCATATTAGTTGAGTTTTTAATGTTTTTCTTGGGTATTTTGTAATTACTGGATATGTGAAATTTTAGAGTATCATATCTTTGATTGAATTTTGGATTTTTAATGTATTTATGGTTCTGTAATGCCAATTTTTTTATTAGATTGGATTTCGATTTATGTTATTAGATGCAGAATTTGCTGTTAGTTGATTCTGAAGAAAATATTTTTCATGTAAGAATTTTGGTTGTGGTTTTGTGTTGAGTTTTACTGTGCATGGGGGTTTTAGGGACATGCCTTTTTTGATGGAGATTTTTTGATCCTGTGCTATTCATCTACTAAATTGACAATAGTTTATTTGATTGTGTAATGTTTAACATTTATGTTGTTATAATTGTGTTTTATTTGATTGTGTAATTTTTTTTCTTTCCAATTTTACCCTTTATTTTGGATAGTTATCTATAACAATATATAAAAGGGATATCCCTTTTTGGTGTAGACTTTTTCTTTCCAATTTTACCCTTTATTTTAGATAATTAATCTATAATCTATAACAATATATAAAAGGGATATCCCCTTTTGGTGTAGACTTTTTCTTTCCAATTTTACCCTTTATTTTAGATAATTAATCTATAATCTATAACAATATATAAAGGGGATATCCCCTTTCGGTGTAGACTTTTTCTTTCCAATTTAAACGCATTAAAGTGTGCTTTGAAATACATACCGGTTACTTACTCAGTTCACCCGTAAGTGTAACTCCCAATACCATTACACAATTTGGGATAACACCTCTGGTAAGAAGATAGAAAGGGGGAGAGAGAAAAGAGAGAGGAGAAAAGGGATGTCGTCTTGCGATTCGACGGCCCGATGCGGTGACAAGGGAAGACATCATGCATCCCGCGGTGAAAGAGCGGGCGACAAATGGTGGCGCTATCTTTTTATTCATTCTTTTGCGGTGGTGGTATTTGCGAGCACTTCTTGCTTTTTGGTTTTGATGCTCTGCTCGGTGACCCACATCATGATGCATGCCTTTGGAATTTTTTTGGCGAGAAGTTTATGAGGTGAGGGACTTGAAGTTCTTGAATTGGCATTTTTCTTAACTCCATGTGACACATGTATGATTCATTAGTTATTTTGACAATTATAAATTTCTGAGAATATTTCATTTGTCAATACATATGCATATCAATGTGCTAATAGTAATGTGTCATTCTAAAAATTAGTATGATAAAATATCTGAAATCTGAGATCAAATTCTTTAAAAACAACATTAAACATTAAAAACACTCCCCGTCCGAAAACTCATTTCCAAACAGACCCTAACACTCTCATCCTAACACACTCTTTCTCATTGGTTAAAATACAAGTGAGTCATACTATTTTAGAAAGGGTCCCACTAAATTATGTGGGTCCCACTAAATTTAGATCAATAAAGGAGAGTGTGTTGAAAGAGAGTGTTAGAGAGTGTATTGCTAATTTTTTTAGATTTCCTTACATGCCCTTCGTTTATTTTAAGAGTAAAGTCTCATTTTAGTCAGATAAAAGTTGTGCAACCGCTTTAATCTCGATAAAAATTGTGCGACTCATTTTAGTCCCTAACAAAAATAAGTCTACAAATAGTTCTAACATTTTCAAAAGCTGGACCACGTTAGTCTCTTCGTCGATCTCCTTCCAAATCATCATAGCGTGTTGGCGTGTCACGTTAAATGCTCACATGACACGTTAACCCTATCCGCGGTAGCAAAACAAGAATACGGATCTGATTTTTTCTGTTGTTGATGGAATGTAACTTAGCCGATGAATCGACTAACTCCCACAACAGTGATTCCATTTTCTTCAAGCGATTACGCTAAGAAAGAAACTATGTTCCTCAACTATGGGTCCTTTAACTCACTCGAAAGCGTTAAGTGAGGTGAACTAGAACGTAAAGATAAACATAAATGCAACTGAGCGAAAATACGTTGTTTGTATTGATTGATGTGTGTAAAATTATGTACAACTTTGGTATTTATAGTAGTAACTAAGAACAACACATATTTGCCACGTTCAATGGCTAACACATATCCCTTTTATATATTGTTATAGATTATAGATTAAGTATCCAAAATAAAGGGTAAAATTGGAAAGAAAAAGTCTACACCAAAAGGGGATATCCCCTTTATATATTGTTATAGATATAGATTAATTTAAAAAAAAATAAAATAAATCCTCCTCTCTCTACTAAAACTCATTTCCAAACAATTTACAGAAGTGTTAGGAAAAATCAACGCGTGCTCGGAATTAAAGTATCATTTGCTGACATAAAATCCTCATCCTCAAATCCTAACCCTAACACTTACTTTCGCTCTCGCTTTTATTATCACTCAGTCTCTTCTCTGCGGGTGAGGGTTGCGAACATCGCTTTTCTGCAGGTATAATCTTGATTTGATCCATCTCTTACATTTTCTATTCTTTCTGAGCCGATTGAAAAAGTCCTTTTTGTTTCATCGTATCTTTGAATGATGATGTTTCGTTGGTTATATTTGTGTATTTACTTTTCTATTGTTGTTTGTGGTTTAATTCCTTTTGATCGTTGTTTTGTTTTGTGTTTGGATTTGAATTTCTAATCTTGGATTCTTTTGGTTTATGTGTGATTGATTCTTCGATGGAGATTCTCGATGGGACTTTTACCCGGTTTGAATCGTTTTGTTGGATGCCTGGATCTACGGGTGTAACCTTATAATCTTTAGTTGTGTTTGTTTTCCCATTCGTATGGTTCCAAAGCGGCTCTTTAGGTAGGGGTATAATTTTTCCTTTCGAGGTAATTTTCTTTGGAATTTGTGTTGCGTCCTTCAAAGGCTAAAGAAAATGGGCTTTCATATTGGTTGAGTTTTTGTTAATGTTTTTATTGGGTATTTTGTAATTTTGGATATGTGAAATTTTTAGAGTATCATATGCTTTGATTGAATTTTGGATTTTTAATGTATTTATGGTTCTGTAATGCCAATTTTTTTATATTAGATTGGATTTGATTTATGTTATTAGATGCCTGAATTTCTTTGTTAGTTGATTAAGAAGAAAATATTTTTCATGTAAAATTTTGGTTGTGGTTTTGTGTTGAGTTTTCTTTGTGCATGGGGTTTTAGGGACATGCCTTTTTTGATGGAGATTTTTGATCCTGTGCTATTCATCTACTAAATTGACAATAGTTTATTTGAATGTGTAATGTTTAACATTTATGTTGTTATAATTGTGTTTTATTTGATTGTGTAATTTCTTTTCTTTCCAATTTTACCCTTTATTTTGGATAGTTAATCTATAATCTATAACAATATATAAAAGGGATATCCCTTTTGGTGTAGACCTTTTCTTTCCAATTTTACCCTTTATTTTGGATAGTTAAACGCATTAAAGTGTGCTTTGAAATACATAGGTTACTTACTCAGTTCACGGTAAGTGTAACTCCCAATACCATTACACAATTAGGGATAACACCTCTGGTAAGAAGATAGAAAGGGGAGAGAGAAAAGAGAGAGGAGAAAGGGATGGTCTTGTAGTTCGAACTTTCCATCGATGCAGTGACAAAAGGGAAGACATCATGCATCCGCGGTGAAAGACGGGCGACAAATGGTGGCGCTATCACTTTGATTCATTCTTTTGCACGGTGAGGACTGCCGCAGCACTTCTTGCTTTTTGGTTTTGATGCTCTGCTTTCGGTGACCCACATCATGATGCATGCCTTTTGGATTTTTTTGAGCGAGAAGTTTATGAGGTGAGGGACTTGAAGTTACTGAATTGGCATTTTCTTAACTCCATGTGACACATGTATGATTCATGAGTTATTTTGACAATTATAAATTCTGAGAATATTTCATTTGTCAATACATATGCATATCAATGTGCTAATAATAATGTGTCATTCTAAAAAATTAGTATGATAAAATATCTGAAATACAGATCAAATTCTTTAAAAACAACATTAAACATTAAAACACTCCCCCGCCCCGAAAACTCATTTCCAAACAGACCTTAACACTCTCATCCTAACACACTCTTTCTCATTGGTTAAAATACAAGTGAGTCATACTATTTTAGAAAGGGGTCCCACTAAATTTAGATCAATAAAAGAGAGTGTGTTGAAAAGAGAGTGTTAGAGAGTGTATTGCTAAGTTTTTAGATTTCCTTACATGCCCGCTTCGTTTATTTTAAGAGTAAATTCTCATTTTAGTCCCGATAAAAGTTGTGCAACCCGCTTTAATCTCGATATAAATTGTGCGACCCATTTTAGTCCCTGATAAAAAATAAGTCCAAAATTAGTTCTTGACATTTTCAAAACAGGGTCACGTTAGTCTCTTCGTCTATCTCCTTCCAAATCTGTCAGTTAACGTGTTGACGTGCCACGTTAAATCCTCACATGACACGTTAACCCTCTCCACAGTAGCAAAACAAGAATACGGATCTGATTTTTTTCCTGTTGTTGACTGGAATGTAACTTAGCCGATGAATCGACCAACTCCACAATAGTGATTCCATTTTCTTCAAACGATTACGCTAAGAAAGAAACTATGTTCCTCAACTATGGGTCCTTTAACTCACTCCAGAAAGCGTTAAGTGAGGTGAACTAGAGCGTAAAGATAAACATAAATGCAGCTGGCGAAAATCGTTGTTTGTATTGATTGATGTGTGTAAAATTATGTACAACTTTGGTATTTATAGTAGTAACTAAGAACAACACATATTTGCCACGTTCAATGGCTAACACATATCCCTTTTATATATTGTTATAGATTATAGATTAAGTATCCAAAATAAAGGGTAAAATTGGAAAGAAAAAGTCTACACCAAAAGGGGATATCCCCTTTATATATTATTATAGATATAGATTAATTTAAAAAAAAAAAAATAAATCCTCCTCTCTACTAAAACTCATTTCCAAACAATTTCCAAGCGAAGTGTTTGGAAAAATCAACGCATTATCGAATTAAAGTATCATTGCTTTTGACATAAAATCCTCATCCTCAAATCCTAACCCTAACACTTACTTTCGCTCTGCTTTTATTATCACTCAGTCTCTTCTCTGCGGGTGAGGGTTGCGAACATCGTTTTTCTCTGAGGTATAATCTTTGATTTGATCCATTTCTTACATTTTTACATTCTTTCCGAGCCGATTGAAAAAGTCCTTTTATGTTTCATCATATGCTTTGAATGATGATGTTTACGTTAGTTATATTTGTGCATTTACTTTTTCTATTGTTGTTTGTGGTTTAATTCCTTTTGATCGTTGTTTTGTTTTGTGTTTGGATTTGAATTTCTAATCTTGGATTCTTTTTGGTTTATGTGTGATTGATTCTTGAGGAGATTCTCGATGGGACTTTTACCGGTTTGAATCGTTTTGTTGGATGCCGCAGATCTCACTGGTGTAACCTTATAATCTTTAGTTGTGTTTGTTTTCCCATTCGTATGGTTCCAAGCGGCTCTTTAGGTAGGGGTACAATTTTCCTTCGAGGTAATTTTCTTTGGAATTTGTGTTGCGTCCTTCAAAGGCTAAAGAAAATGGGCTTTCATATTGGTTGAGTTTTGTTAATGTTTTTCTTGGGTATTTTGTAATTACGGATATGTGAAATTTTAGAGTATCATATCTTTGATTGAATTTTGGATTTTTAATGTATTTATGGTTCTTGTAATGCCATTTTTTTTTATTAGATTGGATTTAGATTTATGTTATTAGATGCACTGGAATTTGCTTTGTTAGTTGATTCTGAAGAAAATATTTTCATGTAAGAATTTTTGTTGTGGTTTTTGTGTTGAGTTTTTCTTTGTGCATGGGGGTTTTAGGGACATGCCTTTTTTGATGGAGATTTTTTGATCCTGTGCTATTCATCTACTAAATTGACAATAGTTTATTTGATTGTGTAATGTTTAACATTTATGTTGTTATAATTGTGTTTTATTTGATTGTGTAATTTTTTTTTCTTTCCAATTTTACCCTTTATTTTGGATAGTTATCTATAACAATATATAAAAGGGATATCCCTTTTTGGTGTAGACTTTTTCTTTCCAATTTTACCCTTTATTTTGGATACTTAATCTATAATCTATAACAATATATAAAAGGGATATCCCTTTTTGGTGTAGACTTTTTCTTTCCAATTTTACCCTTTATTTTGGATAATTAATCTATAATCTATAACAATATATAAAGGGGATATCCCCTTTTGGTGTAGACTTTTTCTTTCCAATTAAAACGCATTAAAGTGTGCTTTGAAATACATACCGGTTACTTACTCAGTTCACCCGTAAGTGTAACTCCCAATACCATTACACAATTTGGGATAACACCTGGTAAGAAGATAGAAAGGGGAGAGAGAGAAAGAGAGAGGGAGAAAGGGATGTCGTCTTGCGGTTCGACGGTGATGCGGTGACAAGGAAGACATCATGCATCCCTTGGTGAAAGACGGGCGACAAATGGTGGCGCTATCTTTTTGATTCATTCTTTTGCACGGTGAGTATTTGCGGGCAACTTCTTGCTTTTTGGTTTTGATGCTCTGCTCGGTGACCCACATCCCGCGATGCATGCCTTTTTGGAATTTTTTGGCGAGAAGTTTATGAGGTGAGGGACTTGAAGTTCTTGAATTGGCATTTTCTTAACTCCATGTGACATGTATGATTCATTGGTTATTTTGACAATTATAAATTCTGAGAATATTTCATTTGTCAATACATATGCATATCAATGTGCTAATAATAATGTGTCATTCTAAAAAATTAGTATGATAAAATATAAAATCTGAGATCAAATTCTTTAAAAACAACATTAAACATTAAAACACTCCACTTGAAAACTCATTTTCCAAAGCAGACTAACACTCTCATCCTAACACACTCTTTCTCATTGGTTAAAATACAAGTGAGTCATACTATTTTAGAAAGGGTCCACTAAATTATGTGGGTCCCACTAAATTTAGATCAATAAAAAGATAGTGTGTTGAAAAGAGAGTGTTAGAGAAGTGTATTGCTAATTTTTTAGATTTCCTTACATGCCACAACGCCGTTTATTTTAAGAGTAAAGTCTCATTTTAGTCCGGATAAAAGTTGTGCAACCCGCTTTAATCTCGATAAAAATTGTGCGACTCATTTTAGTCCCTAACAAAAAATAAGTCTACAAATAGTTCTAACATTTTTCAAAGCCCCGGACCACGTTAGTCTCTTCGTCGAGTCTCCTTCCAAATCTGTCACTTAACGTGTTGGCGTGTCACGTTAAATGCTCACATGACCACGTTAACCCTCTCCACGGTAGCAAAACAAGAATACGGATCTGATTTTTTCCTGTTGTTGGTGGAATGTAACTTGGCCGATGAATCGACTAACTCCTAGCGGTGATTCCATTTTCTTCAAGCGATTACGCTAAGAAAGAAACTATGTTCCTCGACTATGGGTCCTTTAACTCACTCGAAAGCGTTAAGTGAGGTGAACTAGAAACGTAAAGATAAACATAAATGCAAGCTGGCGAAAATCGTTGTTTGTATTGATTGATGTGTGTAAAATTATGTACAACTTTGGTATTTATAAGTAGTAACTAAGAACAACACATATTTGCCACGTTCAATGGCTAACACATATCCCTTTTATATATTGTTATAGATTATAGATTAAGTATCCAAAATAAAGGGTAAAATTGGAAAGAAAAAGTCTACACCAAAGAGGATATCCTTTATATATATTATTATAGATATAGATTAATTTAAAAAAATAAAATAAATCCTCCTCTCTCTACTAAAACTCATTTCCAAACAATTTCCAAGCAGAAGTGTTTGGAAAAATCAACACGTGCTAGGAATTAAAGTATCATTGCTTTCGAGCATAAAATCCTCATCCTCAAATCCTAACCTAACACTTACTTTCGCTCTGCTTTTATTATCACTCAGTCTCTTCTCTGCGGGTGAGGGTTGCGAACATCGTTTTCTCACGAGGTATAATCTTTGATTTGATCCATCTCTTACATTTTACATTCTTTTCTGAGCCAGATTGAAAAGTCCTTTTATGTTTCATCGTATGCTTTGAATGATGATGTTTAGATTGGTTATATTTGTGTATTTACTTTTCTATTGTTGTTTGTGGTTTAATTCCTTTTTGATCGTTGTTTTGTTTTGTGTTTGGATTTGAATTTCTAATCTTGGATTCTTTTGGTTTATGTGTGATTGATTCTTCGATGGAAATTCTCGATGGGACTTTTACCGGTTTGAATCGTTTTGTTGGATGCCCAGAGATCTGGGTGTAACCTTATAATCTTTAGTTGTGTTTGTTTTCCCATTCGTATGGTTCCAAGCGGCTCTTTAGGTAGGGTATAATTTTTTCCTTCGAGAGTAATTTTCTTTGGAATTTGTGTTCGTCCTTCAAAAGGCTAAAGAAAATGGGCTTTCATATTAGTTGAGTTTTTGTTAATGTTTTTCTTGGGTATTTTGTAATTACGGATATGTGAAATTTTAGAGTATCATATCTTGATTGAATTTTGGATTTTTAATGTATTTATGGTTACTGTAATGCCATTTTTTTATTAGATTGGATTTCGATTTATGTTATTAGATGCACTGGAATTTCTTTGTTAGTTGATTCTGAAGAAAATATTTTTCATGTAAGAATTTTGGTTGTGGTTTTGTGTTGAGTTTCTCTGTGCATGGGGGTTTTAGGGACATGCCTTTTTGATGGAGATTTTTGATCTGTGCTTTATTCATCTACTAAATTGACAATAGATTATTTGATTGTGTAATGTTTAACATTTATGTTGTTATAATTGTGTTTTATTTGATTGTGTAATTTTTTTCTTTCCAATTTTACCCTTTATTTTGGAAAGTTATCTATAACAATATATAAAGGGATATCCCTTTTTGGTGTAGACTTTTCTTTCCAATTTTACCCTTTATTTTAGATAATTAATCTATAATCTATAACAATATATAAAGGGATATCCCCTTTTGGTGTAGACTTTTTCTTTCCAATTTTACCCTTTATTTTAGATAATTAATCTATAATCTATAACAATATATAAAGGGGATATCCCCTTTTGGTGTAGACTTTTTCTTTCCAATTAAAAGCATTAAAGTGTGCTTTGAAATACATACGGGATTTACTTACTCAGGTTCACCCATAAGTGTAACTCCCAATACCATTACACAATTTGGGATAACACCTCTGGTAAGAAGATAGAAAGGGGAGAGAGAGAAAGAGAGAGAGAGGAGAAAGGGATGTAGATCTTGCGGTTCGGCTGACTTATGCGGTGACAAGGGAAGACATCATGCATCCCGTGATGAAAAAGCTGAGCGACAAATGGTGGCGCTATCTTTTTGATTCATTCTTTTGCCCGCGGTGGTAGCCATGCGAGCACTTCTTGCTTTGGTTTTGATGCTCTGCTCGGTGACCCGCATCCCGCGATGCATGCCTTTTTGGAATTTTTTGGCGAGAAGTTTATGAGGTGAGGGACTTGAAGTTCTTGAATTGGCATTTTCTTAACTCCATGTGACACAGCTATGATTCATTAGTTATTTTGACAATTATAAATTCTGAGAATATTTCATTTGTCAATACATATGCATATAAATGTGCTAATAATAATTTGTCATTCTAAAAAATTAGTATGATAAAATATCTGAAATACAGGATCAAATTCTTTAAAAACAACATTAAACATTAAAACACTCCCCGCCAAAACTCATTTCCAAAGCAGACCCTAACACTCTCATCCTAACACACTCTTTCTCATTGGTTAAAAATACAAGTGAGTCATACTATTTTAGAAAGGGGTCCCACTAAATTATGTAGGTCCCACTAAATTTAGATCAATAAAAAGATAGTGTGTTGAAAAGAGAGTGTTAGAGTGTATTGCTAATTTTTTTTTAGATTTCCTTACATGCCCCCTTCGTTTATTTTAAGAGTAAAGTCTCATTTTAGTCAGATAAAAGTTGTGCAACCGCTTTAATCTCGATAAAAATTGTGCGACTCATTTTAAGTCCCTAACAAAAAATAAGTCTACAAATAGTTCTAACATTTTCAAAAGCCGGACCACGTTAGTCTCTTACGTCGATCTCCTTCCAAATCTGTCATAGCGTGTTGGCGTGTCACGTTAAATGCTCACATGACACGTTAACCTACTCCACGGTAGCAAAACAAGAGTACGGATCTGATTTTTTCTGTTGTTATTTGGAATGTAACTTAACCTTGATGAATCGACTAACTCCCACAAAGTGATTCCATTTTCTTCCAAGCGATTCGCTAAGAAAGAAGCTATGTTCCTCAACTATGGGTCCTTTAACTCACTCCGGAAAGAAGGAAAGCGTTAAGTGAGGTGAACTAGAGCGTAAAGATAAACATAAATGCAAGCTGGCGAAAATCGTTGTTTGTATTGATTGATGTGTGTGTAAAATTATGTACAACTTTAGGCATTTATAGTAGTAACTAAAGAACAACACACATATTTGCCACGTTCGATGGCGTAACACATATCCCTTTTATATATTGTTATAGATTATAGATTAAGTATCCAAAATAAAGGAGTAAAATTGGAAAGAAAAAGTCTACACCAAAGGGGATATCCCCTTATATATTATTATAGATATAGATTAATTTAAAAAAAAATAAAATAAATCACTCTCTACTCTCTACTAAAACTCATTTCCAAACAATTTCCAAGCAGAAGTGTTTGGAAAAATCAACACATTATCAGGAATTAGAAGTATACATTTGCTTTAGACATAAATCCTCATCCTCAAAGTCTATACCCTAATAACACTTACTTTTCAGCTCTTGCTTTTATTATCACTTTCAGTCTCTTCTCTGCGGGTGAGGAGTTTTACTTGAACATCGTTTTCTCACGAGGTATAATCTTTGATTTGATCCATCTCTTACATTTTACTGTTCTTTACGAGCGCGATTGAAAAAGTCCTTTTATGTTTCATAAATTTATCTTTGAATGATGATGTTTAGTTGGTTATATTTGTGTATTTACTTTTCTATTGTTGTTTGTACATTGGTTTAATTCCTTTTGATCGTTGTTTTGTTTTTGTGTTTAGATTTGAATTTCTAATCTTGGATTCTTTTGGTTTATGTGTGATTGATTCTTGATGGAGATTCTCGATGGGACTTTTACGGTTTGAATCGTTTTGTTGGTCTCTTACAGATCTCTGAGATTGTAACCTTATAATCTTTAGTTGTGTTTGTTTTCCCATTAGTATTATGGTTCAAAGCGGCTCTTTAGGTAGGGTATAATTTTCCTTCCGAGAGAGTAATTTTCTTTGGAATTTGTGTTGCGATCCTTCAAAAGGCTAAAAGAAAATGGGCTTTCATATTGGTTGAGTTTTTGTTAATGTTTTTCTTGGGTATTTTGTAATTTTGGATATATATGAGAATTTTAGAGCATCATATGCTTTGATTTGCATTTGGAATTTTTAATGTCATTGTATGGATTACTGTTAATGCCAATTTTTTTATATTAGATTGGATTTAGATTTATATTATTAGATGCACAGAATTTCTTCATTAGTTGATTACGAAAGAAAATATTTTCCTGTAAGAATTTTGGTTGTGGTTTTGTGTTGAGTTTCTGTG